>JAWWEU010000158.1:16785919-16833367 GCA_035583155.1 Acropternis orthonyx
ATACTTTGGGGTTTTCTTCTTCAGAGCAAAGTGGCTTTTCCTGTAACAACTAGGGCCCAGATACACATAACATGGCCGCCCAAAATCTAAAAGAGAAGTTAGGCACGTGAATATACCGTGGTTGTCCAGTTCCATCTCCCCTTGCTCGTGTCACAGAATTGCTCCACTCTGGGGCTCTGTTCTCCCAAGCCCAGCACCATGGCCGGGATGGCACCCAAGCAACATCAGGCAGTGAGAGCAGCACATAGTCAGGCTTTTGGGTAGAGCTCATTGAGACCCTGTTGCACAGGGTATAGCACTAATGGTCACCCCCACCGCTGTGCAAACCCTGCTTTGCGCCAGGCTGGCATCCCTCCCGAAATGCCGACACCTGTCCCTGTCACAGCACCCGCTCCCCTCCCCTGTTTCCACCCACCTCCTCGTCTCCAGGCCCACCCTGGACTCCAAACCTCACGTGTGTTGGCTCCACTCCTGCTCTGCCTGGCTTTCCTCTGACTACACATGCTTATCATTCCAGACAGCACTAAAACATGTCAACAGCAAAAGAAAAGGGGTCAAAGTAGCTGGTTACTAGTACTTCTCTTACTTTTAATCAAGGCTCAGGTGGAATGCCATTTTGGCTTCCAGTCCCGTTTTATTTTCTTTCCCTGTATTCACAGCACCTGACACCCCACAACCTGACAACCAAGAAGCAAACCTACCACAAAATTTGTTTTCAAGTGCTGGACCCTCAGAGCAGTTCCAGCTTTCTGAACCCTCCTTCTGCCTTTAGAAAGTTTCCCTGCAGATGGATTAAATGTCAAAGTCTTTGCCTACTACTAACAGAAGAACACAGAGAACCTTTCTTTTTTTTCTCTTTTTTGCATCCTCTGGCACCTCACAATTTGTTTTCAACAAAAATAAACAGAAATACGGGAAAACCCTGCAGGAGAGGACTGGCAGCACAAAGGCCTCTGCAGATACCACCAGAGTTGTACATATTCAACTCCTCTGTCAGCTGATCTTGTACGAGCCAGAAACATGAGTTGTGCACAGGTAGGAGGACACCTTAATTTTGTTATCTGGCTCATTGTGATGCACACCTTCACCTCTGAAATCAGGAGCTGGTGTGTTGTTTCCATTGCAGTGAGGCACGGGCACTTGCCCAGTGACAGCACTGTACTGCTGAACGATGAGAAAGGGACTTCTGCCTGGAAAAGGTGCTGATGAATGAATGCATGGCACACTTCAGAGAGCAACAGTCTGGGCGTCCACTCCTCTCAAAACAGATTCTTGCTTAAAATGCTGATTGAGTTGGACAACACAGAGATTTAAATAAATGCTGCCACAAAATTTGAAAATCTGAAATCTTAGGTGTGAAGATTTGAAAATTAATCAATATAAATCTACACACGTATCTGTATGCACCTAGAAATAGAATTTTACATATACACACACACACACACATACAGAGACATCAATGGAAAGGAAATTGAGAAATACCAGCATAAACATCTGAAAGACAATAGCATGGAGTGGTCCTACTATGTTTTTTTTTTTTCTATTTCATTTCCACTCCCCACCAAACCCCTAAATATTTAAAGTAAATAGCTAAACAAATGAGATCAAAACAGATAATGCCACCCCTGTTGGGGATTCTGCAATAGACCTGTATCAGTCAGCTTCATCTTCTCTGGAAAGGGGAGTTCCATCTCCTGTGGACTGCATGATAGCACTTAGTTTGCTCTGCTCACAGCTCCTCCAACAGTGGGACAATTGCTTTTCTATGATCAAAAGCTGACTGTATTGCATAAAACACGGTAAATAAGAGGCAGTAAATATACATATCAGAGATTTAACAACAAAGTGTAAGATTGCTTCCTAGAAAACATCCGAGGCAGTTACTTCATTCATAAAGGACTGGGCTTTGCATGTTTCCTCTTCTTTAATCCTCAACAAGTCTGCTAATGAGAACCTCCTGCTCATTCACAGTGGTAGTGCTGCTAACAGTGTATGAAGTGTGTCTTCCTCTCCAGTTGCTACACAAACACTGTGATGGGCCAGTTCAGGAAAGACCTTTTCTATACACGGAGAAAACAGGACCATCACCCAGGTTCACACAGGTCATACACAAGGCAGAAACTGTGGGACCAAAGGAGTGTCTCTCCTCTGATATGCATTACAGAACACACTGAAACACTTTGTTATCATCTTTGTTGCTGACTTGTTTCTTCCCTTAGTTCATTAGCACATGCCCCATTCCTGGAAGTGTTGCAGGTCAGGTTGGATGGGGCTCTGAACAACCTGGTCTAATCAGAGGTTCCCTGCTCATGGCAGGAGGGTTGGAACGAGGTGATCTTTAAGGTCCCTTCTTATCCCATGCATTCTGGGATGATTCGGTGATTTATACTGCCCTAAAATTCCTGACTGTTTGAACTTCATCAGTCAAAATGACTGGTGCGCACACCAATTTTGGTAGCTCGCTGATCATTCCCCGTACCAGGCCACTTTGCCTCAATCTTTAAAATGGGAGGATGATCCCCCTTCCTGGCTGTTTTGTCTATTAACAATATATGATGGGAGAGAGGGAGGCATTGATTGTCTGTAGCTATTCCTAAATTATCTATTACTGTGGACTCCCAACCTTGCTTGAAGGCCATCAGTGTGATTGTACAACAAATAAGAAATAATTCAACTGTCAGTAATGCTTCTTGTTTAGCCAACGTAATGTGTATCTGAGGTGGTATATCAGCACATTCACAGAGAGCCTCAGTGCAACCATGTTTTCCCCTACACTCCTAGATCTGTAGTCCACAGTCTTACTAAGTAAGACAACTCAAAATGCTGAATAAAGAGCTGGAATCTTAGATCTCAGAGCTTTCTCCATCTCTCCAACCATCCTGGCAAAAAGAACCTGACTAAAACCAAACAGAAAAAGACTGCTTGGTTAACACACACATGCTAACAGATTTTTATTATTATTTTTAAAACTCATTTTCAGTGTTAAACAAACTGTGGAAAAAGGATTTGATTCATGGTTGCATTAGGAGTCTACTCAACCAAAGCCCCTTGTCACAAATTAAATCACAGACTAAAAGTCAAACATGATTTGTGAAATTAACATTTATCGGGGAAATACTCCCCAGCGCTGCACTGTGATTAGTCTCTGGCTTCTGAAATATCACCCATAACTCATGAGCTCCTCTGAAACCATGCCACTACTGCTACTGCTGAGATGGCACACATGATGGAAAGGTGCTGCCACAACCAGAGAGCAATCCCTTTTTTGATGCTGCTGAGAACCAGAGGTCACCGTGTCTCTTACTCGGGGAAGTACACGCACACACACACTTGTCAGCCCCCGCACACTCGTAACACCTCACCCCTCCACAGACACTCTTTTCTGCCTCTCAGATTTATCCAAGGCCACAGCTGTTTCTAATTTTGAACACGGAGGCTTGGCAGGAGCTCTGCATTGTGCCCTTTCTTTAAAATAGTGACTAATAAAAAAGGAAACATAATTAACAGTCATTGGTTCTTTCAGAGTCAGTGTCTTTCAGCAGAGGGATTTGGTGCTTTTTCAGAGGGATTCAGACAGCTTAATCTTACAGGCAGAGAAGCTACAGTACAAAGCAGACTTACTGATTGTTAAAGGCTAAATGGTCGCTGGCAAAACATGCTTTGGAGCCCAACATTTTTTAGAAGCCAGGATATCCAGATATAGCTTAAAGATATGGGATGCTTTCCTTTTCAAGGTGATTTTCATCAGGAAGATATTTTCCTCCCAAGAAATGCAGTATTTTTGGGAAATAATGGTGTAACACCATCCCCACTGCTCTGAGCAGTAGATGTTTTTCACAGGGAGTAAAATAGCCCCCAAGACTTTCAGGGTTAAAGAAAGCAAGCTCGGCTCAGGTGCTGGCTTCCTAGGCATTTAGAGCACAAAGAAAGCTTCAGCACCTCTAAAACACATCCCCTCATGGCCCTTCTACTGCATGTATTCATACATTGTCAGTGCTGCTCAAGTATATTACACCTATCTGGAACACATCAACTATACGCTGTATTTATCCAAGTGTGTGTATACCTAAGATTATAAAACATAGAAACAAAGAAACATCATGAAGAAGAATATTTTCTCCACCTTAATCAAAAGAAAGCCTGAGGCCTCATTGTACCCCCATTTAAACCAGAATACAGAGGAGTATACTCTTACTGATGGTGCCTCTTTTTTCAGGATTAAAGGAAAACTTACTCCCTGTAAAAGCTGATTTTCCATTGCTACCCTTCTGCACACAGAGCAGGCTGTGTTAGATCTGGGCCTCTGCCTTCAGCTGGGGCAAACTGGGCTTCATGGAGCCATGACCATTTGTGCCACTGAGGATAGGGACGGAGCGTGCAGCTCTGAGAACATCTGAGCCAGCCTGACCCAGTGCCTGCACGGGCTCATTCTGGCACCGCATTTCGCTGTGGATGGCAGGCTCTGCCCCAGAGGAGTGTGGGGAATCCAAAAGAAATTACTGCCTGCTCTACTAAGCTAACCTTTAGGCAGAGAGGCCTCACTTCTCAGAATGGGAATTCATTGCTCCAGTAACAAGACTGGCTGAATAGTCCATGAGGGACTGCTACCTCCATCCAACACACTTCCTTTGGATCAACAGTCATTCCCTTCTTGTGCTGTGACATTAAAAAGAAGTCACCAATGGATGGTGGCTTTTAAAAACTGTTTGATCTTTTTTAACCATTCTCTTCTACTTGCAATAACCTGTTTAGAAGATGAAAATACCACTAAGTTCCCTTCTGGATCACTATTTTCCATTTGGAGAACATTGATTTTTTTTCCCTGTTAATGTGGCTTGTTTGGTTGACAACAGATCCAACATATCTAGTGCCCTAAATCAAGCTAAAATGCTTGTCTGTGGACAACATCCCTGTCTGGCACTGGTAGTGATCCGGGGAGGTGGTGGTGGGGAAATCTTAAAAAAGCTTTGCTACCTGTTACTGCAGAACCATCAGGAGATTTCAGTGGCCCTTAAACCAAAAACTGTTATTGGTGGGGAAACTCTAAAACATTGAGGGTTTAAATGAAAACTATTAGGCAAAGGAGGTTATCCGAATTATCCACTGTGTGTTACTTTTTTTGATTCAGAATGGTTCCAGACCTTAGAGGCACAAACCTTCCTCATCTTTTGCTGTTTGATAGGAAACATTGGTTGGGTCCTCTCTCCTCCATTTTAAGTGAAAAAAGAAAACAGCATATAAGTAAAGGCTCACTCCAAAAAAGATACTGAGGTGCTGGAGCATGTTCATGGAGGGACAGCGGAGCTGATAAAGGGTCTGGAGCACAAGCCTTATGAGGAGCAGCTGAGGGAACTGGGGCTGTTGAGCCTGGAGAAAAGGAGGCTCAGGGCAGACCTTATTGATCTCTACAACTACCTGAAAGGAGGCTGCAGACAGGTGGGGGGTTCGTCTCTTGTCCCAGTTAACAAGCGACAGAACAAAGCCTTAAGTTGCACCAGGGGAGGTCTGGATTGGATATTAGGAAAAATTTCTTCACTGAAAAGATGGTCAGGCATTGAAACAGGCTGTCCAGGAAATGGTGGAATCCCTCGAAATGCTCAAATAACGTCTGGGGGTGGCACCTGGAGGCATGGTCTAGTGGTGAGTATGGTGGTACTAGGTTAATGGTTGGACAATGATGTTAGATGTATTTTCCAAACCCTAATGATTCGATGGTTCTATGAAAGTACAGAGAAGAAAATGAGAAAAGCCAGGGAAATAATGAGAATGAGTGCTCATTAATTATCCAAGTACCGAATATCACAGGGACACCAGCAGAGGGTGAAAACACACCTGTTCCATTCTTTCAAAAATATTACCAAGTTCCAAAACCCTGATCTCCCCCCCTTCCTTCCTCCTTCCCTTCCCTTTTCTCTGGCAAAAGCCAGTAATACCTACAAATATTTTTTATTTTCGTAAACATCATGCAGCTTTAAAACGTGGGGATGTTCTATCAACTTCAGGATGGCTATTTCCCGCTCCACCTGGAAGAAACAAAAGAGAAACAGAGAAGATTAGAGGCTTGGTCTTAGGATACGTTAGACATTGTCACACATTTTCTTCCCATTCATCCATTTTCCACTCCTCTTTATATGCAGAGGATACGGAAAATTGTCACGATGTATCTTATTTAGCACTCATATAATTTAAGAAAAATTAAATTTATTCAGTCTCAGCACTCCCTGCCCTGCAGAACAGAAAACCAGCAAAAATTCCAGGTTGAAAGAAAAGTCCTAAATCTACCACAGAAGATTAGCTGTGGGAGCGTTCAAGGCTGTTCCTGCCTCACAATCCAAAGCCAATGACATATTCTCGAAGTACAGAAACTCTAAGACATTACGTAGGGCTCTCTTGACCTTCCACAGTCACAGGCGTGGCCATGCTGCACTATGTATTGCATATTGACTAATATACAGCTTCCCATGTATGCAGGGGTGAAGACAAACAGCAATGTGATTCTGCAGCTGCAGAACTGAGGCACAGAAAGGGAAAGAAATATAAGAAGTGACCTAAGAAGTACAATGCACAACAATAAATTAATCCAGATTACTGGAGATGCCAGTGTTCAGAGCCTTAAGCCCAAGACTGTGCTTTCTCTCAATTCCCAGTCTGTCCAAGCATGGCTACTTCTAAAGAGCATGTCTTCAACACTGAGTTAACAAGTTCCGACTAAGTCCCTGTAATTAGTGCCAAGCCCTGTTCTCAGCCAAAATTCCCATAATGACTGCTAAGGATATTCATTAGAGATGGAGCCAGTGCAGTTCCTCAACTGCTAGCAAAATTGCTTGCTGCTGGAAAACCACACTGTAACCACTCAGATTTGACCTAGGCTAAATCAAAGAGAGTTAATGTAGCACTGTGGAGACTGCAGATAAGTGAAACAAACTCTGCAACAAGATGTGGTCTAACCATTGCAGAGTGGGGCATGACAAATTTCTCAGAATCCACAAAGGCAGGAAAAAGACCTAAAGAAGCAAACAATGACAACCAGGTAGGTTTTTTTCCAGTCCTTCAAATAACTGATTGTCCTGGAGCTGCTTATTAACAAACAAAACATGAGCAAACTACAAACCCATTCCTTACTATCTCCTTTGCAGGGATCAGACGGGTCATTAGGAACTTGCCCCAGTACACCTTTAGTTCTTGATGTCTTTCAGCTTCCTGAGAGAACATCCTCTGCTAAGCCTGAACACAGACAACTTTACCTGAATGTCAGTACAATACTCTGCAGGAAATTACAAAGTGGTAGTTTTCAGCACTGTGCAGAGAAGGAGGATTTCCCGGCATGTTGGTTATCACCCCAGATCTCTCTTTCTCTACAGCACCACATAAAAACAGCAAAAGCAACTCTTGCACTGCATGATCCTTAGCCTTCCTCATGTATCAGGATGCAGGAAAGGGTGTTGGTATATGTGGCAATCCCAGTCTTTCAAAGACACTTACTCCCCTCTGCGGAGTCAAAAGTCATCTGAGAGATCTACTTCCACACTTGGGATCTCTGGAAATAGCTCCTTCAGAGAAGTGGGGAATGCATTTAAACATGTATACACACAGTTCAGCACTGCCAGAACTGCTATGAATTCAGTGATACACAGTACTTGATGGTGACAGCTCTGTAGGCGTTAACTTACTCATGACCAGCACTTTGATAAAAGTCATTTATACAAACAGGAAACAAAAGTTGGGTAAATTTCAACTATTCCACCAGAAACCCAGGGGGTAGCTAGTTTATTCTATTTTTGTCTCAAGACATGCACTGATATTTGCAGAGGGCTTGTTCAACCCTGTAATTGATAAAAGTTGGATTTGCTTCAAAAATGAGGAAAAACAAAATAGAAGCAGCACCCACTTCCATAACACTCTTCCAATAGCACTGAGGTTCACCATGAGCAACATGTACTGCAGCTGCTCAGAAACTGGAACTTCAACAAAGTTCCCTTTGGATGGGGAAGACCAGGTATTTCATGGGGAATGTGACCATTGCACTAGCTACGATAAGGATCATCCAGCCATATTCTCCCTCCTGAGGGATATCCTGCCTATGTAAGATAAAATTCCCTTCAGATGGGCTGTCTAACTGCATTGGGATTTGCTTCTGAAAAACATCTTGGTTGGTTCACTGGCAACATAAGTTCAGACCAAGTGAGTGATGGATGGCAGCATCCAGTCAGGATCCTGCTTGGTTACTGTCCTAAAGCCTGAGAAGAGGCAGTGACTTACGACTACCAGTTGGACAAGAGGATTCAAGCACTGCATGGCCTAGGTTCAATAAGAGAGAACCAGAGTAGAAAGGGAGTACCTACTTACTACCTCAGATTTACTTTAGAAACCAATTAAAAAAGAAATAACCTGAGTTACTTTACTTCAATAATTTTAAGGGTGCGAGTGTGGAAGGTTCTGTGCATATTTTTAACTCCTTGGTAACTAAATTCTGAGAGGAAATACAGTTCTGGAGGTCTCAATTTCAACTTCAGGGATGCAGGAAGCATCTGTCTTGATGTGCCTGGCAGCATTTCACTGCAGCATATTCAGTTCAGTGGTGTGTTGCACCACTCTGGCGCAGGCAGCAGTCAGCTTTCCACAGTCTGCTACCTCTTCTATCTGTAAACCAAGGACAAAACTAATCTACTCATCTCAGGTAAAACTTTGTATAATTCTTCAGTGGAAGGGCATTTATGAAGGAAAAGTGTCATTACTGTACTTCTTGTAATTCAGGACTTTGCCTCAGGTAGAGGCACAAGACACCAATAGACACTAATGCTTGTCATTACTTTAAGATCTAGAGATTCACAACTCTCTGAACAGCAATCTGACAAAGATCATCCTCAAAAATCTCACAGTAGTGTCCCTCCTCTTTTCCTCTTTGAAAGAAAAGCAATAGTTCACAGAAATATGCAATAGACCACCTTCTCAAAATTACTACTGCAGTTACTACTGAAGGGTGACTCTCCTGGATCCTGTTCATTTTTTGCATCCCCCGCAGAGAAGCCAGAAATTGATACAGGTTGGACACGGACTGTAGCTTCCGAGAGCTGTATCACTGATGCATGGCTCAGGAGGACCTAGAAGCCATCGTGCTGTTAGGAAAGGTATCTGAACTCACTGGCAAAATAAGAGACACCAGAAATAGCATGCAGCTTTGCCTTCTTCCCCAGAGCTTTGCTAGCCCTTGGCATGCCTTTTTTGCACAGCCTTGTGCTTGCAAGCCATGAAATGCTGTCCAGCTCTGAGCTGGCAAGGACAGGGGAGTGGAGAAACCCTGCAGGGGTGTTTGCTTTAATGTACATGCAATTATCAGAAAGCAGGACGAGCTCAGAATAGCCTGTCTAGAGAGGCTCAGAGTCTGTGATAAACTGAAAACATGGAGAAATGTTGCCTTAATGCTTAACAGGCAAAAGAATAAAGTGAAGCTTTTCCGCCACACCAATGGCAGGTCATGTCACAGGGTCCCAACTAAAGCCAGGGCTTGCCTCATGCCATGGTAGGTTACTGACTGTGCCTTGAAACTGGGGAAAACAGCTGTGAAAGGCTGTGCAGGACAAATGGAGACACACTGGTAACGTGTGGGTGCCATGCAGGTGCCAATTAGAGGTTTTAAAAATCTAGGCAGGAGGCTGATTTGACAGGATGCTCCAGTGATTCAGCTAATGACAAAGTGCAACACGGGGGCAACACGACCCTTAGAGGAATACACGTAATACTTTGCATCCTTTTCCTCCATCTCTACTTCCCTCTTACTCTCCCCCAGAGGAAATCACATCTCTCTGGTTTAAGCACATCTTGTTGGCACAGTTTTTACTTGGCAACAAACACTCTGTTTTCTTGCCTTTTGACTCACGGGCACACAGGGTGCTAACTCATTTAGAAGGCAAGGCAGGCAGGTCAAGGGAGACTGATAGTTTGTCTCAGTGAAGAAGAAAGTTTCCTTTTCTCTTTCATTCATCTTCTCAATTACAATTGGGTCACTCATGACCCATGTGCTACTTGAAAAATGAGGCTCCCGCTTGTCTCATATTACTAGGCTGTATTTTATCTACCAAACCTGTGCAAGCACTATGCAACAATCATTACCAGCATTTTCTCAAAGAACACCTACAGGCAAAAAGCTGGGGGACAGCCCTTGGAAGCTCTGAAGTTCACCTGCGGCACACCAGAAAGCCCTCTCTTTCTCCACGGACACCAGCAGCTCCCATACTGCTCAAAACATTTGAGAAGCAAGTCTGGAACTGCAGAGGTGGTGAGGGGCAGCAAAGCCCTGCAGGCTGCAAATGTGTTGTGCTGTTTTTCCTACTCACAGAGCAAAATGGTGGAGGAATGGTAGGAGCGGTAGGTTTTCCTACGAAAATCAAGCTCTCTCTTATGTTGACTCTACTTTGTTTCGAAGTAAATAATGAAATACTTTCTGGAACTCATGGCTGTTCCTCAGTTACTAGAAACTCATCCAGGACATGAGCTTTTTCTGAATTCAGAACTATTTAGACTCAGGATGAACTTCAAAGGATGCAGAGATTTGGCTGCTCATCTAAGTCCTCAGGCTAGAACTCAGGCTGGAAACCTTGTACCAGAACACCTACTTTCTCCAATGTCTGGTCTGCTGTGCAGGGATTTGCATTTCCATAATGAGAGCATAGAAAGGAGAGTAAATCACTCTGATACTTCACTGAGTTGAAGGGGTAAACCCAAAGGTATCACATAGGAAAAAACTAACATTAGGTTCCCCGAAAATTCTGTGTTCCTGCCATAACAGAAATGTCACAGGAAAACACATGGGATTTTATTAATTTGGTACTTATGCTTTCACATTATATGGGACTGAAAATTAAAAATGGTGAAAAATGCCTGGCTTTGGTGAAGACCATCTAGGTTACCTGTTTACTCTTGCCCACAATCACAGAATAAATAGACTGCTACTGAAATCAGAAGAAAATAGCATTAAAGCCGAAATGGCTTTATATGACAAGAAACTGTAGGGACAGCATGCCCTGCAGGGCCATTGCTGCTGTGGGGATATCATTCTTCCAAACAGACTAAGCCATTACCAAATCTAAGCAATACCACATTGCATCAGTTGCATCCTTAATGTCAATGGGAGCATAAATAGAGTAGAAGTGGAAAAAATACCAGGTTTTAAATGATTAAACAATAAAGTGTATCTTCCTCTGCAGCTCTGAATTTGGTTGATTTTTCACTTAAAATGACCTTTCATTACATTTACCCAAAACTTCTTCAGCAGGCCACTGTGGAAGCAAATGGAGAACCATGGACATTGTGCATCTATGGAGAGTATTTCTTGTTGTTATTGTAGCCTTTAACCTCACATTTCTGAATATACTGAGGCAGATTTAAAACATATTGAAGTCAACAAAAGACATCAATTGACTTAAGTGGGCTTTGAATCAGACCTTCTAATGATCATTAAGCGGTATCAGGAAGAAATCTTCTATTACACAATTTTGACTAATTAAATGTTTTA
The DNA here is from genome assembly GCA_035583155.1 of Acropternis orthonyx. Classification (NCBI taxonomy): domain Eukaryota; kingdom Metazoa; phylum Chordata; class Aves; order Passeriformes; family Rhinocryptidae; genus Acropternis; species Acropternis orthonyx. The sequence goes on from JAWWEU010000158.1 coordinate 16,797,432, forward strand.
ACATGAATACAGGTTTTCTGTTAAGTACTACTAATTACAACAAGATTCTATAAAAAGTCGAATAACGAGGGGAGAAACTAGACTCAGATCTCCATAGAATCAGACAGCTAAACAATGCTGTACAAAATACTTACAACAAACAGACAAAATTACTGGAAAGCTGAGCAATTCTTCATTTTACTCAGAGCTCTATTATGGGCTCATTCTACCACAATTCTTGTTTGCATGTGTGCTTCTCAAAGCTATTTCCCCACAGATGAAAATGAAAACAGGCATGTATGAAAAGCAAGTGAGATGTATATTTGATTTTAATATTTGCATGCGCAGACTTCTATACTGTGAGGCTTTAGGAGGGAAACTTATTTTCCACAAACTACGACTCTAACAAAATGTCAGATTCTACTTGTCTTTTTCCATAGGCCCTTCAGTACTTTTCCACAGTCCCTTCAAAACTGCAACTCTAAAGCTCTGCTGGATTTCAAAGTTTCGCATAAAGTCTGAGAATAGGAAGTTGGCTGGATGAATACTGTGATAATTTTCTTAGAAATCCTTTCTGCTGGTGCCAATGCACCTCCACAACAGGATTCCTGGCCTGGCCTGGCATACAGATTCCAAGGTCTTGAAGTGACTGAGTCTGGATCCTACAGGTTATATAACCATGGAAAATCCTACCCAGGAACGTCATGGTTTAACTCTGTAGCTAACACCTGCAGTGTTCCTCAGAGCTCTGCCATCAGCTACCAAGTATATGTGGTACTTTGACTTATCTGCAGCGTATGCTTCTTTAAGAAGCATCAGGGCTTCATGCAAGAGACACTGATGGGAGCTGACAAGGAGTGGATTTATTCATTCAGCACTTGAGATTATCTGCTGCCCGGTGGTACACAGCTAACGAGTGACTGACATGCAAGTCTCCGCCAGCAGTCAGCAGAATTGGTCCCTTACACTGGAAGGCAAATAGCCTCCCTGTGCCTCCTGTCACCTTCACTGAGTGCCACATCCTGGCTGCCATCTCCGAGTACTGCAGGACACAGGACACAAACCAACAGCCACTCTACAGGAGAAGTAACCTGATCTTTCACCTGCCTTTCTTTTCCCCTCCTTAACTTGGTTTTTAATGTTAATGCACACCGTGTTTTCTCTGGCCTGAAGCAGAATGTTTGCACAGCCATTTTTCTTTTCTTTTCATTTTTTTCCTTTCAATGGGGGAAAAAAATAAATCACATACACCCATCCTGGTGTTCATGAGAAACTCACCAGCCCCAATCACCAGCCTGTGTGAACATGGGTATCTACTGCTCCAAAGCAGCACACTCGGTTCCTCTCCTGTGAGCAGCCATCCTTGCCAAACCAGACCGACGGTGCTCACTCCAAATGTAGAACTTTAAGCCTAGTCCCCCCAAGCAAAGCTGTAGGCAGTACTCACCTGCAACTTTTTCCCCCCTGAAGGACCCACAGACTTTTGGCAGACTTGTTTCAGGGGTTATATATGTTACAAAACAAGAGCAAGCCCTGTGCAGGAGCGCAGGAAAGGAGTGCAACTCATAATTAATTTTGACCCAGTAGAAAACACTTTTTCTGCAGATAGAAGGTATAGCCCCAAATTTAATGCCTTTTGTGGGCTGCTATGCTAAGCTACAGAAAAACAGTCACTACACACAGAGGAGATATAAGCTGCAAAATTAAGAGGTACGGATAGTTTAGCTTCAAGTAATATAGGTGCAGAGCTTCTTGTATTATTTGAGACATCACAGATTTAATATGGGCAATACCAAACACAACACTGGAGCCAAAAAGTGTGTGGAGAAAGCAGAAGATGCTGAACCCCATTAAGGGAATATGGGCAAGCACAAAGGAGGCAGGATAGCACAGCACAGCATAATGTTCTGCCAAAAATCTAGTGAGGAGCTTCTGAGAGCATTGGTTGAGGATACGATAAGGCAGAGGGATTCCCAAGAGCATCTATGAATGGGATTGAGACAGTGAAGTGATGCTAACAGTACCATAGACTGGATCCTTAAGGGAGTCCACCATCAATAGGAAGAGAAATTTAAAAGCACAGTTTTGGAAAAGCTTCAAAGGATAAACTCTCTACCATTTCCTATGTGTCTCGGCTAGCCTCTTTCTCCCTCTTACTCTTTTTCTCCATTAGTCACAGTGGCCTTATTTAGCTCTTTGGCATTGTCTTACACAAATATCCTTTACACTTTCTCTAATACTCTTCCAGAAACAATCAATGGGACTGCTGCTATTTCTTTATCTGCATCTTTCCTTAATGGCCATCTCTGGTTCCCTAAGAAATAAGGCAGGTAACAAATGTCCCAGGAGAGGGCAGAATCACTGGAGCTCTGCAGAGATCGGAGGCAGAATGCCAGGCTCCATCCTTTCCTGGCCCTTCTCCAAAACAAGCGTAACTATGTCATTAATTTCAAAGAGTGGAAAACAGATGATACGATTTTTGCTATTCTACTATATTCTTCTGTCATTCCCTCTTGGGTACCCCTTGACTCTTTAGATGGATATTTGTATGTACTTGTCAACTGGTATCTCATTTCAGCTGAGTTAATAAACTCAGTGAGATACTAACAGTTGATATCTAGAAGGGATTCTCCAGCCCAATAGTTCCTCACAGCTGGCAGTGACAGAAGCAGAGACTGAACCAACCCACAGCTCACCCTTTTGTTTCCAAAATATGGTGTTGAAGCACAATTGCATCTCCCAGAGGGACATGGTCCCAGACAGAGAGCAGCACAGACCTCATCCAGGAACTGTGAAAAGGCCAAGAGCAACACAGATTCACAAAGTTCATGTTTGCACTTGGTTTGCAGTAAAGAAGGAGCCTTGAGAGGAGGCCTGGAAGCTGCAGGCAGAGGAATCAGCAGCTGACTTTCTGCCAAACTGTGGAGCTAGCAGCCAAGCAACTCTTCAGCCCAGGTTTTCTACCACAGCATGTTCTATCACCCTGCAGCATGAATAGCAGCTCCCACCTGACACGCACCAGCTCTACATTAACACTTCTACTTCCCATCTTAGGGATAAGGATTCAAAGAACCACTGATTCTTACCTGTGCTGTTGAAATTAGTCTGCTTTGTCCACAAAATAGGTGCTCTGCCCACAGTGTGGCTCTATAGTAACATGACCATATCTGGTGTATCTCTGTAACGACATGAGCCAGCACTTCCATTCCAAACATCCCGGCCAACTGATCTGTATGTGGGATTATAACTTTTTAATGCAGAAGCACCTCAACAACAAGCATGTCTTTTTGTATCTTGCAAGACAGGGCTGAGCAGCATGGGCAATCATCAGTAACGTCTCAATACCTTCATCTCTGGGCTGCCTGGTTGGATGTAGCCAACAGTAGATGGGCTCCAGGTCTGTTCTCTCAGCAATCTGGTGAGTCACACAACAAAATTAGCTTTGTGGACTCAGCCTCAGTCCCAGGTCAGGAGTAAACTACTGGTGGACAGTTAAATAGCTATTGTAAAACTTTCCCCTCCCTTCACCTACTGCACCTCACTTTGGAGAAAAGGCACAAGCTTTCAGGATGATGCTAGCCCCGACACAACAGCTTTGTCTGTGGTGTCTGTCACTTCTTCCATTGCACCAGGGATACAGCAAAGATAGCAACACTGTCTGGGAGCTTTCCACTGGAGTTTAATATAAAGACTGGCTAATAAGGCAGGAATTGTAGCACAAAGCAAGAGGCAGCAAGAGAGAGGAAAGGGGGGGAATAAAATTGCCTATTTCGCCTCCGCCTTGAGGTTGCCTGTGTTCTTTCCCTGCCTCTCCTCAGATTCAGCCTCCAACAGAAGACATTACAGCAAGACTTGTACTCCCCTCAGCGAAGACAACATCTTCCTCTGTTTTGTACAAGCAACAGAAGCTGCAGAAAATTAGTCGATTGCTGCCATCAGCATCCAGGATCTCTCACAGCTGGGAGTTAAGAGATCAAAGACAGCAATGAAGGAACATTTTGTTTCTCAGTTATTTTATCTCTGCTCTTCTCATAACCTTCCCATCACACACCAGTCCCTTATTGCTGGAGGTGCTGATGACATCTTGCAGACTATCAACATCAATACCAGGATCAAGAAATCTCCTGGCAAGCAACGTTTATAAACAGTATTGTAAAGATAGGTTCTCAAGCACCTCAAAACAGGTGATGGGGTTAAGCTAAGTCATTTCTTCTCTACACTGTCTAAACCTACGTAGGAAATAAGAACTTAGACATTTCTGGCCATATCCAGCATATGCTCTGGAGGTGAATACCACAATTTTCCACATATCCACTATGTTTTCGAGTACATGATTCAGTCTGGTCAAAAGTACTTGGCACTGGCCTATCTCTTTATCTCAAAGGTCACGGGACTCTTACTACTAATTGAGAGCAGCGATAGCCAGTAATGATTGGCAAATTCCATCTCTTAGTTCTAGGTCTCTGGAGATGGGCCTTGTAATATGAGGCCTGCCTTGCTATTTATGAATCTACGCCTCAGACAGTGCTTCTCAGATCCTGCAGTATTTCCGAGCTTTTCTGAGTTATAATGGCGAATTCTTCAGCTTCACCATACTAAACCATAGCCAAACGCATTCCCTACCGTGAAACAGACCATCTTTTCCACAAAGTATCAATCACTTCTGCAGTATAGAAATCTCCTCCCTTGAATTACCTGTTTCACTGCAAAACAACCTACATTTTTATGACAAGTGGCATACTGCAGTGCAGATGCACCCACCAACACAGCATTATTGCATAGAGATCAGGAAGAGCAAAGAAATTAAGGCATTTTAAATTTGAGGAAGGTAGTATTTCTACTATTTCTGAAGATGTTGTTGTGGGTCATGCATCTTAATGCATGAATAGTCACCTTAAGTACCATTGTTTGAGCCTCTTCCCATTCCTTTGAATCTTGTCCTATGCATCATATCTAATACAAAGTTCACAGCTATTTGGCTTCTGGTGGAGAGCAAAGACAGGGCACAACACCTTGGCAGATCAGGTGAAAACACATCCCTGAAGAAAGTGCTGATGACTCAAAAATTACATAGAGAAAGCAACAGGGAAGTTCCAACAATAAGGAAATTAGCTTAGTTCTCTGAAGACAGGGGACTCAACTGGACATGCTAACTCCAGTTATTCCTGAAAGTGGCAGAGCATGCATTAAAAAAAAAAAAGACAAAAAATTTAAAAATTGGGGTTCATTTAAATCACGCCTCTTTAGCCTGGACACCTTGGGATGCTTGGACACATACACAGGCATCCTGCTTTCACAGTCTAATTCAAACTCCCTTGCAATTGTCAAATACTTACAATAATACTTTCATTCACAGATTTAAAAGTGCTCATAAACAATTTGTTAAGATGGTAGGCTATATTTGAAACCAGCAATATTTGAAATGGACAGCTGGGATAGATCTATCCCCCTCCCACTCCAACTTTTCAATGTTTTCTGCCAGAGATCACATTCATCAGTCAGCAGAACCTTGTTCCCAGATGTTTGGAACATGTGAAAAACAACCTGTGAATCAGGGAGTTTTCCAAGACTCAGCAATATGGTCACAACAGAGTTTTGGAATGAAAAGGCAAGGGATGCTGTTCATGTCATCCTCTCTCTACAGAAAGGAAAACCAATTACATCTCGTTACAGAAGACATAATTAGCTCCCTTCTTTCCAATGGAGAAAGCCTTTCCCTCCATGAAAAAGCTTATAGTGCCTCCTACACAAACACAGGACAGAACAAAGCCAACCAAAATCTTGCTGAGACAGATGCCATGCTGAGGAAACACAGTAGAAATCTCAGATATGAAGAAACAGTGCCTGTACTGTGAAGCTCACGTGTTGAATCCTGGCTTATGTGAACGTATCTGGGAGGAAAGTAGCACAGAGATGCTGTCCTTGCACCATACAAAACTGAGTGACTTTGGATGTGAAACCTCCAGATATTTAGGGATAGTTGATCATTACCTTACCACGTATATGATGGTAGGGTGTGCAGAGTGCATCCTACTGCTGTATAATATGGATTTGAGTGGGGGGGTCACATGTTTCCTTTGCATACTGCCCCCTACCCTTAAACTCATTCCTGCAGCAAAATGGCCATAATCCCTATTCACAGTCCCTTCTCCAAGAAGGAACTGTGCTCTTCACATATGGGAACTGCCTTCTGTGCTTTGTTCCTAGACACCATGGGACAGTAGGACTGCACTTTTTGTTAGCTGGTCTCTGCTGGACATGTTTTGTCCAGCCCAAGGAACTGAGGTGACTTCTGCAAAGCATCCTTGCAGGACACTCAGGAAAGCTCAACAGAAGTTTGCCTCAATCCCATCTCACATTTTGTCTGGAACACAAACAAATAACATTGGCAAGTCTTTTCTTGTTACTGAGAGTCCTAAACTTATTGCTGGGTGCCAGTGAGAAAGGCTGTGGCTGCAGCTGATACAGAACTGACGTGATTTTAGAACACCATCCCTCTTCTCTGCAGAGATCTACATAACCATTAAACAGAGCTGAGGCAATTTTCCCTTCCTTGGTAACAGTCTTACTCCTTCCAAGTGGACAACTTGAGGGTTATCTACGATTTTATCATGTCATTCAGTATCATCCTGATGCCCACATGTTCCTGTATTTAGAGCAGGGCAATGTTACACATCCAAACTGGGAGCCTGTTCTTTATTTTAGAGTGTATTCCTTATGCTGCCACAGAAGTCACACAAGACCAACTATGTTTTGTGAAATTCTAGAGACTGTGAGAGCCTTTTTTCTGACTACTCCTCTTTCAGCTTTGCGTTCTTATGCTTGCTAACATTTCCAAACTGTTAACCTTTTCTTTCTTTTTTTTCCCCCTCTAAGGCAGAAGTGGTTTTCCTGGCAATTTTCCAAACATTTTCCATTTTCCCTTCAGGGTGTCTGAGAACTTGAAACTTGCAGAAAATGTTTTACTTCCATTTCAACAAAGTGTTTGAAGTGCATGCTTTAGTCTACACCACTACTGTATAGTTAGGGTCTACCTGTAGGCAATAAAAGACAGAGAAGTGATGAAAGAAAGTGAGAAAAAAAATCACTTTGTAACTTCCAGTAAACCTATAGAAGTGCAACACATTTCATTTGAAATGGTGCCCAATGTGAACGTTTTTGTTGGCCAACTAGGAAGCGGGGACAGTATTTACTTCTGACCCATTAAACATGCATTTTGCAAAGCTACTTTTTTGATGAGATTCCTTTGGACACATCTTCATTTACTGTCATCCCTCTTTCTTCTATTGGAACAGTGATCTGTTTGAGAAACCTGAGATGTCTCCATAGGGTATAATTTAGCACTCTCCAGGCATGCCAAGACCCCTGAAGGACTGTTGTGTCTCTCTGATCCCTCATCTTGCTCATGATCTGCAAATGATCAGTCACATAAAGCCCACAGGAGAGGAGGTTGCTGCCTACCTACTGAAGGCCTGAGTTTTTCAGTTCTACCTTCAAATGAATGAGCAGAAGCTTCACTGACAAAAAATATATAGAAGCATACAGCTCTAATACAGTCTATTTAAGGAAATATGAAGCAGTTCTTTACATCTGAAACAGAAAATAAGCAAAAGAGAAAAAAAATCAAACCACCCCTCCCTTAAAACTGGTCTGAATATTCTCAAATAAGACAGCACTTCTGTAGACAGAAAGTGTGTAATGTACAGCTGTGTCCTTTCCTTGATTTGAACTGTAATGGCTCTTCCTCATCCTCTTCCATGACAAGTGTGCATATTCTCCGGGACTCCAGATAGAAGTCCATTCAGCTATTTAGTGGGATCAATCCGATGGTGGTCTCCTTCAGACCTGAGGATTCACTTCAACACCCAGTTTGCAGCAGGTTTCCTGTTTCTGGGAGAAGTGTCTGATGTTACAAGTGAACCCAGAACCTCAGGGGTGAAAAAGGACTGCAGGAGTCTACAGAGGGTTTACATGAATGAATGAGTTTGATTTTCAAATGTAGGCCAGAAGCAGCCCGCCCAGCCTAATTTTTCCTTCCTCGCACTGTTTATTCAACCAAAAGGATTTTCAGATGTCCTGAGGGGATTGCCTTCATGGGTCAGCGTGCATTTTACCAGAAGTTCTATTTGGCAGAACGACTTTTATTGTAAGAATTTTGGTACTGTTGGTCCCCCAGCATGCTGCTTTTCTTGGTCTTCTGGCTGTCTCCAAATCCTGTGCAAACTTCCCCTTCCACAGTGCACCAGGGATCCAGCAGATGTATAAACTACATAATTGAACAATCACTTTACGCCTCAAGCACTGCCAAACACTTTGTTGTGCGGCTTAGGAGGACACGTATATGCTGCTGTTCTGCTCCAGAGAACCAAGCTGCCCTTCTAGAAATACCCTCATTTTGGTTGAAATACCACCTGCATTTTACAGGAGTGACCCCGAACCAGCAAAACGAATCTGGCAAGGGACTGAAATAGGATTTGTATTTTATTTTTAACCAAGGCTGGAGAACTTCCTTCTTTCCTTTTTCTCTACCCCTTACGACACCTCTTGAAATAGAGTTGCTTTGTCCAGCCCCAAACCCACCTAATGCCAAGAGGTCAAGCTATGCTTCTCGAGTCCTTTGTTCACTGGAGCAGTATGGGGGGCGTGAGGTAAGTCTTTGCCGAAGCCACCAACCATTAAGACATCAGCACCATTAGAGTGGCTGCCTTGTGTGCGGTCAGCTCTCTGTGAGCCGCCCCCAGTCCTCGCTGTGCCCTACCGGAGCAGCCTGTCTCTCCCTGGGGGATCCCCACAGCCAGCCCCGCAACGGGGCTTGGTGCTCTGCTCCTCACATCCAGCCTGCCTCCTCTCCTCATTAATCACTCGGGATGTGACTGCTTCTGCCACAGCTGCAGACACCTAAAGACTGAGGATGTTGTCTCCTCCTTGCTATGCAATGCTGTTCTCCTTTCTCCAGCTGCTTTTAAAGGGAAATATACTTCCTCCCCCCCCCTTTTTCTTTTTTGTGCTGCGACAGAGGAATATAGGTTCTGATCCTAAAAGCAGGAAACACAGTTGTACTGCAGTCACCTCTCAGTGGCTGTGGCTGGCTCTTGGTTACACTGATGTTCCAGGAAGGTATTAAAATGTGTGCATGGAAGTAACCTGCTGTGCAAAAGGCCACTGTAATCCTTGCTGCTGGACTAAAAGACTCTGTGCCAGTTTCCCACCCAGGGATGCCACGGACACATGAAAGTGCCAACTCTTGAGTGAAGCACAACTGCTATTTTCCTTCAGTCCCTGGTAATCAAAAACCATGGTAATCAAAACAAAAGCCACAGCATTCGTGAGGCTCCTCTCTCTTACCCTTAGAGGCAGGTGACTTTATCTCTACTCCCTTTAATGCAGCAGAGAGACTTGAGAAAGCAGCCTGTGCCCTTCAAGCTACTGACAAACGTAACTGCTTGGCAAAATACACTATGTAATACCTACAGGAAAGTCCTCTTAGAGTAATAGCTTTTCCAAACCAGAGCTCAGTAAGCAGCTAGAACAGGACTGCCAAGCATTCCCAAAATGTAAGGCACAATCCCATTTTTTAGCTAATCAAGAGAAAAACGAGGGAGTGGCACAAGACCTGATGTGTTGGTGCAAAGCAGGTGCAGAGATGTCAGAGCTTCTACTCCCTCTGCAGCACTGGCTGAGCACAACCAACAAACAACAACCACTCCTTCACTATCACACATGACCCTTATAATGTGGGTATTTTGTCCTGCAGGACAAACAGCAGGAACCCAGAGAGAAATGAAGACAACGAACCGCTTTCCACAGACTTCCAGGGCAGCTTTCGTGCCCTCAGAGGACTCCTACCTTCAGACAGGACTGCTCCACTTCAACTCAGTGAGAGAAGATTTAATGTTTCTTTGATGGTAACTTCCCCCTCCATCCCTTTCTTTGCCTTCAGTGACACCCTTCCCCGCTGCCTGTCCCCTCCCAGCCCAGAACAGCTTTGGAAGTGGCCAGGTGCAAGGTGGTCTATTTGTCATCCTTTCTGTATTTCATTCCTTTGTCCTTTCCAATCAAATTATCTTTGGGACCCTGGAACATGCTTCAGAACAGTGTCACCACCACACAGACAGCAGCCCCAGGACCTGTGGGACACGTGTGAGTGGGCAGGCTGTACTGGAAAGCATCAGCACTGAACACCTCCCCGGCACCTCCTCCTCACCGGGGACTGCTGTCAGTCATGTGAAGTGTTCTCCTGGTGCTAATGTAATGCAGATCATGCCCTTGATACCTGATAGCACCCTTTAAATTCCCAAGAAAAATATTCTTCAAACTGGAGCACAGGGATTTCCTTACGTTAGAATTAAGGGGCTTTCAGTCCCTTCTTAAATGAGCTCTTCCCCCCCCCCCCCCAAAAAAATGTAACCATTAAATTTTTTAAAAAATCACCACTGAACAACAATAAAAAGCTTTCTGTAGCACTTCTTACAGTTAGTATTTGCTTCCCTCTGGGAATTCAGGTGCTCTCAGTGGAAGCTTCACCAGATGCTGTCAACTTCCCCCACTAGGAATGCTCCTAAGGATGTTTCTCCTCTGACAGCTCTCCTGCAGGTGGCAGCAGCAGGTAATGCCCACAGTTTCCAAAGGCCCTGTGATTTTGTGTTCTCTGCACTGAAGCACTCTGGTGACAGATTTTCAAATGCTGGACTATCCCCATTTAAGGTATTAAGAAGAATCCCCTTCCCAAGGGAGGAACAATATTGAAATTAGACTTCCAAGTTTTTCAAACGTTATAGTTGACTGGGTCTAATGAAAATCTGGTCTAAGGATGGAAGCTGAGAGCCTCTGAAAAGTCTATGCCTATGCCCTAAATTTTGGAGGCACTGAGAGGCTGCTGCTGGGTTCCATCTACCCTGTTTGGCATAAATACACACCTGAAACAGAGAGAATACTAAATTGAGAGAAAATGTGCAATACCTTCCAATGCATGAATATACACAGTTCCTAACCTGAATTTGAATTATGTATGCAGCATCCAAATCCACCTGTGGCACATCTCCAAAGAAAATTATAACCACCTAAACTCTGGAGTTTCATGGGGTGGGGTTAAAGTTGGAATGATTATCTAAAATGATAACCAAAGGAAACCATAAAGCTGTTTAATGATCTCATAACTTAGTCTGGAAAGACTGGCAAAAGCCACCATCGATACGGGCTTGCTCTGACAGGGTGGGCTGTGAGGGTGAGGTGCTGATTTGTGATTCGGAGTCTAGCTTCACTTTCTGATTTTCTTAATAGTTTCTTTTGTCCTGGATGGGTTACTTAACCTATCTGTGCAATAATTCTAATAATTTAAGAGAATGGAGACAGTAAGATATTTGACTTGACCTACATTTTTCTGCCTTTTCACATACATTGCCTGTTTAGATGTAAGCGTTTCAGGTCAGAGTCGGTCCCTTGCTCTGTTTTTGAACACAGCTACAGTGTCTGATAAGCCAGGACACGTGCTAAGACACACCCTCTGACAAAAAAAAATGGCATTTCAAATGTCACCACTAACTCAGCTTACAGCCTGCAGAGAACGAGGCAGTGGGGGGTGAAGTCTGCAATACGTCATACAGAGCAAAATGCAAGTTCAAAGCATGCTGTCATGGCTGAGCACCTGACTGTGGCTGGTGCTCTTCTCTGCTTGCTACCCTGGCTTCATGCAAGGAATCAGGAGTCAGCAACTGTCCTCATGTAAGTCAGAGGGAAGCAGAGGCACTGCCCACCCTTCAAGCACAGGAAAATACAGTGCCTCGTAAGCTGAGAGGGAGGGCAGACAGTATTACAGGTGGACTAGAAATAACAGAGCAAGCTTCATGCTAAAAAGCAAGGAATCTTTGTCATGACAACAGAGAGCTGTTAAACTGTACAACATGCGCAGGGAATGTAAAGATAGGCAGTATACTGGCAGGACTGCAGCAGTGAATGATGGTTTATTTTTAACCACAGTTTCTAAAACAGGAGACGGTGATTTTGTTTGTTTGTCACTTTTTATTTCATCCAGTCCTCTAGATGGATACTAGTTCCTTTTGCAAGATACTTTTTTATTTATTATTGTCTCTCTTTGAAGCAGGGACTGTGAATGCTGTGATAAGTAGACTGAAAGGTTCACTTAGTTTCAGCTGCAGTTTCCCTAAGTGCTTCTGTGTCCCCTGCTGAACTGGTGTTTTGTAATGCAGTGGAGGTGGAGCATGCTTTGGAGATACTCCACAGCTCTCCTCTTGCCTCCACCAGACCACAAAAGAACCATTTGTCATCTCTCTTCCCTTCACCCTTCCTTTCCTGTAAGGGGACAAGAGTGACCGAGGAAAAAAAGATGTACCATCACCTTCTTCAGGCCTTTTTGCACCAACTAAAATCTTGCAAATCTAAAGCATTAACTAAGCAGTTTCATGCTTCGCTCCTGTCCCATGTCCTTCAGGGTGCATGAACACAGCTTGCTGTGGACTAACAAGCCACACAGCAAACACTTCACACTGTGGACTAATTTTGGGGGAGCAGAGGATCCAGAGCTGCAGCTCAGTGGTCTGAGGAAAAAGCTCTGCCAGTTTGTCCCCCTTAATAATGGGCAGTGAGCATAGAGGGCAAGCGTGACTAGGTAGGAGAAAACAGGCTATCTAGGGAATCATGCAACACAAGTGCTGGGCTTTGCAGTCTGTAATAGGGGTGAGTCAGACTCTGAGTTGCTGTGCTGCTATCTTAGTTACAGTAGATGCTAATTCAGCTGGTCAGGTAAAGTGTGCTTTTAGGAGGCTGATACAAGCAAGCATATTGAGGCTCTGGGACTTTTCCAGGCTTCATAGCTGTTCTGCCTATCCTAAAGGGGGAAGATGCATTTGTGAAACACAAATCCACAGCAGGATCTGGAATATCAGCCTCCTTTGGACTATTCTGGGATGGAATAACACAAGACTTTGAGCTGTTTAGCCGATGAATGGGGTAGTTCATTCTTCTGTGGTGCTTTCAGAGGAAGCTGGAGGCACTGCAGTGTGGAAGGTCTCAGTTTCCTGCAGGCACCTTCCACCAGCTTCATAAAAACATATGTGGAAACTTCTAAAAGACTGATTTCAGAAGAGGGAAACATTGTGACAGAATGACACCGCTCCCTACTCTGCTTCTTTAGGACCCAGCAGGATTTGAGGGTTTCCTTAAAAGGACAAAGTGTCCAACCTAAAGCATAATGCAATTAACTCAAAGAGTCTGACACTGGAGGGCACCAGATCAGGACCTGTGAGGCTTTTGGACTCGTACTGATACACCTGCAAACTCTTAGCTGTGTGGAGGGCAGGTGAGGAGGTAGTAAAGAGGGACAAGACTTGGTGCCTGCCCTTTCCTGAAGAGCTAGCTGTCGTGCAGTGAGGAGGAGGGCAGTCCTCTGGGTGGAACAGACACGGCTCTTCGCTTTGACAGCTCTACGGACCTGCAGTGCTGACAGTGACAACAGCTTGTCGCTGTCAGCCTACAAAGCAGCTACTATGGCAGTATGCTGAGAGAAGACCCAGGGTGCCATTTTTAGGGTTAGTTTATTCTGATTGGAACTATACTCCAGTCCTGTGGGACCCGACCCTTTTCACTGAGTTTTCTGGAGGGAGCAAAGGGAGCAGAGGTGAGATTCTCAGCCGAGACATCAGAGCCAAGCTGTTCTCTGAAACGCTCTTTTGTTGCCGTCTCTTCGCAAGCCTGCAGCCTCCGCTCCCTCCTCCCCTTCCCAAAAATAAAGCTCCATGATGTAAAAACATTCCTTTGGGGCTGGAGGTGGAAAAACTAGGACACCACAGTTCGAAAACCACTCAGCACTGCATGAAATATTCACTATCAACCGAAACAGGTTTACCCGGAGGAGGGTATGATGAAGAAGGAAGAGGGAATCAATTTCACTGTCCTATGGTTTGTTATTCTGGCTGCTTCTTCTCCTTTCCAAATAAGCTAAGCTTTTTGGAAGCTTCTGTCTGACCCAATTCTCATTCCCTCACTTTTCAGTCCCTCTATCCCTCCTGTTTTATGAGCAAATAAACACGCATCCTAAAGGCATCCTTGCCCAATCCTAAATTCTGCTGCTCTCCTGAACGGGGCCAATAATGTAATGATTCATCAGAGAGAGGAAGAAAGCACATGTGCAGCTGAGCGATCCATCAGCTGAGCACTGTGGGATGGGAACCAAGAAGCATCCCCCACCCTGGAAAGGGCCTTCCCTTTCCCTTTGCAGGGTCTCCCTCTCTGCTCCTCAAACACTGCACATCATGATCAGGTGTGAATCAAAATACTTCTTTCTATAACTGATTGCCAAGTTTTTTGTTCAAAGCAAATGACAGGAAGAAACCTGGGAAAACATGGAAAGCAGGAGAAAAGGCTTTGGTGACATACTGGCCTCATGTGCTTGCATTCTACCTTCTGCAGGTACAGGTTTCAGTGCATTCCCAGCCTGAAGCAACATTAACTGAGTGACTTTGTGTCTAGGCATACAGGAAATTCAGCCACATCACCAGAGATACAGCATTCCAAGCCATAATGAGGTGTTCATACAGTGCAACAGGAAAAAGGAGAAGATCAGTAGAGGTGATGAGAGGGGTGACAAGAACTAAATCTGTGGTTCCTTGTGGGTATCCTGGGATGGAAGATTAAGGTAAAGCCAAAATGCCCAGGCAGAGCTCTAAGGGATGAAAGATGATGTTTGTCTGACTGGGATACAACTCCCAAACTCTCATAATGCCTGACAGGAATTTAATCCCCTCCAGGATTTTCAGGACTCAGTGCATTCAGACAACACATATGGGAAATCACACATTTAATTTTTTCAATGAGCTCTCACAGAGAATGGGGCTTATACACAAAGTCCAGCTCCCATACAACAACGCTTAAAAGCTACAAACGAAAGCTAATCTGCAATGAATGTATTTTTCCACTCAACCAAACCCCAAACACATTTTATGAAACAAAGGAGCTCTTTAAATGCTCCCAAGGGCATTTTCCTACTGGGAAAGAGCATGCACACCCAATACTTGCTCCACTACAAGTGAATAAGGAACTGTATCTTTCTACCAAACCAGGGAACTACAGAAAAGCTCATCTCATGTGATGCATGGTACCTTCTCCCACCCTCACAGCTGGAGCTACTGTGCTCACTTCTGTTGTACCCTTGATGGGATATCCCAGGCCATTCCTCTGAGACCTCTGAATAGGCACAATGGGACTCAATCTGGATCCAAAACGAGCAGCAGTATGTGCACCCTGGATGTGTGAAGTTGGTCCCAAGTTTACCAATGTTTTAAAAAAACTCCTAGGATTTATTCACTCAGCTGAGTTTGGTCTTACAATTTAATTGTTTGTACTGATAAAATCAATTTTTTTCCACATTTATAGATTATCATCACTGTTCATATTTTGTTAATACCCCATTTAACACACACCTTTTTTTTGATACCTCTAAGTACAAAACCAGTGAGTTCTAGCTTTACTGAGACTGAGAAAGCAGTTAAGGGTGGACCTTACACTAGGAGTCTGGCTAGTCCAGAGGTTTCCCAACAGATGCCAGCAGCTACTGCTTATGGAAACACACTAACAGAGCAACTAAGGAGTGAATCTTCTTTAGTTTATCTACCACTCTCTCCCTTCTAGCCATCAGTAAGGACCACTTGACCTGGAATGTCTATCCAAACAGCTCTCTAACTCTTCAACCTATACATGCTTTAGGCTTCCATTATTCTGCAGTTTCACAGTGTGGTTTTTGTTCATTTTAACCCCCTCTAACACCATCATGTAATTAATTCCTACTCGTTCTGGCAGATCATTCGCTAATCATTTCTCTAAACCAGTGTTCTCATGATAGGCCTATGGATCAACATTAGCTAGGACAAGGACTCACATTTCAGAGTACCTGGGGAATGAGATGAAAGCTACCTCCCAGTACCCACTTTTAATCTTTATTTTCCCCAGGAATTAGCTCACTACAAGAATTCCACTCGCTAAAAGCAGCAGTGTTTTCTGCTCTGTTCAGTGAAATTACACAATAAATGACTGTATATGTTTGTATTTCTTTTTTCTCTGTAAGGACAAAGAAATCCTTTCCTATTCATTAATGGGAAGTTCCTAAATGATACGTTAGCTCTCGTCACTAATGCTTTCCTAGAGAAGTAACTGTTGGAAAGAAAAGAAGAATCTGTAATCAGTATCAGATTACAAAGGACTAAACAGATAGTTAACAGGTAAATGCCATGTCACAATGGAGGAAGAGGCCTGGTGGAGAAAAGTCACAGATGAGCTCACATTTATACCAGTGAATTAAGCTGATAAATATTTATCACTTAAAATGCTCAGCAATAAAGATCTAGTTATTTTTACTACTTGCTGCTTTTAGGAATAAAACCGCCCTTTATGATATGAAAATTTGCACTTTAACTAAAATATCTGAGAACAGTTCTTAAAGGGGTGCTCCATTTGAAAAAGGTCAGTTCTATGCTGTGCCCCCAGAGGGCTGCAGCGGGAGGTGCCATCAAGGAAGGGCACCGGCTGAATAGCAGCAGTGTATTTGAGGAACTGCACATCTTTGCTGTACAGACAGATCTCTTCAGACTAGACTGCTCAGCAGGGGACGGTGTATTTGTTCTCTATAGAATGTCAGGAACATGAAGAAGTCAAATGCCCACTGTTCCATTCAAAATTACAGTCTCTGCTAGATATAAACAAGCAAAGCCTTACTACCTGCGTGAACCACTAGGCAAGTTGGTTCTGGAGGCTTCTGCAAGAAAAATCAACAATGCTCCCAGGGGTTTACAAATTGCTTAAAGAGACACTGTCTAATTCCTACATACTCTGCAGAGCTTATTAAAATCCTCCAGGAGACAGCCACAAGCACAATTAGAGCTGGTTCCAGTAGCACACAGCTGCATCCTGTGATAAGCAGGGGACTGAGAGCACAGCAGCACAATCTGACTCAGCCAAAACAGCTAGCAGGGGGACTGATCACCACTACCCTCCCTTCTACTTGCAGCATGCTGTCACTGTGCTGGCAGCAACAAACTTCATAGGGAAAAAGCACACCTGGGATAGGGCAGAATTTGGCAGGCACCTGGAACTCAGCAGATGTCAGGTGTTTTATATAGCATGCATTTTCCCTAGAAAGTCTGTCCATTTGGATGAACATTCTCTGACATAAACAAACCCTGCTCTCTTCCACCTCCTAGCTGCATTATTTGGGAAGGCCTGGCCACCATTTATTTATTTATGAGGAATATTCTTTGAGAGAGGCTCTACACCCTTTTGTCTGAAAGCGGGAGTCATCACTGCGTGTTCCTTCAGCAACAGATTGAGGTTTGCCTTCATTCACTAACAGCAGACACAGAGGGCAAGCTGACCTGACTACCTTGAATTTAGGGCTCTATGATATTTCACTAGTCAAAGGGCTCAAAAGCTTAAAACCACAAGAGTTTGGGGTTTCTGGGGCAGAAAAAAGAAGACGGAAGGTGAGCAGATGGAAAATTAGTCTCAGTTGTAGGGAAGGTCTCAGTGGACGGGTGAGGTTTTACTTGACAGACATGGGCCACACCACACCTCCATCTCCTAGTCATTTGGCTCCTTGTACTCTCTTGTGACAAGGCAATTTTCCAGGAAGGAAGAATGTATAAAATGCTAATAATGACAGTCTTTTGCTGACTGATTCCTTCCACATGAAAAAGAGGGATGATATGTCTGGCATCACTTAATAACATTTTAAGTAATATCTAAAAAGGATCTGAAGTGCAAACCTTGGGGGTTTTATTTGCTCTTTACCTCTGAGTTAGCAACTTTTGACTCTCTACAAACTGGAAATGATAATACTTAGTTTGTAGGACTGTAACACAGTTTCATTCATGAATTCTTCATGGCATTTTGGTGGAGGTTCATTCACAATTTCTTGCAAAGCAGTGTGAACTCTCTAGTGAAAAGCAGTCTTCAGAGAGTGATATAGGGGAAAGGCATTAGACCAGAAGCAAGACCTGGTTCCTTCTCTACCTCTGCCATTTAACTTTCATGTGATGCCAGGTACATCACTTCACTTGATCCTTTCATTGACTAATTGAGATCATTAAGTTTTGGAGTAAGGATTTCCTATTTTTATTTGTTTGTACAATACCTCATTCCTGCTTCAGCCAAGTCTATGCAAAATAACAAATACTAATTTCAAAGACTACTGTCTACCCTCTATAATTCTGTTAGTGCGTTTGAGACAGAAAACATACTAGATTGGTAAAATGTCAACCAGAAATATAGAAAGCCAGCCCCTCTGCAGCTGCCCAAGGAGATCTCTGGAGATAAATAGCTCAGCTATTTCTAACTGGCATGTATTGTTTTATGGCATCATTAATGCCTGCTGCAAACTTGGCTTCCAGTGGGTGCTTTCTCTGGGATCAGTGGGTGTTCACAAAGCTTTTCCTTTGCAGAAGGTGTTAACAGCACTGCTTACAAGTAATATCCCCAGTGTCTGTATTGTCATGGGGATTTCTGCAGATGGCACACAGGGATGACTGTTAGTAATTTATTACCTTTCCTTGCTCTTCTTCCTTTTTTCCCCTCTACGCAAGCTCTTTCTAACATTGGCCCACCTTTCCCTTATCCATAGCAGGCAACCTGCAAGAATCCTTGGCAAAGGGGAACGTGAGTCCAAATGAGATGGACAGAGCACCTCAGACAGGTGCACAGCTCAGGGGCAAGTGACAGCACAGCCTTAAGACAAATGCGTCAGCCCTGGATTAGATAAACTGGCAGCCAGCCACCAAGATAAAGTGCCTGCCTCCGAATTCAGCAATGTCACTTGTCACAGTGAGGGAAGGACAGAGGGGATGGCACAGGCTGGTGAACACATGCAGGTGAACCAAATTGGACAGACAAAAAAAAAAACAACCAAACGACAAGGACAACACACACTAAACATACTTCACTACTGCAAGCTCTGTCCTGCTGACCTTGGCCAATGATTAATGTTACTTTAGAGCACAGGAAGGTTTGCTCTTCATATGAATCCCTCTGGACTGTAACTGGGAAAAATGCCACTCAGGCTGCACGGGGGAACCTGAGAGGTGTGGAACAAATGTTTACTGCCATTTAAATAATTTTGTTTATGCATGAACACTCTGTCTGAATTTCATGGTGTGAAACTTTCTTTCTCTGGACCAAATACCACACCTCCCTATTGCAAAACCAAATGGCACATTCGAATCAATCATGCAGCTTAAAGAAAGTGGAGGAAAATGTGGGTGGAGAGAGGAACTGGTCAAACACGAAAGATCTTTTCTTACCTGTTATTGTTCCTGACAGGTTAAGATACATCTACCAAGCTATTTGCAAGATGCAAAGAGCCTATATCTTAATTTATCAGAAGAATTTGCACAATGTGAGTTGTTGGGAGATTCAGGACTTCAGTGAGAGGAGTGGGAAGGACTGTGGTAGGCTGGTAAATGCCAGTTTGGAGCTACGGGACTGAACTTATGGGGAGGTTTCTGACACAGAGCCTAATGCAAGGCCATAAGAGAAGCTGTTTGAAACCAATTTGTGCATGTCTGGACTACAATGTGCTCTTGTTAAATCCTGAACTGACCAAATCTGCCAGAATTTTTCAAAGGAGATAACAGTTACTGGGTCTGAAACTTCCTTTTTACTTGCTTTTCTTCTGGACACTTGCTTATAGACATCTACAGTTGTAGTATCTACTCCCTTTCCCTCCTCTCCCTTCTTCTCTTCTTTACTTCACAACTATAGATAAATCACAGAACTGTCTGTTGCGTTCTGCTCAATATATATCTAATTCATCTCATAGTCTCCAAACAGTCCAGCCAAATCTGGGATGCCCCAAATAGTGAAGATTGGATCTTTAAAGAACACACCAAGAAAAAGCATCTCGAGCACAGCAGTCATTTAGTAAACTCAAGTCACAGCTGGTCACTACCTCCCATGCCAACATGGCATGTGCCTGGCCTGAGACAAAAATCTGAGCATGCTTTTCCTTAGGGAGTGCTGCCATCATTTTCTGTCACCATTCTCTATGTGCACCTGGGCACTAGCTATTTACACCAGTTGGCACTTCCAGTCACCCAAATACTTCACATAATTCATAAGCCTAAAGCAGTAAACACCCACCTTCCTGCCATTTATATCTTTCCCCAGGAGAACTCAGCTCAGACACAGCATTAAGGTTTCTGCTTTTTACCCAATTTTCCAGCTGGGTTAACTGAGGCATGCCAAGGTCAAGTGACTTGCCCAAGGCCACACAGTCAGCTGCTTAGCCATCGCTGCATCCCAGGCGCTGCCAGTCCTGCGGACATTTGCTTCAGCCACCGGACCATGAGGTTTCCCTCTGAGTTGTCATATGTGGCACACAACACCTACAGGCTAGAGAATCTTTGTCTTTGACTTCCAGCTAGAAGAGGTGCAGGAAGGGAAAGAAAGGAGGAGGAGGCAGTGTGGTGGGGATGTAGCTGTAATAAGGACTAGTGCAGGTGTGGGAATTCTCATTTAGGAAACAAACAGCTGCTCTTGGGGACAGACAGAGCCTATAACTGAGTAGATTTAATAAGAATGGCACTTAGGCATGCATCAGAGCCTCGGAGAGGCACACCCACGCAGCTTGCCAAAGATTCACCTTTCACAGTCCCCAAAAGAGCCCCAGTGGGAAAACAGGTTTAGACTGTGCTGGGGACTACAAATGGTTGACTTCAGTTCACACGAAAAGTAGCTCCCACAGAGAAGAGAGAGAGGTACAAACTGCATCGTGCTTGCAGCTACGGGTTTTATTGGCAATAGAGGCATTGGGAGAGAAAACTTCAGAGACTGTACTCAGAGACTTGTACCTTTCAGGAGAAGTTCAGCTAAACACATTCCTCCATTTATTTAAAACACATAGAGCAAAACATGTCAAATAAATAGGAGGAAGGGTGGCACACAAACTAAAGTCAAACCTACTCTGCTCCAAGCAGCATTCCCTTGCATCTTATTCCCTCTCCCCAAGCCCCACAACACATTGCAGGAAACAGCCTATACTCTCCTTAGGATAAATAACGTTGTGGTCCAAAACAGGAGTAGATTTTAGGTTGTAATTGCAACTGCAGTCCTAACCCTTATCTTCACCTGATTAGCACCTCCCATTGTGCCTTCTGTGCTCCCAGGCACATGATGCAGCTGCAGTCACAGGGTTGCACTTACTATGAACTAAGAACGTGACATCAGGCTCTGAAACCTACCATAAAAGGCCACTCACTTGCAATTGGTAGGGTTTATGCTCCTGTATTTTTGAATTTGCCTATGATTTCTTATTGGGGCTGGATTTAGTTTTGTAAAGCAGGTTTCTTTCTCCTGTAGAATATACAGATAAAGCTCATTCTCCTCACATCTGCATGTCTAGTTCCTTCTCTACAACGAAAGCAAATTTTAAAAGAAGTGAGTATTCTCAAATTGTACTGCACAGGTAGTGAACTAAAAACTCTTTCCCCATTCAGCAGAAGCTTGAAAGGGTATTAGATTCTATGACATAAAATACAAATTCTTGGTCCAGAAGGAGATGTTCCATATGCGGAGCTAGTTCTGAGGTGCTGCAAGAAGCTCATTTTTCAACAGCTATTCCAGCTAGTTTCCTTATCTACACAAGTCCTATAGATAACCTCACAAAATTTCAAACAAGCCATAAGAGGAATACCATTCTTGCTTGCCACTGTGCACAACAGTGATTAAAATATAGACCTCAGAGCCAAGACTCTAGACAGGTTTCTTTTTTGACCTTCAAAAAAGACAAAAATCCCCCCAACCTTCTGCAAACGAGCCACTACCAAGGGCCATAACAAGCTGAGGCTGCTAACACCTTCCTCTTATCTCCAGCGGTCTGTCAGCTGTACTTGCACACACATATCCCTTTAGTCCTTCTCTTAGTCCTTCAGCAGAATCAACCCAAGTGAAATCTGTGCCTATACCTCAGCCACTCCCACTCACTGTCCAGCATACCTATTTAAACTGCACTTTATAGTAAGCTAATATGCCTGATGAACCTACTCTCCTGCCAGCTCTGCAATGGGAAATAGTAATGAGCAGTAAGAGGATGTTAATATCTCAAACCACTACAGCTGTTTGCTTAGTGATACAGGAGGCCAGAGCCCCTGGTCCCCCTTGGTGGGACAGTGAAGGGCAGGCTCTGACTGCTGTTTAGTAAATTGGATTATCAGTAAAAAACTCTGGAGAACATTTCTCTTCTCCCACGCTCAGCCTCTCTGTCTTGGGCAGAATATCACTGAAAAACAAACATTGATTTACCACAGTATGGATTCATGAGAAAAAGAGAAGAGCTGAGAAGCGAAAGTTTAAGACAACATGCCAAAACCAAATGCCAGCAAAAGCAAGAGAAGAGATCTTCATTCCTTCTCAGCTGCACAGTCCAAGAGCAGCAAGGGAGAGCTTGCAGTCCTGCTGATTGCCACCCTCATCCTTCATGCTACAAGGCTGTTTCTGCATGTTTAGTTATTATTTCACTCAGTGCTGGCCGCTAAACATTTAAAATAAAAGAAACAATTTAAAAGAAGCAAGACCAGGGCTATGACTTAGAGGTTTAGGTCAGTAAGACCGGGCACTAAGTTTTGGCAACGGCCTTTACCTGAATGCATTACAGCACCTCTGGCAACCCCTTCGTAAATGCCCTGCTCCCCGGCTGTAACACGGGTACAACCTCTGCTGGAATAAATCATACTGAGAGTGGAAGTGGATTTTCAGCGACATAAACATGCGTGTGATATTCTCTCCGTAATCATGTCCTCTACAGTCGCCTTTCCATCTTCAGCAAGCTTGTGCAGGCTTCTCCTTTCTGCTTTTTATTTGTTTTGTGTTTTTTCTGCTATGAGATACTTTTAAGTGAGTGAGATTCCTTTATATGGGAATAAAGAAGTCAACCAATGCCTGCGCAGAACCTACTGGTCACTTAGTTCATGAAGTCTGTGCCCCTTTTTATCTGGTCTTTCTAAAGATCACCAGGCAAAGATATTTTCTCATTGTACAAGGGATTGCATTACCCCCTGTGAATACCCACTACTTACTGTGAGAAGAGGGGCATACACTCTTCATTATTTACCTCCCCTCTCCTCCTTAAAAAAGTTACAGTCAGCTAATGAGAGGGTAACTGATATAACCAAGATAACATGGGACACAAAAGGGAGACAGTGAATATAAACCAGCAACTAATATGTTGTGCTAATAATGTTTCTAAAAAACTGCTTAATCCCAAGTGTGTCACTGTAATGCTGACAAACAGATTCATGGAAGCTTCAGTAAGTTCATAAACCAGCATCCTGATCATGAACATGGAAGCAGATACCAGACGTAAATTCCTTTGAAATTAATATCAACCAAATTTGCTGAGGAATACACTTCGGGGAACTCTGCATTTAGGTCAGCAAGAAAGACGAAAGATAATAAAAAATTTTCCCATTTCACAGTCCTTCTACCACCAGCACAGCTTAAAGCCATGGATACACCTACACTACCTAAATACTACCAACATACTGTTTATCTCACTGATCAGGCAAGGAGAAAATCTGGTTGTATAGAGCTCTCTATACCAGGCTGTAGGATCTTTGAAATTAAGAAGGAAACCAGAAAGGAAAGTCTTACCAAGGGAAAGCAGGAATGCATTTACTGGAAGCTGGGTGCTGGCAGGAAGGGACCCTGGTAATGCACTCGGACTGTCCACAAGAACTTGGAGCATGTAACTGGCTTGCAGTGATTTACAGACTAGCACCGCAGTGGGTGCAGATTACAGCTATGCTGATAGAGGCAGAATAACTCCTGGAAATGAGATGCCAGCCAGTACACAGCAAAAGGCTGATGAAGGTCCCTAAAGTGCTTCAGATTGGAAATTACATCCTCCTCTACTGCATGAATAATTGTTTGGTTTCCATTAGGAATCCTCTCAATTTCTATCACAGTTTTGTGGATGTACAAACAATGCCTTTTTCGCACCATGGACAGTTCCTCCCTCCCCTAATGGTCTTGGTTTACCCTTGGTGTCAAGAGGCAAAGTATTTCCTGGCAGCTGGTTATAAAGCCAAGAAAATACAGTTAATAATAAAATGGAGAAAAAGACATGGCTCAAATAGAAACACAATGATTTGGAAATTAGCTCCTTTCCCTGCAAAGTGTCTAGCTCAAGAGCTCAAAGCACAGACTTTCAGATAAACAGATTTTAATTCCTAAGGCTCCTTGAAATTAAGACAGGTAAAATTTGTGTGGACAGTCTGCAAGCTGTGAGGCAAAGGCTGTGCTTGGAGCACAGTTGTTCAACTGACAGGTAATTTTTAATGTCACCTATTTAAAAGTACTTTGTTATGAGACATGCTAGTGTCTCCCAAGATTACTTATCCTTGAAGATTTGAGGACAAATGACCTGTTTAAGAAGGCAACACTGATTCTTGTGCTGGAGTGTTTTTACAAGTGACTACTGTATCTGAACTCTCAACCTGAGACCCTGTTGAAGAAAATAGTTTTTGGACTGCATGACTGAAATGTAACACTAGAAAACTCCCGTAGAGCTGTCAGGCTTTCAGGGCTGAACCCAGTGGAGAAAGGTACAATTCCATCTGAGATGACACGAAGATAGGAAGACAGGGAGCGCAGGGCTGTGTAGAGAGACTTCCCACCTTCAGTGTATTTCCTTTTACTATCAGAACTGTGGCACAAAGCTGGTCACCACCGTATGGGCCTGTGCCATGACATACACAGAGTTAAGGAGTTGATAGCACACCTTTGCACTGCCTATAAAGTCTACTTGCATAGAAAGGTGGCAGTACACTGCTGGATTCTCATCCCAAGCTTTGCCTTCTGCTTCCACTATCGGAGCTAATCCAAAGACATCACAGATTTGCTGCAAAGAGACTAATTTTTCTTTGCATGTAGTCATATGAAAAGATGAGTGCTGCAAAACTTGTTCTGATATCTATTGGAGCTGAACTTCCTGCCTAATTAATTTACTCCTGCTCATGTTGATGGGATTAAAACTTCTGTCCAAGCAAGGGAATGGATTTTTAAAATACCAAAACCAGTCACTGAAATACCTTTCCATAGCTCAAAATTATAGGAAAACACAGGTGCTAAGAAGAATCATTTGCTAATAACAAGTCAAAATGTCTTCAAACTTCAGAGATCGAGGCACTGCAAATGCTGCTTTTATAAGAACAGTTTTTCAACAGAGGCTAAATAAAAAAATAAATGACAACTAACCACCAACATTATGTGTTCATGCAGCATAGCCAGAATGAAACAGATAGAAAGAAATTAAAAATAAATTTCAATACTATAAATTAAGAGATTCCACAGAAGGTATGCAAATTGCATGCCACAAGGTCTTGTTTTTTTGTTTACAAAGAATGTGTTTTCAGTTTGATGGAGAGGCATCATTATGGAGGGAATTTGAGGCATTTTAAATAGCAGAAGCACTCATTAACTATTCATTTTTAACAGGAAGACTGGAAAAAAAATTAAAATTAATGAGAAAGATGAAGTGTTGGGGAACTTTGAGGATGACAACTTCTTGCTAAAAAAAGACACACTTGATATTAATCACAAGCAGTTCACACACATGGATTACCCCCAACTCCACTGTCACAATGCCCAGGACTAATTCACAGCTGTTTCACATTCGCTTCATGTTAGGCTACTTGGCAAAGTAGGCAAAGCACTGTGAGGCCCCTCAGACACTGGGGTAACAAAGATGAGGAATAAATCACCGGGCAAAGGACACATCATAGCCTGTTTTAAACCCAGGTGATTAAATATATCCGCAGTAGCAACTATGGGAGACCCTCAGGAAGAGATACAACTATACCAAAAGTCTATACCAAAAGCTCAAACTGACTAAAGCAATTTCTGAGTAGAAAAGCACAAGTATTCTTGCTGCACCACTATAATGGATTTTCTGTACAAAGATGAAATTTTTCTGGGCCAATTTGTATCTGGCACATTAAAACACTATAGGACCTTTTACCTTTAAGAAGTCTGCCTGGTTTAAGACCTCAGGATCTGGACATCAGACAGATCTTCTCAAACATCCTTTCCTATCCCTGAGTAGGAATAGGATGGAAAGGAGGAAAAAAACACACACAGGTCAGACTACTCAATTGATGCATAATACACAAGTTTTAAAAAAGTCAGTACTGTGCAGCTGCCAATTTATTCTTCAATACCTTCATGCAGCAAAATAAAGTTGTGATTACTCCTTCTGTAAAAAATCATGTTTGTTTCTTTTAAATGCTCATATTCTTGATGAAAGGTCTGGGGAGGTGAGGGGGGTCCCGTTCAGGCTTGCTATAAAAAAGGGGTCATTACAAAAGCTCAGATGTGGGCAAGCCTTTGCTCTCTCTGAATCTCTCAGTTTAGATTTAAAAACTTGCACCTGTAAGAGAAAAGGCTTATCCAAGCTGAACTGACCCTGTCAGTGGCAGTGTGGAGAGAATCCTGGGAGAGTGTGGAACGCCTGGGACAAAGATGAGCAAAAGCATCAAAGCAGAAGTTACTGGAGTGAAGAAGGAATAACAGAGGTTGCACGAAGACGTTTGAGGGAATGAACATTTGACTTCAGCTTCATTTCACACAGAGAATGTTCCAGAAGACTACTTCACCCTAAATATTTTTCTCACTAATGTGATGTTTTTCAGTGTGATGCTCCTCTGTATTTGACCATTCCCACTGACCCCTGTGAGTTCCTTTTATCTCCTTCTGACTCGGTAGAACACGATGCAGGAGGGACACCTTTCTGAAAACAATGGCCAGGTCTGTTCCGAAGTCCACTGAAATCAGTGGAAAGACTTTCTCAGACTCTAGTGAGCTGTGGCAGGCCTAGATAAAGCCTAAGCTCATTTGGAGGAGAACTAAGAAATTTCCATGCTGGGCAGAGATGTCTCAGCTAGCTCCAAACAAGCTGCCTAATGAGCCCAAGCTGAGTGCTGCCCTGACACGACTATAATGTTTCTGTCCCCACATGGGCACATTCAGAGCTAACTTAGGTGTCTCTGCATGACCCTGTATTGCATCATGTAGACATACCCTAGCTGCTTTGTTGCTTTCCTTTGAAATTATAGCAGCAGCAACAGAACAGGCAGTTTAAAATGATAGGATTATTTCTTATTAATATTTGCCCCTTTAAGGTTTGGCATCTTCAACAACCCTTTATGAAAATGGGTTGAAAATACTGCATGAGAATTCTCCTTTAGGACTCAGTTGACCCAAATACACAGTTCTCTTGCTCTGAATTCCCCTGTATGGTGCAGGGAGATAAACTGCTCTGTTTTCTCTTTCTCTCTTGCCTTTTTTATTTTTTTTTTCCTTTCTTCCATAATGCTGCATTGCAGGACCAAATTTTCTGATTATCATGCAGTATCTTATTTTGACTGTCCTTTTCTCAAATTAAATGATTCGGGTACTCTGAGGAAAATCAGGAGAGATCTGCCTGCTGCTCCGAGGGGATAGGTAGTGCCTTTCTATAATAGGTCAGCTTAAAAGCATCCACACTGTCAGAACAGTGGTTGCACTTCAGGGGACTGCCAACATGACTGTATCAGACAGTGGCATGACAACATGTGACTAAAAAAAGCCACAACCACAGAAGTCCCCACTGTCGACGCAGTGACAGCATGAAAACACAATTTTCACTGGTTTAGCTTGCTTTGCACAGGGTGAGAGGAACTAGCAAGGCTCTGTTCCCAGCAGCAGTGCTGAGCTGGTATTGCATAAGCACTTTTACAGTGAGGTTGGCAGAGATTTAAAAACAACACCCATCCTCTTGCTCCCTGTTGAGTATTCGTAGACAATTCTGCATACCCAAATGACACAAACAAGGTTTTAACACTCCTATCATCCTTGCAGAGTAAGCACAGCCACGACACAAGGAGTAATACCTGCTTTGGTTCCTCTATCATCAATAAAGCTAATCAACTAACTTACAGGTGTAATAGCTGTATCTCCAGGTACCTCTACCAAGTAAGTGAATTTCTGAAACTAACAATTAGAAAATCCTCTTTCTCACTTGCAAGCGTGGACATATATCTACAAGCCATGAAGGAAAAAACAAACCAACCAACCAACAGGAAAGCCTAAAATACCATTGGTTTTTACAGACACATTTAGAAGCAGAATCATACCGCAAAATTGGCTCTTGCAGCTCCTCAGGAAACCTGCACGAGCACCTAAGAACTGCAAGAACACTCAAGGTCATAGGCAAGCTCTTTTTGGAGAAAAGATGCCTTCTGAGTGTAGTGCTAAACTCTGCAAAGTAGAGCCTGTATTCAGATGAGATGACTGGGAAGATGCCTAAATCAAATAGCAAGCTCAATGAATATTGTACATAAAGAGCTTTATTGAGCCCTGGCTGAAATTCATACACAACAGGAGGGGTAGAATGGGAAAGCTGGTTGATGAATCGCTATACATCAGCACCAAACCTACTCTTCATTTTGGCAAAGCATGTTTACTCTACTTTCAGGACCCCAAAGCAACTGAGTGATAGGAAAGCACATATATAACCCCACATCAGTATAGAAAAGGAGGAAGGTTATACTTTACTTTACTTTAACTTACATACTTCCACCAAGCTAGCTCTTTGCTGGCTCCTTATTGCATAAGGTTTACCAGAACAATAAAAGACAGTGTGGAGAACAATTCTCAACACTGTGGATACTGCCCACATTTCCACACAATTCTGGCTGAAACTCCTGAAGTCCCATCTCAGCATGTTTCAGAACTGGTAAAAAGGCAGAAGGTATCTGAGAGGCAAGAGCCTTGAGATCTCCAACATTCTAGGCTGATGTCTCACAGCATACCACTCCTTCTCCAGCTCAAGCTCAGGACTCCTCTGAAACAGAGAGCACTGTTCTACAATAAGATAAAGTGTAGCTGTAGACAATGGGAAGCTCTGCAGATAATAAAACCAACAACCTGTTTCTGGCATGTGCTTTGTTTAGTTTTCCTTTGAAAAGATACACCGGGCCAGACTGTGAGTTATGCAACCTGCAGTTACTCAGCTGCCAACCGGCTTCGACAGAAAATATCCACAGCAGAGACTTCCCAAGCTGCTTAACACTGTGCAGAAACAGAGCCCTGGGATACAACAGAACGGAAGAAGGGACCAGTCTGAGGTTAGCAAATGAGGAGGGAAAGCCACAAATGAGAGAAAATTCACGACAGGAAAATGAACGGTAATGAAACCTCGCCAGAGAATAGTTTCCAACAACGCTGGGAGTCTCAGCTGAGATGGGATTGCCACATTAAGCCCAAACAGGAAAAAAAGGTTTCTGGTAGCCCAATTAGTCACTCACAGTATTTCTGACATTGTTGTGACATGAAGAACTACTTGGAAAGTCTGATCTGTTATTTGTACAAAAAAAAGAGTAAGGCTAGCAGAAATGGGTGAAACAGTCTGTCAGTTAAGGATATCATTTGTTCAACTTGTAGTGGAAGGAGAGTGAAAAGGAAAATCATGGAAATTAGCTGTGGATGTGTTATCAGACTAGAACCAGAGCCCAGGGTGAGACAGGGAGCAGATTTTTCCTGTTTCTTATGGAGATAGAGATACTGTAGCAAAGCCATTTCAACTTGGCTAGCATCTTGCTCTCCAAAAATGAAGCAAAAAATAGTATCCTCCTGCTTCAGAGCCAAAACCTGCATGGTCTCCTTACCAGTAGTTCCAAGTTTTCTAAACTAACAAATAGTTGATAACATTGCAGCCTAGGAGCCTTAACATGCAAACACAAAACTAGCCCCATTTTCCTCTCATGCTAATTCATCATCATCATAGGGAATAATATACAACAGAAACGCATTAAACTTGTAGATATTTAAAACAAGTTTGACTGCAGGACTGGGCAAATGCAAAAGCAGGGGAAGAGAAAGACACAGAGAGCATAAGGTTCAGAGGCTAAACTGCTCTGGGAAGAAGAAAGTTCAGTGTTTGTCTATGATTAAGTGGTTGATTTTGCAAAGTCAGGCAGGTATCAAGAACTGGTTAATTGAGGGCACAAGAGAGTAACAGTACAAAGTGAAAACAGAGCAGTCAGGGGGAGAAAAACAGCTGCCACAAAGTCTGTTTTCCCTTGGGTTTTCTAGTTATCATTTGAGGATAAGCATACTCTTCAACTAACCTATTCTGTGGAGCTAATTCCCTGAAAGTGCTGGGAATCCACTAATATTGTTGTCTAATATGTCCAGGAGTTGATGGGTCTGTACCTGTGTAGTGTCCTTTCAGATTTCATACTTAATAAAACCCAAAATAACCCAGCCATGACGAAAGCACTGTATGCACACATTTAAACATACCTCAGAGCAGATGGCCAGTAGACATCCCAAAGCAAGTGCTAGACTTATCAGGACGTGTGTAACAGCAAAGAGGAACAAAAGGCACATTCCTGTACAAATGCGGAAAAACGTGCCGCCTCAGGCTTTGAAGCTGTGGATGGCTAAGGGACAACAGCCCCGATGACAAAATAATGTGATCTTTGCTGCCCCCAAAGCTGGCTTTTTGCAAAGCAGCCACATGCCCTCCCCAGGAACTGAGGCTATGTAGATGGCATCAGAAAGGATATGCTGTGTATGTTTATACTGCAGTATATTTTAGGAGTCACACTGCGGTCTGTGTTACCTGCATCCTGCTTTTTCAAAGGCACAGTTTCTGAAGTGCGTGTACACACGTACAAACAACTGACTAAAACTTATTCCAGTTCTACTCCAGTTTGCTGATCTGTGTATTTCTGCGACTGTACTGTACCAGCAGACCCATCGGGTGAATTCAAGTCTATGGGAACAGACTAACTTACAAACCCATGCAGTCCCTGCCCTTTGGTGCTTTGGGTGAGACGTCAAGATCCCACAGAAACCTCTGTGTTTCTTCTCACATCACTGTGGCACACACAGAAAGGGAGGTGCCCAGAAGCAAAGAACATTTAGTATAATGACTCAGATGGGTGGTCAGCAGTTTAAACCAGCCACTTGATATTACTATAATGAGGATTCAGTTTAACAGTTGTTCTGCATGCATGAAAATCCTTCCCATCCCCAGGAAATCCCTTGAAAATAAAATGAAATAAAGTAAAATCATCTGTTTGAGAAGAAAGAGGTTATGGCTTGGAAAATGCGTAAAATGGGTGGATCAAAAATGCCTACGGGTGTGTAAAATTTATTTATCATAGCAAGAGGATCAGTGAACCTCTGAGCTTTATCTCAGGGATGACACAGCATAAATAAAACTCCAGGGCTAAATTCAGACTTGCAGAAATCAGCTGCAGTTCTTCTGAATCCAACCAGAGTAGAATCCTCTTATGATAACTCTGAGTTTAGACCAGTATGTTTTATATGCATTTTGAGGCACAGAAGTCTTGATTGAAAATTAATGAAAGTTATTTCCATGATGAGTAACAGAATTACAGAATATGCTGAGCTGGAAGGGACCCAAAGGGATCCTTGAGTCCAACCCTTAGCCTTGCATAGGACCATCCCCAAGGGTCACACCGTGTGCCTGACAATATAATTCAAACACTTCTTGAACTCTCTCAAGCTTGTGGCTGTGACCTCTTCCCTGGGGAGCCTGTTCCAGTGCCCAGCCATCCTTTGCATGAAAAACCTTTTCCTGATATCCAACCTAGACCTCCCCTGAAACAACTTCAGGCCATTCCCTTGGGTCCTGTCACTGCTCACCACAGAGCAGAGATCAGTGCCTGCCCCTCCTCTTCCCCTCACAGGAAGTCGTAACTGCAATGTGTCGTCCCCTCAGACTCCCAACTTTTTATGTTCACACACAGCACAAACATCATGATATGTGATATCCACCATCTCCTTGTGCTCTCAGCATTAAATGCACCAGTTCAGTAAACACACAGTAACTGCACTGATACTAGGGAAGACAGGAACATAATATGAAGTTACCTCCTATGCCACTTTCTCATGAGGCAATACATTCTCATCCAGCATCAGTACATTCTGATGCATGCAGGAGCAA
Source organism: Acropternis orthonyx (assembly GCA_035583155.1). NCBI lineage: Eukaryota > Metazoa > Chordata > Aves > Passeriformes > Rhinocryptidae > Acropternis > Acropternis orthonyx. The sequence continues at coordinate 16,829,419 of JAWWEU010000158.1, forward strand.
TCTTCATCTTTCAACTCATCTTTCATTGGCTTCCTGAATCTCATAACCAAAACTAATTAATTGAAACACAGTCTCAGGAATATGCCTGGCCTATAAACCCTGAAACACACCCTTATTTTTTAGAAGGATTAAGTATAGGCTTTAAGATCAGGATATCTAAACATTTATATAGGCATTATATCTATCAAGATGTAACCTTTTTGCTGGCTCCTGAAGTCAGAGTTTAAGAAGCATTTGGACACTCTCAGGCACATGGTGTGACTCTTGGGGATGGTCCTGTGCAGGGCTAAGGACTGGACTCAATGATCCTTGTGGGTCCCTTCCAACTCTGCTTATGCTGTGATTCTGTAACTCTGTTCAGCTCTCTCATATCTCCCATTACACTGTTTGCTGCAGGTTTATATATATCTGTAGTCCTGACCATAAGAATAATGCTGGGACTTCTGATATACACTGCTTGAAACACTGTAACATAAAAAAAAAAAAAAGAAAAAAAAAAATCTTCTCTGCATATGCAAATAAAGGAGCTGATAATTCTGACTGGCTATTTACAGCACTTTATTTAAATCAGGCTGTGTTAAACTTTGCATTCTGTCATACTGAAGGTCAGAGAGCTGGTATCAGATAGCTAGACATGATGGTATGATCTTATTTCAGGTAAAGCATGCACACAAACCCTAGCTTTTGTTTAAGCTCCAAAAGCCTATGAAGAAAGATGAATGAACACTTTTGAAGGCATATGGACATTAGTATATCACAGCTAAAGGTCTGAGGATACAGATACCAGAGAGGTTATAACTACTGTAGCTGTGAAGAAGGATGGCTGTGGGGTAATCTAAACAGAGATATATACAGGACTCAGAATCAAAAAGGAGAAGAAAATTTTATTTGCAGTAGCAGCAGACAGTTACAGCAATAAGGAAGAAATTAAGAATTAAAAGAATGGTACTGCTGTTCAAAAGATGTGCAAAAACAAGGGGAGAGAAACCAAGCAATTCTAATGATCTGCACCTGGAAAACAAGTGGAAGATAAATAGAAACTGTAATGAAAGGGACAGCTGGAGAGATGATAGACGATGGAGGTCAAGCCTCTGTGCAAACCAGCAATTTGAGAGAGTGAGAAATGAAAGAGTCAGAAATAGCTACGACCTCTCTAGAAGTGCAGTGAAGGTATGTCAATATGTTCATTATTTCATCTATCGTCTGCCAGTTGTTCCTCAAACTATACTTACAGAACTTACCTATATTTAAAATTTGATTTATATCTAACACTTAAATGACAAAAATACAGTAAGTCATGTCCTTTATTACAGCCCAATACATTCATGATCCCGCTTCCAGTGTTACCTCCTACAGATCTCCGAGATCTCCTCTCAAGACTCCAGGTAGGCTCTAAGACAGCATTCCTCCACTGCCTGCTCTCTTGTTGGTATTCAAAGCACAAAGGAAATGTGAGGATTACCATGAGTTCCTTTAGGCTGCTTAAGTCTCAGAGTCCCCTCAGTGAAGCGGCCTCTGAACCAGAGTCCTAACCTCTCTTCTTGTTACAGCTGCAAAGTTTACTTTAACCTGCTGAGACCCCTCTTCTCTGTATGATAGTCTGTTGATTCTGTTTTACTTGTCAATTTTGATTTTTCTGCCCCTTTCCATACTAAATTTTCCTGATGTGACTCTTAATTTCACTTATTAGTTGTTTCTACGATGAGGCTGCAGCATCCAGTACTGTCTCCACAGTTCTCCAAGGCATTTAGGTTCTTCTTTCAACTCCTGTAGATTTTTTAAAAATTGTTCTAAGTCTTCATTTGATGACTGACATAAGTTTATTTATTACTGAAGGCAATAGCCATGATAGCTGGACACTTTCTCTCCTCATATCTGCACTGGGGTTCAGGTTAGACATTAGGGATGAATTAGACCACTAGGAGTGTAATTGCAGCACTGGAACAGACTGTCCAGAGAGGCTGATGAATCTCAGTCCCTTAAGGTTTTCAAAACCAAGCTAGACAAAGCTATGGCTGACCCATGCCAACAGCAGTCCTTTTTTGAGTGGGAGGATGGACTGTGCAAACCCTCAGAGGTCCCTTCCAGCCCTTAGTTCTAGAATTCTGCACATTTGTCCAATATTTCACTCCTGTACCCTGTAACAATCTGGCTATCTTAGATATCTTCATTCTTAGTATCTTTTCTCTTCCTCAGGCAGTATGTCATCAGCCCCAGCCTTGACATTTGAGAGTCTGAACCGTGGTTCAATTGGTATCGTGATGCATTTGCAGCCAAATAAATGCTGAGAAACACTGGAATTGTTGCTATCTGCCAAAAAAACAGGACACATAGCAGGATGGCAAAATAAAACAGATGCCCTCTTGGTGCACCAGCAGCAAGTGGCTGCAACCCAGCACTGAGGAGGTACCAGTGCTGGTAACTGCTACTGCTCCCTCCTCAATACTAAGCAAAGCAGTTTCGAGCAGTGCTTCTGCCTAAAAGTGTTCTCAGCCTTGCTCAGTCATACAAAGGCACCCTTTTTCTTCAAAAATGAAGGCATTAATGTTAACAGATCTCTGATGGGTATTTCACTGCTACAGGCAGTATTTAGTATTCTACATGTTGCTGGACTTCCAGGTCAGTCTCTGTGAAATACATCTTTTTATTCTGCTAGGCTACTGGGAAGGGCCCAGGTGCCTGGTCTGTGATATTGGGCATATTCTGGTACTATGGAGCAATCAAATCTACAGTTTGCCCTGCACTGCTGCCGGGGAGGGGGTTGGTACTCTTAGGCAGTCCCACATGACTGCTTCCTAATCCAAGTTCCTCTGCTGCTGCTAAACTCACAGCTTACACCCCTAGATGAAAAAGAAGTTGAAAACACGACCCCAGATGACTGTGTGAACAGCTGTGTGCCACTCTTCCACGTGTACAATGATCTAAGCCAGTTGTTCTTAAGTAAATGTTTTTATTTTCTGGATTTGATAAATCAGGGATTGATTTAAGAGGTGGAAATGAGGATAAAATGAACCTGTAATACTTAGAGGATAATATGTACTCTCTTAATGTGTGTGTCTTTCCTCTCTGCTTTGAAAGTGCTGCAGTGGACAGTGAGGAACAACAGGAGGTTAGCAAAGGACAGAAGGGATTTAGGAAGGAAATTCAGGGACAGCTGAGGGAGCAGGAGTGAAGAGAGGAAATTCATCACAGAAAAGAGATAAGAACATTAGACTGAGGGAATTTATTTCAGGTTATTAGGAAGGAAATATAAGAAGAAAGATCTCTAAAAAATAACTTTACGCTGAAGTATTTTACAGCTGGGGGAAATTTGCCTCCAAGTTCTTTCTGCTGGACCATCTCCACGCACATGAACCTGCAAATGCACACCAGATTTTTGGCCACGGAACAATTGTAAATTCTAGTCTATCACAATGATCTATGATGACAGATTTCCAACAGTGTGATCAGACTTCCAGAACACTGTCAAAATACAATCTATTAGGAATTCTTATAAGAACTATATGTTTGTATTCTGGCTGTGGAGAATCTGCTTCAGATACAGAAGAAGAACTAGTAACACAATCCCCATCTCCTGGTATATTTGTTATGGTGTTTTTCCATATTCTGATGATCCCTCTTCATTTTAGATATTCTAGCCTTGGTTACTGAGTTTTATAGAGCTGTACAGAAGGGTACAACAAGCTATTAGGAACTGAAGGAATAAGCTAACCTCTTTGGATTTCCGTAGAGTTTTTGATATTGTCTGTCATAGTATCCTGCCGGACAAAATGTCCAGCCCACAGCTGGATAAACACATCATGAGGTGGGTGAACAATTGGTTCACAGATCGAGCACAGAGGATAATGGTGAATGGGGTACCATCAGACTGGTGACCTGTCACTAGTGGGGTTCTGCAGGGCTCCATCTTGGGCCCTGTGCTCTTCAACATCTTCATAAATGACTTGGA
>JAWWEU010000158.1:16833467-16878541 GCA_035583155.1 Acropternis orthonyx
CACTGGGGCGGCCTCAGCTTGGATATTGTGGGCAGTTTTGGGCACTACAGTGTAAGAAAGATATTAAGCTCTTAGAGGGCATCCAAAGAAGGTCTAAGAGATAGCAAAGGGCCTTGAGGGGGAGCCATATGAGGAGCGGCTCTGAGGGCACTTGGTCTGTTCAGCCTGGAGAAAAGGAGATTGGAGGAGACCTAATTGGAGTTACAACTTCTTGTGAGGGGAAGAGAAGGGGCAGACACTGATCCCTTCTCTGTGGTGAGCAGTGACAGGACCCGAGGGAATGGCCTGAAGTTGTGTCAGGGGAGGTTAGGTTGGATATCAGTAAAGGGTTCCTCATGCAAAGGATGGCTGGGCACTGAAACAGGTCCTCCAGGGAAGTGATCACAGCACCAAGACTGACAGAGCTCAAGAAGTGTTTGGATGATACTCTCAGGCAAATGGTGTGACCCTTGGGGTTGGTCCTGTGCAGGGCTAAGGGTTGGACTCCATGATCTTTTGGGTCCCTTCCAACTCAGCATATTTTGTGATTCTGTGAAAAGCCTAGAGGATTCCTTAGGAACAGACTTCAGATTAAACAAGATTTATACATGTTGCTATTATTTCCTGTAGTTATGCCTGCATCTGAAATGTACAGATGATAAAGAATGTTTGTGTCCTGGACCAACAGGAAACCTAAAAGTAGGAAAAAAACTACAGAGCTGTGCTGTGTTACATCTTGCACTAGTGACATTTTCTCTGCACTTTCCTACTGAACGTACAGAAGAGGTACTGGGGACAGCTCCAAGCAATGTAAGAACGTTTGTGCCTGTGGTATATATGCCAGGAACAAGTGATCCTGTTTTTTAGGCCAGATCCTTCTTCTCAAGTGTTGACAGTTATTCACCCCTGCCTTACCAAAATGTTCTAAACCCAGACTTTCAGTGTGTTAGTTTCAGAATAATCTGGAGCATCACTCCAAAATTTCCAGAAAGGACAATGATTTTGGTTGCTCAACTGAGCTTCCACTAAGCATTCTTGACAAAGCCAGCCTGCACCCCAGAATTTCTTGTGACTTTCAGAAGTCCCTATTTCCACCAGGCACAACACATGACACAATTGCTACGTGCTGAGAGACTGCAACAGATGCAGAAGTTCAAGATTAAACTCAATTTCATCTTCGCTACGATTTGGAGAGAATTACAGTAACATCTCCATAACCCCTCACAACACAGAGCCTTTGCTGCTGCCTCCCCATGCAGCTGCAGAGCTCCCCATATTCCATTACACCACAAGGTTCAAGAATACCAGGTGCTCTGACAAAGCAGTGATTGCTGCTCTCACATTGCTGAAAAATCAGCCATGGCATGGCTGTGATTTTGTCACTGCATGGTAGCTGGACCACTAGAGCATGGGCTTGAGCTCTCTCAGTATTGGCACACCTGGAAGATTTTCTTGGAGTTGGACTTGAAACACCATTTTGAACCCAAACTCTGGAGTCTCCTCTAATCTGTGGTGTGTGCATCCACAGCAGGGCAGCAGGGGAAGGCAAACAATGGTTTACTGCTACAGGAGTGCTCTTCATGAACAGACCAGTGTATTAGATACACGCTAACTGAGGATACAGCATCTCAGGATGCCAGAAAGCAAGGCAGCAAACGTAGCACCTGGACAAAGAGGAAATGCCCAGATGACTAAAAACTGACCATTAGAGAGATTGACATGCTCCAACAGCAGCAAATCAAACCCATGGCAGAATGCACTGAGCTCCATCTGACAGCTCTGAAACTAACAGTTAATTGCACTGGGACTGAGCCTTCCCAGATTTTTCCTAAATTCGTGCCAACTACTTAATAGCACAAACTGCAGGGAATAGGCTGAGTGAAGCCTGGTTTATACTTAACAAATGATCAGCAGAATGTTCACAATGGATAGAAGCATGCAAAACAAACAGAAAGAGCTTGTATCCCCCTTAAGTGACAGTGCAATGCCAGTCCTTGGCTCTCAGTTGTACCAGTTAAATATCCATTAAGTGACACATATTATCTGAGATGGGAAACTCATAAACTAAGCAGTGCTAAGGAATGCTTCTTAAACAAAGGTAGTGCTGGTGTACAAGGCACCATCCAGCTGGTCCAGCAAAAATGTAAGATAATCTTTGAACAAAGTCTTTGTTCAAATGGCTTGCCTGCTTATATACAGGGATGGACTACATCCCGTAATTTGGATGGATCGGTATATTGATATTTATGGTGTTTATTCTGCATGATAGATGCAGGGTCAAATATTTTGAACCAATGTGGTTTCAGTCAATCTACTCAAGGATTGATGTCCCATTACTGCTAGAGCCCTTTTGATGTAATGCTAGTTGTCTTTCCAAGAGGAAAGAAAAACATAACTAAAAGGTTTCCAGGCAAGATTCTGGAATACAAAATACAAGGCAATGCAAAATGGCGTCGAAAGCCTTTTCACCTGCAACCCAGAAAAAAAGGGTTTAAGACAGAAAAGAAAATATACAACAACCTAACCACACCTGCCAACTCAGCCTGGGCTCTTAATGAAATCACCCTGCAAAGCATACGCTGTGTTGCAGTGCTGAGATCCCAGAATCTTTCTCCCCCTAAACTGTTTACAAGCTTTTGCAACCACACTAAGGAAACACCAGCACGGCAGGACCATGAGAACAGGATATAATGGTCTCTAAAAAACCAGAGAGCACATCCTGGCACAATGCACACTCATTCAATTCCAGCACACACGGTGGGGTGGGGAACAACTAAAAGAATTCTATACTGTTGCTCTGGTGCTTATACATAGGGGTTTCAAATGGTTCAGTCAATACTGCAGTCATACTGCTGACTGCATCTGATTTTCACTGAGTTTTGCTCTCAGTCCAGGAAGAAACTGTGTGAGGAAAGACAATTATTTTTTGTAAGCAGCTATATAACTTAAAAATCTTTATGCAGTTCAGGTCAGAAAACATGCCTCCCTAACTCCTTTTTTGCTTAAAAGATTTGGAAAGTGATTTAGTCCATTATCTAAAATGAAATTCCTATCTGTAAATGTGGCCAATTCTACCTATGGCTCAATCAGAACCCACTGTCCTGTGGCATCCTCTACTCTCTGCAGACAGGGTTAAGTTTCATCCTGTACCTCTTCAGACCAATTAATTAACCAGAGAAGAGAGCTGGCTGAAGTGCCAGTAGAAGTCAATCAAAAGGTTTTGCTCATCAGAGATCAAAATCCAATGTTTTTTAGCATTTTTCATCAACCTTCAGTAAGTCGGGAAGGGGGGGGGGGCAGGGGGGAAAGTAGTAAAGTTTTGAACCCACCAAAGAGCCTGCAGCTCCAGATGGAAAAACTTTAACCTACACCAGACTCGTGGTTCCCATGTGGAGCCAAGAGAGACCAACAGCTGCAGGTGGCTCTGCTACAGAGACCACCCAAGCTGGGGAAGTCTGATGCTTCAGGTTCTCAAACCAGCCAGTCAGAAATTCTGGTTATACTATAGGATCTGATGAGGGTTAACATGCTCTGGATGCCAGACTCAAGATTTTCAAACTCCACAACCCCATCTCTTCAAGACTGAGCCTGGAAGCTGACCTTCCCCTGGGGTTCCCCTTGCCTTTCAGGGTAACTCCTACTGGTTGTCCTTCCCAAAAAATTCAGCATCAAGCCTGGCAACAGCTGAGGATCCTGGTGCTTTCTACCACTCCCCCATGTAGTGTAAGGACACATCTGTCTAGCTGGGGATGCTGGGTCTGCCCCACAACTGTGGACTCTTGGAGCCTTTCTCAAGACTTCCTACATCTTGGCTTGATAACCTAAGGATCAGAGGCAGTGAAAGTCCCTGCAGAGGCAGCACTTCCAGGGTCTCTGCTCTATAGCAGGCAAGCAGGACTCCCCAACAGCCTGCTACAAATGCAGAGAGAGTTCAAAAGAAACCTAGCCTTTGATATATTGGGAGTTCACTGAGCCAAAGTTATTTCAGAGAAAACATTTTAGTGTATCAGCGTCTTTTGATAAAACTAAGCTTTGGCAATGGAAGAGGAGAATTCCCAGAAGCTTCAGTAGAAAAGCTATCTGAAGTCAAGTTATGGTCAGTCTCATTCCAAATGCAAGGACAGTGCAATTACAGTGGACACAGCTAAAGACAAAGATAAACAGAAAGGGTTTTCTATAGCCAGTAGCTTCACAGGTAGATGAGGACTGGACTGCTGGCACATTTAGACATCTCATCTCTGGGAGCAGTTACTATCTATCCAGGCACTATGGTTGTGGTCAAGTGAAATGCATGGAAAAAGCACTCCATGACTTCATCTAGCTCTAGTCTGGGCTCATGAGGGACATTTATTGGTATATGACCCAGGCAGCACACAAGGATGGTAGACTGTCTGCATCTACGTGTTTGCACACACAAGGCTGTGGGTAGAGCATGTTGGGTACAATAGAGGTTTGAGCCAGACTGCTATAATACAAATTAAAAGTAGGGTGGGAAAAATAGGGCCAATTATTTTTATAACTTGCCCAAATGCCTCAATTGATCATACTAACTTTAGAAAGCAAAAGGCACTATGCACGCTTGACAGGTTTGTTCCTCTGACAGGTACCTCATGTGCTCATGATTCCTGTTTAATTTTCTTGTTTAAGAACACATCAAACTGTGTTCCTTGTGGGTGTGGTGGAAAGTGGAGGCAGAGAGTCATTCTTCTCTGAAGGAAAATACAATTACCCAAACTTCTTTAACTGCTCAAACAGATGACAAGTGAACAGGCATTCAGTGCTCCCCACCAGCTCCAGTTTAAAACAAAACACTCTGCATTATACATTCAGTAACAGATCCCTAATCCCAAACTCCCTATAGCAGAAGGGAGACAGGGGGAATAAAGGCCCCTTTTATTTTGTCTGTGTTTTTTATATTGCAAGGTGCTTTTTTATCTCATTGAACTCAGGAGAGAGACTTGCACACACGAAGCCAGGCTGTGCTAACTGGGTTGCTACTGGAATACGAATAAGGGTCACAGAGGCAGGGGATAAGCATGTGCCCGTGCCCTTGTGATCTGTGACGGGTGCCAATCATTCCTGCAGTTTGTTCAACACCAACACACTGTCAAACACACACACTTCTCATCTGCTCTCTCCTAGTGCTAAAGCCGACAACTGTGTGGTAATGCTCCAGGTTAAAGACAAACCACAGTGGGAATGAGAGCGTGTTTTTGACAACCATATCCAGTGAATGTGCAAGGGGCAATCCACGTGAGTGTGAATATAATCATCTCATACATGCCTGTTCAACAGCAAGTAAAAATATGAGTATGTACGTGTTTTGGGGTAACTTAATTTCCTTTATTCTTTCACTATTTTTTTTTTTGCCACAAGTACAAGGTCCTCTGGGTTATTCTCTTCTTGCAACAGTATGCCAATCAGTCAGAAGAATAATAAATGAGTGCCAGCAAGTCAGCACAGTGCTTTTTAATCAGGGAGTCCTGGAAAGTTTGATGAATGCTTTAAGACCTTTTCTTTGGGACTTCTGTTTAATAAATGGCAATGATTTCCCTCCCGTTTGCTACTTTTAATATAACCACCTCCAAAATCTTGTCTGCCAGTACCCTAGATTAATCTAAACACATTCCACTGGTGATATCCCAATATCCCATGGTCTTGTTTCTTTGTTCATGTATACCCAATGGCAGAAGTACTCAGTGGGATTCAGTAGCAGCTTAATGCCATTTTAACTGCAATCAATAGCAGAACTCCTAAATATTGCAGCTGAGAGACAATTAGGCCACTATTGAATACATTAGAAAAAATATTGATTTGGTGAAATTGAGGTTTGGTGTTGGTGAGTTTGGCTTTGTTAATGTCAGGGAAACTGCCCTTGTTATGATCAAAGCTGAACTTGAAAGAGATTACAATACTTAGTGCAATTCTGTCTCTGCCTCAGATTTAGCTTCTCCCTGATACTGTTTTGATATTCTAGTAATGATTTCTGTAGACCAGCCTTCAGTCAGCAGCTGAGGACAGCTAGGTCAGCCAATATCACAGTCTATTCTTTGAAAAATCTGAAAACACATTCCAAAGAGAAGATGCTGTTCTCAAGTATTACCTTCTTTAATTTCTCTTGGGGGAGTCTAAATTTCTGCTTCTGCAGACACCTTGCACAAGTGGCTTTCTTTATGCTCCAGACAGAGACAGGTGACTTTTTACAGATTTCAAGTGTGTGATAGAAATTCACAGCTCCAAGGACTTTAAGGCCAGAGAGGCTGCTGCATTCATCTCATCAGAGCTAATGCATAGCACGGATCAGGAAACCATCTTCAACTGCTTCCTGCTTCAAGTCCAGCAGTTGAAGTTGAACTAGGATCTTGGTTTTAGAAAAACACACTGCAGTTTAAGGGGAAGTTTAACAGCCATTCAGGGGAAAAACTCAGTAGAGCTTTGGGTGGCTAGTTCCAATTAGTAACTTCACCCAAGGATCAAACAGGCCTAGTATTTCTACATTTAACGTACCTACAGCTTACAACTATTAGTTTCCAATCAGCTTTTTGTACCCAAGACTCTAATATCCTCTGTTATCACATGCCTGTCTACCTTATCACTATTTAAAGACCATGATTAAGTTATGTTTTAGCCTTCTTTTTAATAAACTGGGTGGATTGAATCCCTTGAGTCTTATAAAACAAGAGCTCTGATTGTTTACTTACTCCCTTAGATACTTTCTATATTGTGCCCGATTTCTAAACTTTTTTCCTTCAAGAATGGGCATCTTAACCAGACACGCTGCATTTCAGCAGTTTAGTAATAAAACAATGACAGTTGTTACATGGCTTTCTGTAGCAAAAGGGGGGAAAACAGAAAAAAGCAAGAAATCGTAGAATGGGGGAGAAATGAAGAATGAAAGGGTTAAAAAGAAAAAAAAGAACAACTGTAAGAAAATGAAGAAGGAAGGCAAAAACTCAAAAGTAGGATAAGGTAGCAGAGAAATAAACACCTACTGAAATAGAAGCTCACGAAGAAGCAAGAGATGATGAAAAGACCACGCAAAGCAGTGCCTATTTACAAGTACGCTTCCCTAAGTTATCCTGTCAGTTCCAAGGGGCTGACACTTGATTCTCCTACCTAACCTTCCACTCAATTATTTCAGGCAATCAGTCATTTCCATCAGTGATTACTGCAAGGCCTTCCCTGCTTATAAACACATACTATGCCTTTGCAGAAGTTTTTGGAAGCAGAGCTCATTAGGACCACAAGGCACTGAACCAACTCAGAGCCTCCCCAAAACCCACTACCCTTGTCACAACTGAGCTCCACTAAGTGGGGACTGTGTTCCTTCCCATCCCCCATCCTGGAAATATCTGCCTTGCTTCAAGGCCAGCACTGGAGGACTCAGAAGAAACAAAAGGCACATGGGCACAAGGAACACATATGGAGCTCTGGGCTCCAATCATCAAGCCTGGGACATCTGTGGCTTTCTCAGGATGCCCGTGTGTTCAAGTAATTAGACCAAGGCCAGCTGTCCCCTTCTCGCTCTTCACCCTTTATGCTCCCATTGCTTCTACTACCTGTCAGTCCAAAGAGTATTTTGTCTGATGGATCACCAAAGGAGTATGTTTTTCTGTTGTCGTTTTTTCCTTGGAAGGAGGCACTGGAAGAGAACTGGTGCAGCAGTAAAGAGGAGAAAGGACTCTTCTGACTGTATCTCATGAGACACCTCAACGTTTCCAAACAAGCTTTTGCCACATCAGAGGAAAGATTTATTTTAACCTTTATATTCTGAAGTTATAAACTCCAAACACTTATACTGGTACTGAAAATGCAATAATCAGTAGTGACCTGCCTGCTCAGGAAAGCTTACTGCTTTAAGGACACATTCAACTCTTGTATTCTGGGCCTAATTTCCCTGTCAGCGATCCAGAAGTAATTCAGGGAAATCAGTGAACCGTATTTCAATCTCAAGATGCTCACTGTAACACACTCCTTTCCGAAATCTTTCTGCCAATTTGTGCTAGAGCAAGCTAGAGGTATGGTGGGAGGCAGGTCTCCACATCTGGGGTGTTACCGCAGAGCAGCTGAAGAAACCCAGCTGAAGCCTTTACCGGTTGTGTGAAAGCAGGAGAGGGAAAAGAACCAACCCTTTGTTCTCAACTGCGAAATTGCATTTGTGTAGCTTTGCCCCAAAGCCAGGCCCAGGCTGGAGCCGGGAAAGGAACACTGCTCCCCAGGCTGTGCTTAGCCAGCGAGGACATGACGAAGCAAAAGGCTCACACGTGCACTGAGCAGCCCCTTCCTTTGACAGGGCAGCGAGCGCTTGGATGAGACATTTACTGCAGCCTGTGCTGCATCCTGCCTGCCTGTGTATCATCTCCATAGCAGCAGTTCTGCTAATTGAGACCAGCTGCTTCAATTCCAAATTCTTCTCTCCAGAAATATCGATACTATGGCATTATGATTAGGAAGCACTTTACCAAATGCCTCTCAATTCTGCACAGCTCAGATGAAGAGCAGCTGCAGAGAGAAGGGACAGTTCCCTGAACATACAGAATAGAACACTGCAAAAGCACTGGAGAAATGAAGGCGACAAGAAGCAAGCCAAAATAGAATAATGATGACAAGGAAAGCAGCCTGCTATATATGCTTGTGCCTGTCACTTCAGATGTTGAAAGGGCCGTGAGCAGACTTCTTCCTTATGCTCTAGGATAAATAGCCACAGCACTGCACTGTTACAGCTTCATACAGCAGGTGTACATGTTTGTCAGATCCAGTTCTTCTGTCCAAGGATGGATTAAAGCAAAATCCATCAGTCTGGGTCTGGCTTGGGAGAGTAGCTGTGGCCTTGAACCATTTGGCTCCAGAGGCTGTTCTGCACAGCCCACTGGCAAAGAAAATCACTAGAACTGGTAAGTTAGTGGGAAGATTTGCAAAGTAGGAAGGCCACCACACCACCATGACTTGGCTTCACTGCTGGCTATTTCCCTGGGGCTGCTGACTCCGCACAGCAAGCTGTCAGCTGGATGCTTTGCAATGGGCACACTGAGATTGCCCAAAGCTGCCTTTTCCCCCTCCAGCCAGACTGGATTAAGCTGGCTAACAGTACAGTCAATTCTAAATTCACTTAGAAGTCTCAGGCCCTGTCTGTGACCATCAGACACAGGGCATTCCTGAAAAGACATCTGGTTACTGAATTTATGCAAGAACTGGGCAAACCACTTCAATCCCATCTGTTGTTCCAACCTCCTGAGCACAGAGAACAGAATCCTTGAAAGAGAAAATCTCACCAAGAAGGGTCTGAAAATGAGAACCACAATACAACATGTGACCTCCTCCTGAGAAAGATGCTGTACAATCCTACAGAAAACATGGCATGCTTCAGCATGTGACTGTGTAAACAAGGGCCTAACACACCGTTTCATTACTCAGATTTCATACTACAACTGAGGTAATGCAACACAACTAAAGCAGAGAGATTGCTTTGCTATGCTAAGTGATTTGCCTCCTACTCTGAAAATCAATGAGGTAAATAAAATGTTTTATACAAATACCAGACAGTGCCTCTCAGCAAACAAAATGCTCATGTTTTTTAAAAATATTCCTATTATTTTACTCTGCAAAATATTCAGTGCTTAGTGTCTCATTCAGATTTTACCATTTACACACAGTTTTCTCACCCATTTCACTTTCTAGCTTTTGGTCTATATTAGAACTCTGCTTGAATCCACAGTACTGCAGGAGAGGGAATACACCACTGAAATTCCAGAAAGGTAAAGCCTCAACAAGTTACAACTGAATATAAAGTTTCAGAATCCTTCTCTGAAAAAAAAAAACCAACCACCAAGCTTACATTTTTTTGTGTAACATTCACTGACTATTAGCTTAAAATCCATTTTCTTTCTGCTCTGAGTAAGGTTGCTATACTTGTAAACAGCTGACACAGAAGTCTATATAGGCAACAGCAGCGTAAAGATACATGCTCTGTGTGCTTACACAGGGAATTTACCTCAATAAAGTGCTCCACGCTGCATGCAAACCTGTTAGCGTAATTTGCAGGTGACAGCGTGATGGAATTCTGTTGATTGCACTGCAGTTGTGTTCCTTCCCATCAAGCTGAATTTAGCCTTTCTAGTCACCAAATCACATGAATAAACTGTTACGCATACATTTATTTTATTTTTAGGTTTCCAAGATCAATCAATGACATTCATGTGAGGAGAATCACAAGGCTAGGTAAAAAACAAACTAAGCTCTCCTGAACACTAACAGCCATTGGGACCACTGGGACAAACCTTTTGATGGCTTCCAGTGGCACAGCTCTGCAGGTTGTAAACAGAACTACAACAGCTCTAAACAGTCACGGACCTTGGCACATCAGATCATAAAGAATCCATGCATCAGAGCAAGCAGGAGGAGTGTTCCAGTAACAGATTTGTCAGCCTCTGTTAAACCTGTTCATGCTGCTGTTTGTACACCTCAGCCTGCAACGTACCACAACTGCACTACTGGTGGACATCAGATGCACAACACACACCTGCCCCAGCAGAGAAACAACAACTCTGCAGCTGACCATTTATTTTGCTCACAAAGCACAGGCATACTCCCATTTAATTTCAGCTGCCCTAGCCTCCCCCATAACTAAATTATTGTTATTATGCTCTGTATAATCCTGGTACTGACAGGGATGTTTGTTATACATAATTAAAGATATTAATTTTGCATGGAACAGAAGACACAGAGCCAGAGACTTAATTTTTTTTTTTAAATCTCCCATTAGAAAATTACCTTCATTAGCACCGACTCACTGAGCTTCTCTCTGTTGACAATTTTTATCGCGACCTTCTGACACGTGACACAGTGAACCCCCAACTTCACAAGCCCTGTAGGAGAAACAAAGCAAAATAGAAAGGAAGAATTGGTTAGAGACAGTCGCTCTTGAGGTTTTTGCTATTAGAACACCATCCAGCAGTTAGCAGTTTTTATGCAAACGAATTCCCACCAGTATCTTCTCCAGCTAGATAAGGTCTTGTGAGTAACCAGGGCCCTGCAGCCCACACTGTGACCATTTGGCAGTGAAGTCACCACCACCCTCGATGCTCCTGCAGTTTCTGCCACTAAAACTGTGTTTCTCTTCAAACGCTCCATTCCAGCTCTCACCACTCAAAGCCCATCCTACCAACAGGAAATTCTGCCAGCAGAACCACACTGGACTAAGGGCTTTTGTTGACACTTGACATCAACAAAAGCTCCCAAATCAACAAAAAAGTCATATGTTTGCAGTGTAGACAGAGGTTCTACTTTTCTCCAGCTTCTTTCAAAGTTCTCATGATCATAATATAAACATGCTTAATGATGTTTTAATTTACCCTCCTGGATAAACTTAGCACTGTGATGAATGCCACTGTAGTGTGGACGAACATCAGCATATACTGATACAATTCTTATTTGTTATTACTTACTATATTCTTGTCCTCAAATAATAGAGAGTGATGTTAAGTGATTATATTGGCAAAAGGATATGGATATCCCCGACAGGATTAGGATGTCTGAACTACCCCCAAAATATGGAACAAATCCCCAAAACTTAAAAAAAAAAGAAAGAGGTAAGTAACATATATGAGGTATGAACTTCCGCAAAATTTTTATCTAAATCTGCTGAGTTACACTGAGATACCTCCCCATAAATGAGTTTAAGATGGTCCCCTGAGCTCTCAACATTACTACCATTAAAAAAATTTGTAGCTGGAAGAATTGTAGGTTATTCAAGTGAGATCTTGTTTGCTTCAGCTTTTACTCTTGTCAAACATGCACATGAAGCACAACACCTGATAGGCTGGATCCCATCCCAATGGACACACTATATGCCAAATTGCCGTATAGTTTAATTCAGTTGTAACTGAAGTAAAAAGAAATTACACCTCTCTGGTATCACTAAGACCTGCTGTGTTTTGTAGAGCATTTATGAGCAATGACATCACAGAGCAGAAAACGTCTAACTTAGATTGCAGCTCCTAGGCTGGGTTGCAGCTAAGAAGCCAGTCCAACCCCTGGTGCAAACCACAAAGGCAAACACACTGCTTTATCCGGAATTTGAACATGAGATTCGCAGTCCAGCAAAACTCCAAACACAGGACTTCACATGTCTTACTGAAGGATAAATATACAGACTACTGCCTTACTACAAATTGGCCCCAGTGAAGAGAACTAGAGCTTCATCAGGGACTCCAGCAATCTCCTGCAGGTACTTGTCCATGCTTTTGCTACACAGTTAATCATAAATTTGGAACTATTAATCACTGGCTATTATGTGGAGAAATAAACTCCCAGCTTGCTCCCAGTCACATCTCTTTTACAGCATGCTCAAGTGTTCTGGATATTTCCAGTCACACAATTTCTCAGTCTCATCTGGTTAAATGCTGACATCCTCACTTTCAGCCACGACATAAACAAGTCACAAAAATTAAGAATGCAGTGCACTGGCAAATCCATTTGAAACTGTGTATAGCAGTAGCGTGCTCTCAGCCTGAAGCAAATGTGAAGCACAGCTGGGGAAAGATGCTGTGATGTCCAGCCACACTCTTCTGTCTGATTTTTTTTTTCTATTCAATTTATAATATTAACCATAGCACTACTGGCCCTATGTTTGCTGTTCAAAGCAGCTGCATCCTTCCTTTGGTTTCTTCCCTTTGGCTTTGTTCTGTGTTTGGATAGTGCCTACTTGGCACCACCCTGTTGAAAGCGTGCATCGTTTCCATCTGTGCCGATTGCTTCCTTCCTGCTTCTAGCACAAATCACAGCCCTACATCACTCCTGCAGCACGACAGCACTTTTTACATCACTCTTAGTTACTTTCAAATCTCAGCAGAACTTGTAGCTCAGTCCTTTATATCTCGACTCCTGGGACCTGTGGCACTGTGCTGTACTGTAACGTGGTGCAGACCAAGTATTTTCAGAGGTCAATAAAGGTGAGAAATCAGATTTCTGGTATCTCACACTTCAGGGTTCCTTTTCAGATCTTGTTGGTCCCAAATTAACAGTTTCACTGAACCTGGCTGATTTGTATTTTTCTTTTGTCCTCCTCAAAGCACCCTGTCATTGAGTCAGAAGGGTTTAACCATGAACTTCTGGGACACTGTCATGCTGTACAGGCTTTCTTCACAGTGTTGTCTGTCCTTCTAGCTACTAACATACCGCAGAAAATCAAAAATTAAGATTAAACCATTCTATAACTACAATAAAAAGTAAATAAACAGCTAGAAGACACCAAACACTTCACAAAAATGAAACTGGATCACACTGATTTTATACTGAATTAATTTCATCGACCTCAAGAAGTCGTTCCTGATTTACACCACGGTATCAAAGGACACAATGAGAAAACACATGTGCAATTTAATGCATCATTCCTCTTCTCCTGATTTGCATTTTAAAAATCAAGAAAAAAAATGCGCTGTCATCGCTGTTTTTCGGAGATAGAGCTTTTAAACAACCCTCTGAACAGCCCAAGACAGCACTTTTCACTGTACTAAATTCACTGACCGTAATTTTAGGATGAAAATAAAACATGTTGCTCTGCCTTGCTTGCTTCCTCCCTCCCTCATGACACTTCCTTTCAACATTTGCAAGTCAGCCTAAGCAAAAAAAAACCAAACCCTCTTAGCAAGTCCATCTATAGGATAAGGCCCTCCTGCTACTATGATGAAAGCCTAATTGAGCTTGGGCAGGAAGGGTTTGTACTCATGACTTCTGTTTCTGTCCTGTAATTTCAGTCAAGTGTGTATAACTACTGAGAGATTACTTACATGTAGATTTGAGTTCCTGTGGGCTTCTGATTCTTAAGAAGTCCTTTTACTGACACAGAGAACTTAAACTATTTAAGATGTATTATTTATCTACATAATAACAGACCTTAGAGAGAATAAGAAGCAACTATGTGAATGAACGGCTGAGCTATTACTGAGAAAATTGAAGTGGCAGAATTGCTAGCTTAGAAACAAGTGTCCAAGGCGTGTTTACAGGGCTGTGGAAGAGGCTGTGCATCTTCCACTTTTTCCTCTCCTGTATGTGTGTAGCTGTAATGAGCACCTTAAAACCATATAAATCCTCCAACTACACGTGTCAATAAGTTACGTACTTATTTGTGTACTTATCTACCCATTCAGGCCAGCACAGATACCTGTGTACCTGTGTCTTCCCCAAAGGAAAACAAACAAGGCTGTGGTTGCTAAGAGGATATTTTGCACTGGCTTGGCTTAAAGCAAATATGCCAGGCAACAAATAGAGTTTGAAATTGTCAGCTTCATGAATAATTAACTTCTCAAATGCAGGCAAGTAACCTTCATGACTGTTAAAGTTAAGTCTGGTCTGTCCTGACAGAAAATCTAAGATGCTGTGAGAATCAACCACTTGAAGTTTCTCTCAACCACCCACACAGGTGTTAAACACACTCCTTCAGGCACACTTCAGATCTTCATCCACAGGTCATTCCTGAAGGTTCAGGAAACTGACATGCTGGGGCTTTCAAATAGGTGGTTGCATTCTATGAGCTAGAAACACTGGGCTGCTTTTGATATTTGCCACTGAACTGCACCAGAACCAGCCCCGTCACTGAAGGTCGGGGAGGAAAGAAAAAAACATGAACACACTGAAAACCAAGGGGATGTGTAAGCTAACACTGTCTTTTCATCATCATTAAAGCCACGATTTGAAAAACAATGAGCATGAGGAACCCCAGATGATGGAAGGGAAAAATTCCACCAAAGGAAGAAGAGCCAAGGGAAGGATATCTGCCTGACAGAGCCCAGGGCTGCAGTGACCTGCTAGTAACCACGCCTGTGCATTTTGCTGCTGGTCAACTCCCACCCTGGGGATGCTCAGAGATACACAGATCTTTTATGAGAAGGACAGGAGCTTACGTGATGAGTAAGGGACAGACTTAGATCAGCTGGAGAGTTGGACAGCCCATCCTGAAGCACTACAGGGAAAGATTCTTCTTTTACCAAAGAAGAATGTTCTGTGGGAATGGAGAAACAAAAGCTTCCCTCCAGCTGAGACAATATATTCACTGTGATCCACAACCGCAGTAAGTGGCCTATATTGTAACCGGCAAAGACTTCCACAACTTTTCAGCCAAGGACTTCAGAAAAAGCTGATTTACTTTTGCCTTGCATTTTGTGTAGTGATTTTCTCTAACACAGACTGAATAAAACGCTAAGAGTTTGGAGCTGGTCCTATTTGATACCCACTTTACAGCTGCATAAATAGTAGCATCTTACTAACAATCCTGTTATTACAGCTCTTCATTAGAGACAGAATCATTTCTAGGAACAAGAGAGAATGTTTTCAATACTATCCAAACTTGAAGTTTGCCAAAGACACTGATCTGAAATAAATCATCATTTTGAGTGAGAGAGTAATAAATAATGAAACATCACTGTTGAATAAATACAGCACTTATGGTATATCCATTGTTACTAATGTTCCCAGTTTTTCAGAAATGTTTAACACAAGTAACTCATTATCCTGATTTTTAACCATAAGGCCAGTAACTACCTCAGAAAGTGGAATGAAAAATTAGGTACATTTGCTGTATTTAATACGTATGTTTTTTCCAGTGGTAGACGGAAGTATTTTGTTTTCTTTTAAAAGAAAACCAACCTAATGCCCTATTTGTAAGTATTGATAAATTTCTGTAGTAGGGAAACAAGCCACTGATTTCAGAAGATCATCTGCACATACATGTTACTTGCTCTTCATTTCACTTCAGCACATTGTCAAAAAACTTCAGAAATCCAAGTGGAAAGCCCTGCTTTGGCCAGCACAGTCTATTTTGGCTGGATGAGCAATTAAAAGAATGTCTAGAGAGAAATATCACTCCTCTTTTAACTTGAGTTAGCTAATTGCCAATTAATTCAAGTCAATGAATACTCTGCAAATGTTAATCCAGGCACTGCAGGACACAAACATTTGTGGTTTACTTCAGGGCTCAGACTAGTACTGGCAACAAACTATCTGGGTTAAAGGAGGAACAAAAGTCCTAGGCTGAATAAACTCATAAACTCAAGCACACTGTTTTTTAAAAAGCTTAATGTGTGTACATTATTGCTGCATATGAGCTTTGTAGGTGCAATCTTTATATATAAATAATGTAATTAATTTATCCCCACAATTTGGAGGTTGATGTTCTAAATCTTAAAAAAATTTATGGATGCTCATTCCTGAAAACTACATGCACTAACATTTGCAAGACCTGCGTAACTTCAGCGATGCCAGTTCAGAAAATCAACCCTTTAAGCAAACAAAAGCATTAATACATCTCAAGTGGGGCATAGGACAATACTTAAACTGTAATATTCCTCCTCTCTATTCTCAACAGTTATCGTCACAAACACTGTAGTTTCAGAGAGCGTTAAATCAGTTCAATTACAGTGTCTAACTCTGCTGATTGCAGCGAAGTTGCTTCAGATCTGCAACAGTGGAAAATGGATTAAAATTTGGCCCACAGCAACATGACTTCCATAGCCATAAAATAAGGATAATAATGCTTACTTACTTGCCTTGCAAGGGCTGTTGCAGGATTAACTGATTGATCCTTACAAAGAATGTTGGAAAGGGATATAAAGTCCATGCAAGTTTTACATATTACAACCAGGAAAACTGCATTTTAAATACAATCTGGAAAGAAAACTCTAGATAATTTCTTATTATTAGCTTCCATTTAATTTCCCAATTCTTTTAGAGCATAGAGTTCTGGTCTCCAATGATGCCCATCTTATACTCCTTGTAGCTGCACTGGAAAGAACTTTGTTACTGAGCATCCTACTTAGGGAAACCGATAATTGCCTTTAATTACTCAGTCTTCTCATTGAACAGATGTTTATTTTTCCATAGCAATTGTTATCTCTAATTATTGCATTTAAAATAAACAGAGACTTATATCAAGTGACAGGCAAATTATATGGTATCAATTTATAATTGCATATGGGAAAAGGAGGTATAGGAGAAATCTACAAATATAAAAGGATGAGGACGGAGCTACCCAGGTTGGTAATGAAATAATTTGACCATGGGCTCTTCCACAGGGAGATTTTAGTGCTACAGGGCAGTTCTGAGGGCTCATGCAATAACTGTTTCTAAATTGCATAAACTGTAATTATAGTAGGACCAAAGCCAGAGTTCAAATGCTCAGCAGGAGCATGGAAAGAGAGGTCCATCAGTGCCAAGATTCACATGCCTCAGCTCAGAGCACAGGGAAGCTGCACGCTGAATTGCTATAGCCCAGATTTACTGTCATGAGTTACAAGCACTGTCAGATGTTTGCTGGCTCGGCCAGCCAAAGGGACACACTCCTAAGCTCAGAGATTGGTGAGAACAATGCATCAGCTCAGATGTGACTGGATCCACATGCCCGATATTAGAGAACAAGAGACACAAACACGTATAGATATATATATACATGGCAGCTCACCAGGAGCAGGTTTTACACCGTATGCCTCAGAGATTATGGTAGGATCATCCTCCAAGCTCAGCAGGGTCACAACACACAGAACCAACATCACCTCTATTGATTTCTATCTTGGGCTCTTTCTTACAATATTTCATAAATCAATACTTCTCAGAAACTCCCTGTGGCCCCTGAATATAGCAAAGAACGTGACTGTTGAGTCCTTTCGACATGCTCTCTTTCCCATCTTCCCAGGCACACCCACCATCTAAAGAAGTCCCCTCAGGGAACCAAGACACAATCCTTGATCAGCACACTGGATGCTGCTTTTGCAAAATACCATTATTTCATCAGCCAAACTCTTGAAGTCCTCTGGGATCTATCAGCAGCTTGTGATGTCTAGTGGGCTGAGTTCCTATTTCAGATCAAGTCTTTGTTCCCATATAAAAAAACACTTTGGAGGCTCAGCTTTGCTGCCACAGGAGAAGTGCAGCCTTCAGCTCCCAATGTGTATGCCTGAAAACATTTGGGCTGGCCCCTCCCACTCCTGCACACAGGGAAAGCGAAGAGTGGTTTCATTGTTTTCAAATTAAAAAGATAAATTAAAATACAGCAGATCTTTCCATTGATGCACCAGGAAAAAAAAATCTTTATATATCTCTGGATGCGTATTGGGCAAACTCTGCTTTCACTCACAACTCTCCTAGTCAGAAGCTTTTTTTACCCACTTTCAGTAAGCTGCACATCGCCTCGTAAAATTCTTGAGGAGTGATGAGATCCATGTTTCCCTTCAGACTTCATTAGCCCTTTGTCAGGACATGACCAAAGACAGCCATTTTCAGGTATAGCAGAAAGCCAGCAGAAGTCTGTTTATCCTGCCTATGATATCTTTTGGAAAATGCGTTGCTGCAATTAGGTAACGTCTGGGTAATGAGCCACAACATCTCCCCTTGGTCCAGTCATCTATTCAGAAGGGCTGACGCACTAATAAGGAGGGAACACTGTGCAGCAGAGAAAGAGAGGGTGAGGAAGGAGGAGGGGGAACAGCAGATAAACTGCTCTTTACATGTACTTTTAGCTGATGTTAATCCCATTTTCGATGCTAATTTCTTACATCTCCCCTTCTTCACCACACCTTTCCACTCTCCATCAGGAAGTCCTCACACCCTTTTGACCCTCCTATCACCAAGATTGTTTCAGCTAGGTTATATGTATATTAAGAACTTAATTAAAACCAGGAGTTACCACGGAAAACCTTTATACAGCACACAGAGGTCATGCACTTCACAAGATTAGGCTCACCACAGAACACTTCATCTACCCAGTTCAGTGCTGATGCAGCTTACTTTGCCCTCTGACATCTCTTAATCACCCTCTGACAGATTCCTAACAGGATTTTCACTGACTGCTGTTCTGCTGTCCTTCAGTAAGGGCTCAAGAAGTGATTGGATTAACTACACTTGCACCCATGCTTGGAACAAGGCGCCAAACAGCAAGTCACAAGCAGCACATACCAACTCCCATGAATTCCAGAAGGGCTTGTTGATGGCAGTGGGATATGGGCCATACACAGCCAGAGAGAGGGGAGATCCACTGGACAGCCACTGCATACACTGTCTACAGACATTTTTCCAAGCACAAATTGCTCTGTATCCAGTAGAACCAAGAGAGGCAAATCACTTGCAGATCCACACCCTAAATTTCATTCCATTATCTACCACAAAACTCTGGATCCTCCTCCAGTCCCAACAGGTACTCACCCCATCTATGGACAACCCACTTCTGCTCCACTCCAAAGTCATAACACCTACAATTTCTTCCCCTACCTTTACCCTCACTGACTCTGCTTCTTATATCTCCTGCAGTAACACTCTCCATAGTTTTAGCCATTTGTCCTGCCGTTAACCTGTGTTTCCTTCTATGTAGTTTACTCTCTCCTTTCTCCTACATAAACGAAACCAGATACTGTGGCTAGTCCAGATCTGTGAGAACATCATCTTGCTGGTCAACCAGCACATACCAAACAACATATTTAACACCTGAGTTATCCTTGTATTACTCTCTTTCTCCAGTACTTGGTCAACATCCAAAAAAGCCTGAAAGGACTTAATTACATTTGAAAGATTTCTGAGACTGTGAGACCTTTATGCAATGTAATTCCTTTATTTGCATGGAGATACTCCCACCATACACTCCGGTGTTATCACATACAACAGGAGAATCAGGTTGGGTTTCAGGTAAGCACAGAGTAGGTACACCTTATGTTCCTTGTTCTATATTTGGCTCCCAAGGTATGGCTCCAGCCCTATTCAGAATGATACTGAGTCCTCCCAAGAGGGCAGTGGTACTTGGAATTTAAAACCTGTTGCATTAATGCCTAAGTTCAAACCTCTCCAAAGTGCTAACAAAGCTAGTCTTACTACAGTTTCAGACTTCTTGAGTTCCTATTTGGGAGCTTGGATTATTTATTCAGAAAAATATTACTGTGGCTTCCTAGTGAAACAAGGTTAATACAGACAAGGTGCATGCCTCGCTGTACAAACACCCTCCAACAATTCTGAATTCCACTGGGCAAGATCAACTAAATTCAACAGTGAGCCCCCAAAAACAGGACTGACAAAACTCATCATTTGGCCTCAGAACAGGAAAGTTAAGCATAGAGATGAGCCTTGGGACATTCATACCGGCTCAGAGAAAATACCTTGCTGGTCTGACAGCACAAGAATGAACTCCTGAGCAGAGCCCAGTTGTACTGTCTGGGCTGCACAGACAAGGGGACAGGGAGGGGGACAGAGAGGGGACAGCCCTAAGGATATTGTAGGGGCAAGAGGATAGGAGGAAGGTCTGAGGGCTTGTAACAGCAGACTTACAGGCTTACAAACACAGCTCTGTAAGATGAGATGAAGGAATAATTTTAATAAGACTGATATTTTCACATGGCGCCTACAGTCCGACAAATGGGCCTGCATAGGTCTCAATTTGAGCAAATGTTTTAAGAATTTCCTGTCCTCCATAGTGGGTTTTGTGCACTATAAAACTATGAGGCCAGAGATCTCATAACACAGCTGTAACACACTGCTTTTCTTATTTTGCAGTTTGTTCTGCCATAAAAAGTGTAGGAAATACCACATTTTCTTAATTATACTGGATATGAGAAACTCCAAGCCTCTGGTTTAGGACAATGGGAAGAAAGACCATCTGGAAACTGATTTCTGGTTTACAAAAAGGAAAGTCACAGCAAAAGAAAAAATAGTCAGAAAAATTAGACTATTATAATACTAATGAATAGAACCAGTCATATTAAAAAATCACCAACTTTTAAAAAGTATTTCCTTTAATGTGAGAATAATGGCTCAGGTCACAGCATGGAGCTGAAAGGTGTTAACGACTTTGACACCAAGAAGAACAGGAGCTGCTTGCTCATGTAGTACAAACTTCTCTACACCTGGTTCACCGTGTTCCTTACAGAGAGAGGAAAGCAGGGCATCACATTCAAAACATAAAAAGGCCCAAGCATCTCATTAATTTCAGCTAAGAGAAACAATGCAATACCTAGAGAGCATGGTCAGCTGTGCCACTGCAATAAAAAGAAAGAAAATAAAGTGAATTTAATTTCCTCTCAAAAGAAAGGTGGTTGGATAAACTCGAACATTACAGTCCACCTTCTGATACCCAGTTTCATCACTTGGAAATTCACACCACAGTGGCTGAGGCTAAGTGTGTCCTGAAATAGAGTACAATTTCAAACTCAGGCAGGAACCAGTGATTATAAAAGGACAGTGGCATGAGACCTGTGCTGTCAAAACACAACTTTGTGTCATGCTTCTGCTCCAGGATTTCTGTGCAACAACTCCAGCCTGGGTTGCTGGAAGATACCACACTGAACTTTGTCTTCTGGAAGGATTCACTGGAGGGGACTAGTAACAATTCCATGGCTCTGACCTAAAGCCCTCTGAAGTCAAAGCAAAGGCTCGTCTATTTCAGGAATTTGCTGATCAGTTTCTCCAGAAGCAGCTTACAGCTATCCAAAGCTTGCTCCTTCTCACAGGTGTTGCTGTAGAGAATGACCCTGAAGTGCTGAAGATCTGGCTGTAGAAGACCTTACTGCAGAACCAGCTCAACAGTTCTCAACAGAGTTACCAGAGGATACAACTCTCTGTATGCATTAACTACCACTAAAGTAAAAATCTGCAGGCAGTTATTCTTGAATCTTCAGCACTTTTTACTGCACCATTTGCACACACAGGAAAGGGTTCTGCCTTTATTCAGACTGGTGATTTCTTAGTATCAGCATAAAATCCTTACACGAGGCTCCCCACAAACACTAGTTCAAGGCCAGAGCCACAATAAAGAAAAAAGCAGATGAGTTTTCTAGATGCCAACAAAGAATCCCATCCCCTGAGCCTTTTCTGTTCTATTAATGATTGTATTTCTTGGCCCCACATAGTTACCAAGAAGCATCAGAAGACTCAGAGAGGTTCAATCAAAAGATTCAACTTAAGAAGAAGGACAAGTTTTAAGCCTGGACAAGTGCACAGAAATAAGCAAACCACCAATACACATCTTCTCCCTAGAAGCTACGAACCTGAGAAAAAGTTAAAATATCATTCCTCAAGAACACCACTCTGTGAAAGTTTGACCTGGCTCTCTGCCAAAAGCCAAACTTCACAAGAAAGATTCCTCCTTCCTCTCCCGAAAATGGCAAAAAAGCAGCAAGAGAAAAATTGTAGGAATATATATATTTACATATATTGTATTTATATACTATGTACAACAAGACAGGGACCCCCAAACAACCCCAATAAGGGACAAGGGGAAGGGAAAGGGAGACAAAAAGGGAAAAGATAAACAAATATATATATAATCTAAACTCAGGAATGAACTCAATAAATAACAAACACAACAGTAAAGTCAATACCTTCCTTAGGAAAAGCAGGTTCTTCACCTTCGCTGCCGGCTGAGACAAACAGCTCTCGGGCAGGCCTCGCTCACACAGATAAACAAGGCCTAAACACCAAGGTCTGTCACTGAGCTTGCCCGAGAAGGAAAGAGAGAAAGCACCTCCTTCTTCAGTTTTTATACACCTGATTATGTAAAGGCATGGGATGGAATATTTCCTAGGTTTTGACCCTGGTTACCAAGGAAGGCCTACAAAAAACAACCCGTCGCACACTCCCACACGAGGACCCGGTTTTCCCCACACGTACGCTACTGTGATCCCACTGGCTTCCTTGGAATTGCTCTCAATGCCCTGTGACCGAGAACAGCCCTCCCATCCTCTCCAAGGAGGTGACACAACACAACACAGGCTACAAACGGTGGCCACAGAGGAGCTCAGTGTTGACTCAGATTTGCTCACGCTCAGAAGAGAAGGCAGCTCAGAAATAAGTGAGGTTGCTGCGCCTGTTCAGTGTCCTGACACACACAGGGGATAAACATGCTAAAATAATACAGTACTACCCAGCAATAACGGCATTAGACAAATCACATATCACTTCCTGCAAAGCCTTAAGGGATACTGTCTGTAAAGAGCACAGAAGGTATTCTTTTGTCCTTACGAACATTACGCACACTTAGCTCTTTGGCTTTGTATCACGAGCTCCTAAGCAATGAGAAACTGCTGTGATATTCTTTACTCGTAATGCGGGGTCAGGCCACGCGCACATTAAGGCTATGGCTGAGTTGCACAGGGTGGTGTATGAAGGGTCTCTCCCTGAACACAAAAAGCAGCAGCAGCTGAAGAGCAAATATATCTGGCAGGACAGGTATCCACAGAAACGTTATTTGTGAGTGACCCTTTATGCTTAAGACACATGGGTTAGAGGTTGCAGTCTAAGTCTTATTAGGGGAGTAATTCAAAAAACTCTCGGCTAGAATAGAAAAAGCCTTTTAGAAGAGAACCAGGAACTCATAGTAAAGGTCAAACATAGGAAAGCCTCTGTCTTCAGAGTTGCAAAGTCTAATTCTGGTAACTCAGTCCACAAACCAATGAGCATAGTTCAGTCAGATGGGCAAACTGGACCAGTTTGGGAAACACTGTGGCCCCTGTAATATCAGACCATGGTATAAAAGCACTGCCACGTGCACAGGATCTGCTTCCTGAGATCCAGCCCAGGTCAATGAGGTCTCCTGCACAAGCAGACTGGCTGTGTGCTTTAGAAACAGGAGTGCACAAAGGCATGTATGTACTATAAGCTTTACCAACAGCAGAGCCCGTAGCAGATACAGACCCGCAGGTTTCAGCTGCAGAAAAACCTGGTCTAAGTTCCCCAATGGACCATTTTTACTTGCACATACCAGACTTTTAACTCTTCCCTTCCATTTGACAGGGATAAAACCCCCAGCAAGCTCCAGAAGATAGACAGAGAAACACAGACAGAAAAGCTCACTTCCCAGAGTAAGAAGCTAACTTCTCTTCTGAGAAAGAGCAGAGGTGCTCCCCTCTGGTCATACTCATGGGAATTAAGGCAAATCTGTGGCCTTTGTGTGATTAAAAGTTGTTCAATACAACGGAGAATCCCTCAGCTCACATCATCAACTGTAAATTCCACTAATAACTACATGAAGAAGCCTAAAATAAGGGTTATTTTGAAAACCTTTGTCTCTCATCTTTGCAGGGTACTCTACTAAAAATCTACCTCTTCAGCTGTATGTGAATGTTGCTGTGAACAGTATCTAATGCTGGACCAGGAAAAGAAGGTGTCTTCTGAAAGCACAGAGGCAACCAGGTGAGTGAATACTAGAGAGCAGGAACATCCAAACTGCACTTGGTGGCAGTGCACTGGAAACAGCATAAAGAAAGTCAGGGCACCAGATGGCCAGGTATTTAGCAGCAGAGTTAAAGAAATAAGTGATGTCTTCTCTAAGCATGCTGTCTGACTTACATTAGCAGTCCAGAACTCACTGCTGAGAAGGAAAAAAAAAAAATAAAAAAATCTAGAATCTGCTGTTAGTTACAGAATCATGCAGGCTGTGAGGGGCCTCTAAGACATGATCTAGTCAAAGCTCCTGCTCAAGCAGGGACAGCTAGAGCATGTTGTCCAAGACCATGTCAAGTTGGGGTTTGACTATCTCCACAGATGGAGAATCCATAAGCTCTCTGGCTACTTGTTCTGGTTTTTTGACCAAGCTCACCGTAAAAAAAAAAGTGCTTATTGTGTTTAGACTGGATTCTGTTTTAATTTGTGTCCACTGACTTTTGCCCTGTCAGTGGCCACTACTGAGAAGAGTTAGCTCCCTCCTTCTTGCCCCCCATCAGGTAGTTATGCACACCGATGAGATCTCCTCAAGCTTTTTCAACAGGCCAAATAATCCCGGCTCTAATCTTACAAAAGAAACCTCAGTCTCTTAATCTCTCTGGTCCTATCCTGAACTGACTCCAGTAAGTCCATGTTTCTCGTATTTGGGGAGGCCCAGAACTGGATGCTGCTCTCCAGTTGTGATCTCATCAGTGCTAAGCAGAGGAAAAGGATCACTTCCCTCAGTCTGGCTGATCCTGCAGCCCAGGATACTGCTGGCCACCTTTGCTACAGGGGTGACTGGCTGGTTTATGGTCAGCATGTTCTCCACGAGGACCCTGAGGTCCTTCTGCGCCTTCCACGTGGCAGTTTCCCTATGTGTAGTGGTCCCTCAGTTACTGCTCCCCCAGTGCAGGACTTTGCCTTTCCCCTTACTGAACTCTGTGACATTCCTGCCTGCTCAGCTCCCCAGTCTGTCCAAGTATCCCTGGATGGCAGCAGAGCCATGTCATGTATCAGCCATTAGGAGGGGTTTTGGTCTCAAAAAACCAGTGTAATTAGTTTTTTTTTGTTCAGTGGTTTTCTTTTATTCAATCTCTACAGGTGTTAATGAGCAAATAACACTTTCAGAGTGTATTAAGGATGTTTAATGGAACAACAGTGCTTCTTTGCAGCAGTTTTTAAGAATGCTATCTAAATTATTTTAAGTAATTCTTCATGTTTTCTGCATGGTTTATCCTAAAAGAGAAACTTTTCCCTAACATTTTCTGGTTAGTACAAGGCAACCCAAGGAAAACTAAACCAGAACCTGTACAACAAAAAGGGAGTAAGAAGAACAAAGACAGCTGTGAATGAGCTGGTTCTTTTTCTTCAGCCATGCCACAGTCCACTCACAGGAGTCCTCCTATAAGCAGAGACATCACTGGCTTAAGGAGAACTTCTCATGCTTCTCTGACTACAGGCGATGCTGTGAATGGGCCCTTACAGTGGTAAGTCCATGCTTTTATTAGCTGGATGTGTGAAACAAGACTTCTCCTTCCCCCTCCAGCCTCCTTACTGGTTCTCTCAGCTTACCTGCCCTCAAAAGAAACACAGCCATACAAATTGCTCTCCAGTTCATCCCACACTGCAGGAAAGATCCACTGCGGAAGAAGAGCAACAATACACATGATGGCAGCTGAGACTTTCTCCTCCAGAGATTTGGCTTTAAGGCTAGGTTGGTCTCATTCTAATTACAAGTGGGGATTCCGGTGCAACAGCCTGTTTTCCAGAGCCCAGAAATGTCAGGTGTGCAGTGAGGCGCTCTAGGAAGCAGAAAGAGCTCTGTATAGTGTCTGCTTAGAGCAACCTCACGTGCTGTCCTAACTGTTCAAAACAGCTTCAAAATCTTTTTCTCTTTATGTATATTTTTTAATGGCACCAGCACACCTGGATAATATGTAATGATTGTTAATTTTTTTTAATAAATCTGATTTCACTTCAATTTCCAACCCAGATAGACGTTGATGCGAATTGCCTATAAGAAATATGTCCAGCTGCTGTGAGTAGAAAACACCAGTCATCAATCTGTAATATAGCAAAAAAATTTCAAGAAATGATGTAACCAAATGCATGTAACTACACTATGACTTCAGTGAACAGGCAGGAAAAGAATGTCCTCCTAATCACAGAAAGAAAATACTAAATTTTTCTTGCAAATCACCATAAATGGATGGCCACCAATTTGAAAATCAACCTTTCGTTAGGAAAATAGCTAAAATGTACAAATTACAAATAAGGATGGAATGAATAAATGAAATCAAGATTTTGCCCTTGCTGATTCAAACCATAATAAAAATCCACAATTTAAACTGCCTTGATTTAAACATAAATTATATCAATTCATCAAATCTGTTTTTCAGATGATAATTCTCTTCACAGCTACGAGATAAGCCCCACGTCAGAACTTAACAAAAGTGCAAACAAGAGTGTATTGCTGCAGCCAGACCCTGCCCCCTCAGCACTGTCCTTGCCACTTCTGCCCTTAACTTACTGGCATCCAGGGCCTCGTTCTGTGGGTCAAGATTCACATTTCCTAATCTGTTGTTTAATGTGGGAACTCTTCAAGATGGGGAAACATAAGGAACTATGTTGGTACTTGAGGTGGCTTCCAGCTTTAAGCAAAGATTAATCTTTAAGATGAAGTCAGAGAACTATACAAAGTGATGGAGCTACTGAAGCAGCAACCCAGGTAAAATCCATGTGAGCCAAGAAGCAACGAGACAGTCATATTTACATATATATAGAAATTTGCAGTCTCCTGCCCACATATAGACAGACAACGCATGAGATAATATCTAGTCTGCTTTTGGACAAGACCAGTTTTATGACATAAACAAGGATAGGATGATGCATAAAGTAATAGTTTTCTCCAGTAATTTTCAAGCCTCATGAATATATTTCAGGACTACAGAGAAAACTATTTTAAAAGAAAAAAAATGCATAACAGAACACAGAACTAATCATGTGAACAAGAGCCCCATGCACTTGTTATTGCTGTTTATATTGGAAGACTCAACTCGACTAGGACTCTACTGTCATACACATACCACATACACATAAAAGGTGCCAGGCCCTGCCTTGGGGTAGATGGTTATGATCCAAACAGATAAGGCAAGCACAGAGTATGCCTAATTATATGCTATTTCTCTGTTTGAAGATAAAGACTTCAGGCATTAGGAAACTGGGCAACTTGCTGAAGGTCACACAGAAACCCTGTGGCAGAGCTGGAAACCAAACACAGGCGACTGTCACATTTTAAGTCGGTGGGAGTAGGGAAAAGCTACAAAACCATTATGAATGTATTTTCAGATACAAACTATATGCTAGAGCATAAGTAATTAGCCCGTAAACTGTCATTTTTATTAAATTCCAGATAAACCTCACACCTACCCCCTGCTACAGAAGTATAAAAGGATAATAATTCCATTTTTGCCACTAGATCTGCTCCTGACTTACAGCAGAAAATCTGAGAGCAAAAATGGAGTGCTTTCTATGTTACATGTGAACGTATAAATTCGGTGAAAGAACTTTCAAACTTATGATCCATTTAACGAACACAGCAGCAGCAAAATCGAAACACTGTATTTTAGAGAGGAGAAAGGATGCTGGTTTCCGGAAGCAACAACAGAAGAGCAGAAATAAAAACATGAAGGAAAATCCTTCTCCCCTCTCTGGTTATTTTACTGGCTCTGCTGTTGGAAGTGGATTGGTCCGTAGCAAAATGATAGGCAGCACTGACAGACTGAGCTGCTCGAAGTGGAAAGGGGTTAAGCTGGCTGAGAGACTGTCTCAGGGAGGGATGTTACAAAGGCAGGTGCCTGCACCATGATCTTACCAGCAGGAGCAGCAGGATGGCTGCCACAGCTCGGTGCCTGCTCCTCAGAGTGGTGGAGTGCCCGCTCGGGTCTGTCGTGCTGCGGGCGCTGGGACACGGAGGGCTCTCGGAGATGGTGAGTGTGCTCTGCAGAGCAGCAGGAGCACCGACTGGCACATGCAGGGAGGTACAGTACAATAATCTCCATCTGCGTGATACAGCTTTGAATCCCCTCCTTTACAGCTCAATAGGTGCATCTGCTGCCCCTCTGCTAATCCTCAACATTGTTTAAAATGCAGATCAGTGGAGATCATGCTTTTTCTTTCCCATTACAGACCATAGCCTAATAAAAGAGTTTTAATCATGCAGACAATATTCTCTCTCTTGCAGGGTCTGCTGCTTCATTCTTTCCTCCTGCCTTTGTTTGGAAGCCAGATCTTTGTCAGGCACTAGCAGCAGCAGCATATAATTTTGCAATGTAAGGTTTGAAGCCAGTCAAAGCGACTATAACCTTTCCCAAAACTGTGGCAACGTAATTAGAAGACTGTGACTGCAAAATATAAACAGCAGGGAACTCAGGTCATAGGAACCTCCTGAGAAAACGCATCCTAAGGCCCTGGATATGTTGCATGATTTTAAATGTAAAAAGCAGCATCAGCAGACTTCCTTACTTGTCTTTGTCTCCCTAGAACTAATGCACCGTGACGTTTTTTTAGATGTCAGAAAGTACAAGAGCTACAGAGGAAAGCTGTGTTTGGTTACATGACTGTAGGTTGAGAAAAATGACTTAATTTATTTCACAGAAAGAGCATATTCATGAACGTACATATGTATAAATGCTAACCTGAAATAACTAGCTCTT
Source organism: Acropternis orthonyx (assembly GCA_035583155.1). Classification (NCBI taxonomy): domain Eukaryota; kingdom Metazoa; phylum Chordata; class Aves; order Passeriformes; family Rhinocryptidae; genus Acropternis; species Acropternis orthonyx. Next base: position 16,862,330 of record JAWWEU010000158.1, read on the forward strand.
CCCAGGCAATTCTATTGCCAAATAAATGACCCTGTAAGCTGGAAAGCTGTTCTTGCTGTGGCGAGGGGGAGATCATGCAAGTCATCATCGTAAAAATAAGACTGTAAGAACTATTATAGTTGAGCCCTGAATCTTCTGAGGAAGAAGTGGCATCCCAATGTGCTCCTTTCTATGGCTACTGCCATTAGTGCATTTCACAGGGAAGGACCAACCTGGAATTCTCCTCATTTATTTTTATCAGATTAATTTTCTTCTCCAGCAACTTTAGATCCTACAAATAACTGTGCAGCATAATACACTAAATCTTGCCTCTGTATCTATAAACTGCAGCAAGAAAGATAAGCAAACCAATTATTTTACTGATCAGGGTATCTCTGTCTTTCACAAATGCACAACATATGGTGGAGAGGAGGGCAAAAGAATCCTTCCTGTGTTCTTACATTCCAAAAATCATGTTCATGGCATGGTGATAAAACATAGCACAGCACTATCCCTACCACAGGGAGCAAGATATATACTGAAACAATAAAAAAAACACACAAGGGATGTGGCTAAGAGGGATGTACTCCTTGCCAGTAATACTTTTTGAGACACCAGATCCCCAAGAGGCCAACTGAGGACAATTCACTGCTTGCAAAACTTCCCGATGCTAGCTGGAGTTTGGCAAGCCCCAAACTTTTACCTGTTGAAATACCAGATGCTCTGGAGGGGCCCTCTGCTGTAGCAGAGCCAACTGGGCATCACAGAGGGTCTTGAATGGCACGACCCTATGGGCAAACACAGGCCAAAACCATTCAGGCCGTTCCTCTCCCTGAACACATATGCTCTGTTAGTTCCTTAAGCCCAGGCAGATGCTGTGCTACCCACTGACTTCTTAGCAGGAAACCCAACATGTTCTGCCCGACTTACACATCTGTACAGAAATTGTCGGACGCAGCAGTCCCATTCTTCAGTCTCTTTCATTTGAACTCATGGGAGTCCCTCACAGGCACTCTGTGTATGTTAAGATTTGCTGATTAAGGGCAGCCCAGCAAATGATCTTCTGCCAGTTGCCCTCATAGCAATTAAAGGGGAAAAGACTATGGGACGAGTCAGTTCATCAGTGCACAAATGCAGATATTATTTGACTCATTATGGAGACACAATGTGATTTTTCAATTAGCTGCCCAACAGTATGATCGAACACAAGATACTTTAATTATGTATTTCATGGACATGCTTCAAAGGTGCCGTTTCTATCTCAAAATAATTAGCTGCATGCATAGGCAACTTAAGAGAGTTCCAGAGGGCCTGTGGTTACTTTCCTTAAAGATACAGAAGAGTTATTTTGAGTTTCCTGAAGTGCAAAGACTTCCTGGTTGCCAGATAACTGGACCTAACGTGCGTGTGCAGGATCACAGGTGCCTGCGCATGCGCCCAGGGTGTGCTCCTAATGAAACACGGAAAGCGGTCAATAGCTGTGCCAGATGGTGCACTTGATACTTCAGAAGCAGCCCTCTGTGAGTATTAGGTCTTGCAAGGGAGCCTTTGATGCAGCATCACAGGATGCACACCCACACAGAGCGCACACACACCTCCACGCAGACTGCCAAAACCAAATCCAGGAAAGCAGAATCGAAGCAGGGATGAGTAAGGCAATAGGTGGGGAAAGGATAAAAACAGCCAATAAAGGTGAGTCACGTTCACTTCTCCTCTTATCGAACAGCAGTGCTGACCTACAGTAGCAGTGTTTCATTTGGTGTTTGTATAAGCAGTAGTAAATTACTACCTCCTGGTGAAAAAGGCAAGGAAGATGCTATGAAAGAAGTTTTCTCCAATTAACAAATTCTCCCGGGACTACTTAAACACTGCCCCCTCCTAATGAGGGCACCCAAAGTCATAATCCAGTTCTTCTCTATAATTAACATCTGTAATTACTGGTGTACAACACTATGCCTTAACTAATGCCACTACTCAGAACATCAAACATTTATATCTGCGCTTTTGTGCATATTTGATGCAAAGCATCCAAGTTCCATAGCAAAACAAAATAATATTCCCCCCCCTCCCTCATATAGGAATACCAGATTTTCATTTCAACTGCTGGCTTAAGCATCTGAGTACCACCAACAGAGTCTAGAGGGAAGGTTAAATTGTGGCAACCCTACACAAGCATATGTGAATAGGAATTGGTTTTCTTGCTATAAATAGCAATGACCTCAATCACCTGCCAATGATCCATACCAAGGTGAACAGGTGACACCTGCAATATATGTAGAATTTCTTTTCTTAAACATCTATTCTGGGGTTGCCAAAAAAAGCGCCAAAAGGAATTAAAGCACTAATTGAAAGGGTAAAAATGGCCAACATAAATGTTGCCAGGGGATACTTATATTGTTCCCACAACAAGAATGCCATATGACATCTCTTCCAAGAAGCAGTCAACTTGTACACTAACTCCCCAATAACTCAATTATCTGTGTGAATGTCAAGGCAGGGCTCTGCCCCTTCACATCCTTTGTCATATATATTTATCTACTACATCACAGCAGTTCTGCTGGCCTTAGACAAGAGATCCCTTGGTGGAAATGAGGCCTGACAGGAAAACAAAGAACAGATTTTGAATTGCATAGAGGCATCTTTTGTAATTGAGGTGCTTGGGTGTTTTTCCTGCAGGTATTTATAAGAGGCTCATTTGTTTGTTTGTGAAGTGAAGCTACTAAGCTTTGGGGAATCATTTCAAAACCGTTACTTCTTCAAATTTAAAGAGATTTTTCCACCACCGAGTTCTCTGCAAATTATCACTTAGGGACTGGAAGGAGGTTCCTTCAGAATATGCAAAATGGTGATGGGTACCACACAGGCAAAACACTAGAATTTCTCTGTGCATCCCTGCTGTCTTACAGCATGATTAGCTGGGTGATCCTCAGCATCAGTGAAAATGTCAGGGAATCTCACTGACATCAGGTGCCATGGAGGATGGTTAGTTCAGTACATAAGACATGGAATAAAGCAGAGAAAAAATTATTTAGCAACTCCAAACTCTGAACAGGGTCATGTGTTGCAGTTTCACACACACTTGAAACTTACAGAAGCAAAGAATAATGCTGCAAGCAGCAGTTCAATCTTCTTATGTCACCTGCATGCATTTTCTTGTTCCAGGTAGGAAACCAGCTCAGAGAACTGGGTGAAAGACATCCACGGAAGATATAAAAAAGGTTTCACTAACTCAGGTCTGTACCCAAACCCAGCACACAGAAGAACCACACAACCTGCAGGGGAAGAGAGGTCACTTCCACTAACGGCAATGCCAGCTTAGTCACACTGATGGGAACATACAGAATGCTACATGTACAGCTACAGCATGCACAAATTAATTTCCTTCCTCTTACAAATTCCCTTTGGATCACCGATTAATTACTTTCCCCCAAGCCTCAGTTCCCCACTGGTGATATGGGGCAGTGTTATTTCCTTTGTTCTTTCCACCTACTCGCAGCATTGGGGCTTTAGCACCACGGCAATGGGTTGGTACAGTCTGTACAGCAACAGGTACGGCAACATCCCCGATTCTGACCAAAAAAGTGTAGTGCTGTTGAATTACAATTAAGATAAAACAGTAAAAGGAGAGCTGACAGGTATACTTCTTCATGACTTAAGGCCATGATATCTTAGTGAATGTTATACTAGTTCTTTTGGAATAAGTTGAGATAAGCTGTGTCCTGCATATTTTGTTCTGGTGTCAAATAAGAGAAGGCACTTCTTTTGGACTATGGCTGACAACAAAAGGGGATACTGACCCTGTTAAGGCAAAAGATGAGAATTCAAAAGACCTCTATTCCCAACATTATGGAAACTGTCCTGTGTGAACGAGTCATTTAAGTGCATCAGTCAACATGGACCTAACTACTTCAAAGTCTTTTTGAATCTGGGCCTCAACCTTCCTTCCTATACCTTTGATTTTTCCACAGGTAATATTAACCTGCCACACAGAAATACCAAGGATTAATGTACTGAGGGTGGTAAAATGTCAAAAGTACTTCTAAAGTGCTTTTGTAAAGGCTCCTTTTCTTTCCTCTTAAAACTGAGCAGGAAAGAATTTGCTGACCTTACTATTTCTAACTATTCTACAGCAGACATAGAGAACCCATCAATTCTCACTGACGGCTCTGCACTTGCAGCATGTCCACCCCAACTTCATAATTCAATCTTTACATAACACATCCCTCAGAATATATTATGCCCTTTAATGCTAGAGTGGGTCAGCAAATGAAGAAAGCATGTATGTCCCTTTTTGAAAAATGTATACCTTCACTTAAGCAAGTTACTCTCCCTTCAAACTCAGAGAGGTACCAGTAGACCCCATATGGCTAAGTCAGGCCTAATCACGTACACACCATTTTTAATTGCTTAAATTGACGGATTGTTTGCTTTAGAGATTTCTTTTCAAAGACATCTTCTTCTTAAAAATAAGTGTGCATTTCATAAAAAGACAGTCTGTGCTGGCTAGCATCTCTGAGCACATGCCACCATGAAACAGAAACATGTCTTCTCTTACCCTTCAGACACAACTTTGAGATCCCCAGTTACATAAACCATTTCATGTAACTTACTATGACAGCAAATCTTCTTGTTGTTTGCCCTTTAACATGTATTTGAATTGTCTGTATCAGAAGTCCTTCTCCATCGTATCAGGAAATCAGAAAACAATTCCTTTCCAAACAGCACACCAGAATTTAGAGCTGTGTATTGAAGGATGTACCAGCCCTCGCAACCTACATGTTTATGTTGGGACACTGACAGCTGAGTTCAAGTCAATAAACAAAACAGATGCAACTGAAAAAATAAACAATCTGATCTCGGTTAAAAGGAGAAGACTAATTGAGATTAGTGGAACGACTTATGGGTTAAATCAGTACTAACAAGGGAGGACAACAGCCACCCTTTGTAAGCAATTGGGAACACAGACAGTACCATCACACTGCTTGACAAGTTGGTAACTCATCTCCTGAGTGGAAGGAAACTATGCCAAAGATTTTTCCAGCTGAGAAAGCCAATGGCCTAAAAGGGGCATATATTCCATTCACTTACAGAAAGGGAAATCCACTTTTAGACCTATGCTTCCTATTGCTCAGTCTATAGATTAATTTTAAGCTTATTTTGAATTGTAAAAAATCCCCAAGAAAATACATTTCAGTGTATAGAGCAGAAAAGCATCACCAATTAATAACTGGGATCCTTTTACTGGAGACAGTCAAGCTCTAAGCCTTCTGTGAAGGATATGGAGTGTGTATGCACACACACAAAAGATTATGCAAATCAAGACACTATCAGCTTATACAAACAAAAATTACTCTGCCACACACAGGCTCATGTTAGTCTTTATGACAGTCACATATCATCCTAAACCCAACTCTCACCAAATTAAAAAACAAAATTTCATCACTTTTGTTGAAGGAGGTCCTATGGCTACACACACATCTCATCTTAAGCAACTTGCAAACACAGCTCTAAAGGCCTTTTGCTGCAGAATCATTTTCACCAGAGCTGCGCTCAAACATGAGGCAATAAGGGCCAGGATATGCTATTAATTACACCAGCATAACGCAAGAATAACTCCAATCACTCCAGTCAAGTTTACAGAACTTTGCAGAAGAGCAGCACTGAACCTATTCAAAGATTGTCTACAGTGCCATGGGTTTTCTTATTTTATAACACTAAGAATGGTGTGTATGTGATCTCCTTGTATCACTGTCAACGATCTTCATCTGGGGGAAAGGTTTGGGCAAGATTCTCTGGCTTCTGAGCATTCAAGTCACCTGTCCCTCCAACCTTAGGTCTCTTAAAAGTAGATAGACTGGTTTCTCATTGACTGCAGTAGTGTGAAATTCTTAACTGTTCATGCCACCTGTCTCAAGTCTGAAGTACCATGAAGTTTTAGTGACGTGGTCCTAATGAAAATAGCTGCAGTTGTTCATAAAGGGGCTTCTTAATGGGCCCCAAAGTAAATGACTGAACTCACAGTTTTGGGCCAGTTTTATGCAGAGTTCCCTTTATTAAGCGACTTCTTTAGCATGGGCTGTCATATTCAAAGTCCCCTATGAATTAGAAGGAGCCTTCTCCACTGACTTCAACAGCAGGTTATCCTCATGGAAGGAATCAGGCAGCTGCTGTGCAGTGTTTCAGCCCCAATGGCTCAGCCTCAAACTTGTCAAAATTAGACAGGACTCCTGAGAATTTTACCAGGATCTGACAGAAACAACACCCTGAGTGTAAGCCAGATGAACCTAAGGCCCATAAGGTGAGATACACTACTTAGTAAATCACTGGGCTTTAAAAATCTAAATTGCTACAGAAGAGATGTAGCATTTTCTCATTGAGGTACTTTATCTGGATTTCAGAAAGCAAAATTTGGTCCAGATCCATAAGAATTTGCTGAAGAAATAAACAATTCCACTCGATGAATAGCATTTTAAAGGAAGAGAGCATTATACGAGAGCACCTATTAAAAAAACCCAACCCAAACCAAAAACCATGAGATAAACTTTCCACTTCTAAGCGAATTTGCTGATGGAGGTTACCCTCAAAACCAGTCGTGCCTGAAGCATTTCACTGTTCTGGATATCACCTAATTCTCCATCAATTCTCTAATTTCAGCCTAGTTTAATAACACGCATACATTAAAAAAACCCCCCCAAAACCTAAAAACTGGAAGAAAAAAAAAAAAAACCTAAACCTCTGGCAATGTCCTCATTGTCAAGCACCAGGAACAACTGCCAGCTATTAAAATAACTTAGGAGAGCTCCATTTGATCTGCCTATCATACCATAACACAGAAGAACTGTTAAATCTATGCCCAGTCCAAGGAAATCACACTGGTGGGAAGACTTGCCTTCAGGCAAGTGCAGCTAAAAGACTTCAGTAGCACTCAACATCTTTTGACCAGTCTACCAAGCTCAATGATTTATGTACAAAAGTGCCAGAATAAAAAAGTGCCAGTATAGGCAGTAGAAGCAGCTACGAAAATAGTTTCCACAGTGAAAAGCATGAAAAATGGTCCAGGAGTCACAAATCCTTTTTCCTTGTTTTTAACTGGAGATTTCACATCTGTGCTTCCTTTCTAGAGACTGGATTTTTCTATCTCCCAACCCTAAATATCTTGCTTCCAACCCCCACAAATACAAACCTTTAACAGTTTCCAGTCTTCCCTACTACACTCTGAGACTAGTGCCTTTGCCCCAGTTATATTTTGGATGCTCTCACTGCTGGTGAAAAGTCTCCTTGAAAGAAAAGTGAAATAATAATGTAAGATTCTAAATCATACCAACAAATTGAGTGATGCTACATACCCTGATGAAAAAAAGGGAAGCAGAACACAATACTTCAAACTCAGACTTCTGTAAGTCAAGGCAGAAACAAGGACCCTTGCCAGAGGCAGATATCAGTTCCACTGCCTGCCCTGTCCAGTCCTAATCCACCTATCTAAGAATCTCACTGCACATATATTACAAGAAACCCAACTAAGTAGAGTGAGAAGTAGCAAAAAAAATATCTAGTTCCGTTTTCCAGGAAGTTGAATGGCCAACTAAACCACTTTTCAGGATTTTACTTTCCAAACTAAAAATGCAGTTTCTGAGGGCTGGAGGGGGGAAAAAAAGAAGGAAAAAAAAAATCAACTCAGCAGTAGCTGTTCAAAGAGATATCTTAAAATCTCTTATGAATAAGAGTTATTTTTGTCTAAAAAGAGGACATTCTCTTTCTATTGCCTCCCAGCCTTCTCCCAAATATGCTGACAAAGAAAGATGAATGGGAAATGCAGTATCAGAAAGTGCCTACAAGGACTTGAGTTTCGCAGGTGGAGGAGATGCAAGATCAGGGAACTAGGGGTCAAATCACCAGATCATATACTTGAATCAAACATTAGATTAAAAACTCTGTTTCTGGACTTGGTGCCTGGAAACTCTAGTAGGAAGCAGAGGTGGTGGATAATGGCAGATCAGCATTCTCAATCTATTCCCTGTTCTGACCTGATGTTAAGAAAAATGGCCAGGAGACTCCTATCCACTGATGAATAAAAGTGAGCTTAAGTCAATGATATACTCAAACAAATTTCAATCAACGGTACTTGGACATAAGCAGTCCTATAAATTAATAGCTTTGCTCTTCTAAAATCAGAACAAAGAAGGAGCTCTACAGCTAATGATGGACAACACATTTCAGTCAAGATTATTTTTCACAATCCAGTGTGCAGATTTGGTAACAATACGATATTTTCAAATTCGCATCTTTCTGCCAGAGAGTTCAGAACATTATCTAAAACAATAAATTGAAAAACAAGTTCTTTCTGAAATCTATGTTTACATTTCTTTTTGCCCAGAATATGCTCATCAGTATTGCTGACTTTTCACAAGAATGTTTTAAAGTGTCTAATTTTACTAATTTTCCATTATTTTTGCTTTCTCCTCTGCTTGACAAGCCTAAAGAAAAATAGATGTGCAGGGAAAAAATAATCTACGTTGCTAGTACAGTGTCTGATAAAATAAAACCAATTCAGACAGAGGCCTTTTTTTTTTCCCACCCTACAACATGCAATAGGATTAACAGTCTCCCTAGAAAGATATATTTTTCTTCTAGGTCATGGGCCATCTGACTCTAATTTGACTCCAAAACAAGCCCTTCGACTCTTGACCATCTCACAGTATAGTAGTGGAAAACATCTAGGTCACATAATCTTGTCTCATCCAATTTGCATGCAGTTCTTCTAAGGATATAAATTCATTAGAGAGACAGACTGTAAACAAACATATACATACACACACACAAAAAAAAATAAAAAGCAGACAGATTCTGCCTGCTCACTCTGCATACATATGACTGCTTGACCCAGAAACCGAAGGTATGACCACGGAGTCACTGGGTTAGAGTCATTCACCTACATAAGTAACTCAGGAAATTTAGCCTCTCTACCACATTACAGAATGTCACACAGCATTTCAGAGGAGACTGTGGTTCGCTGCAATTTATTTATTGCTCAAAGTAATTCCTAAACATCCAAGCTGCCAGTCTGACAATGAAGTAGTGTTTCACTTCTCTGAGAGCCCCAGTGGTTTCCCAGTGACATCTCTTGAGGCATAATCATAAGCAAACAGTACTGGAGGCACCAACATCAGCTCTGGATTATTTCCGAGAGACTTAATTCCAAAAATAATAATTTGCAGCAAGTACTGGATACACAAAACACAGTGGTTAGCTGTGTTTATCCTAAGAGTTAGAGCCCCATCAATTGATCTCCTATAAAAGAATAACTCCCTTTCTGCAATCAGCTGAGTATACCTTTCAAAGTTGGAAGGCCTAAAGGAAAAGCCTGGGCCTTTGGGTTTCTCATGGAAAGCTACAACTTTGCAAAGCAGGAAACAACGCCATGTTAAGGATTTAAAAGCACTTTCAGGGTTTTTTCTTAGTCACCTGTGCCTTGCCCAAGACATGAACTTGGTAAAAACCACCAAGCAATAAGATGTTGTCAACCAAAAAAGAAGGTTTCCTTCTTGAAATTTTCAACCGCAATCACTTTGCGTACCCAGGCAGTTGCAATTGCAAGGATATTTTTATATCCAGTAAATTCCCTTTGTATCAGGGCTCCCAAGGAGCTTCAATCTAACCACTGTGTCATGCACAGTTCTGCCATGTGGATTACTGAATTTACTGGTTTGTAATTCTCTGTCATCACTACAGTCAGAGACACAAAGTAATTAATTGGGCATACACAGCACTCCTGCTCATGCTGCTGTCTAGCACAATTAATTACCTGTGCCAGGTTTGGAAAAGCTGATCATCTCACTGTTCCCTGTCCCACAGCAGGCATATCACTCAGTAAATAATGCTGAACAAACACAGGAAGCATGTTAAGTCAATGTTCTGCAGTCCTACCCACATTTCATACACGGTAACAAAAAAGAAAGAAAAACAAGTGAAAAGCAAAGTTCTTAAATTTGTCCATACTAATTTAAAGGCCAAGAAATCATTTAATTGATGATAAACAGATGAATTTCCTTAGTATATGCAGGAATTTCTCATACTTCCTGTAGAAAAGTCCCGAAACCTGTGAGTACTGACTTTTATTCAATCCAACTTATATTTTGTTATCCAAAACAAACTCCACTTCTCTGCCATATGCTCAAGGAGCACAGGGAATCCTACACTGCCAACATTAGGCGTTCATCCATTGCTGCAGTAAGTCTGAGATATCACAGGATGCATTTCCATCTGCTTTTGAATTTTGCTTCAACTGGCAAGGCTAATAAATTCCCTAGTTTGTCCCATCAATTCCCTTAGGAGCAATATGCATGTCAAATCCAACCTGGCCAGCATCTTGTGTCCAAAGGTGGTACAGAGCAGCAGGGGCATAAGGATGGATAGAAAGTGCCTGAGTTACCCAGTGGGAAGACAACTCTCTTGCAGCACTCTCAGTGCTAGTCAGAAACGCTGCTCAAAAGGAGGGATGATGCTGGGAACATCAGGACCCTGCAGGCTCCAGTACCTCTGAGACTGGACTGTGCAGCTAAGGCCCCCTTGGGTAAAGGACAGCAAGAGTTGAAATACACAGGGAACAAGCCAATGAATCAGCCTTGAGTAGGAGAGTAAGTACTGTTTTCCCAATTCTCCCTGGTCTGACAAGAAAAAGTAGAAATTCACATCAAGTACAGTGACTGTTTCCCTGTAAGGTCCTGCGTGGGTCACAGACCATAGTCTCCTTCTCTGTATGCTGTGTCTAAGACCCATAGGAACTTAAAATTACTACCTGCTAGGTGCAGAATTAAACATATAGTTTCTCTTGAAAAGAAGCTCACAGACTGGGTTTCACATCTCCATTCCTTGCAATTTTACACAAGAACAAATTGCATATTTGTATAAAATAAACAAATGTGTATATAATTGATCTATTTGTCTTCACTTGAACATCACAGGACAGATTCAGGCATCCTGGATTTAACCCCAAAAAGGTTTTAAAAATATAAGATAATGTCATGAACACGGGACAGTCCATAACATTCAAAGGAACTCCTCAAAACCTAATTTTTGCATGCTTTCCTAAATTTAAATAAAACTAAAATAAATGCACATCTTGCTTTTTCCTTACAGCAATTAATACCCTGGAGGCTTAAGGACCTCTATGAGCACTGTGAGAATTTATGTTTGTGGCAGCAGTGTTGGTCTTCTTTCCTGTTCAAAAAGACATGCACAAATCAGAGGAGAAACTCTTTAAAGTACGCGGTAGGGACAACTTCTGCCCACTCCTTATGCATAACTCTTCTAAGACGATCTGGCCAGGACACAATTTCCCCCCTGCAGCCCTCAGCAGCATCAGCCTTGCATGAGGTTGATGTGGTGGATCTCACAGCCCAGCACCTCGGACCCACTGAAGTACACGAGGAGAGAACTGAGGCTCTCCAGGGGCCCCAGCAATTCTGAGCATCCCCACAGCCTGCCAGCAGCACAGGCAGCTGAAAGCAGAGCTCAGCCCCTCCTGTGATTTGACTGTGACACATCACAGACCTCTTCTTCACACAAGCCCTGTACATATAAACTAAGGCGGCAGCAAAAAAGTTGAGAAAGGGATGAATAATTTTGCAAAAGTTTTCAATTTAGCTTACATTGTAAATAATTTAGTTCAGAGACAAAAGCTCTTGAGACCAAGGTGGAACTTTATGTAAGTCACTGAAACTGGGTGGCGAAGGAGTCCAAATAAATTATGCCCATATATAAACCTGGACAGGAAGATAAAAAGAGATGGGGAGTCATTACTAGAAACAATGCCAAGCATCTCTAATGCAAATTTTGAAGTTCATGAGTGACAGGCTCTTGAAAATCTGTGATCCTGGAGCCAGCAAAAGCAGAAAGCATTCAGGACATGATCTGGCAAAATGTGTTTATGCAGGAACATGTGCAAGTCCATGGCCATGAAACAATTCGAGTGAGCGACTGCCTTTGATCCCTCAATCCTTCTGAAGTCAACAGCACATTAACTGGGATAATTTGGGGCAATAAGTACAAGACACAACTTCTGTTTGATTTCATGAACTGGCTTGCACTTCTTGTGCTGGAGAGATGAAGGAGTGGCATTTGTACGTGTACTCTGGCTAGAGTGATGGCTTCAGTATAAATGAAAGGAAATTCATATTGATCATCAGTGCTCACCTTTTAAAACACAGAGGAATTTTCACAGGAAAAGGAGGCACAGATTAAGAGAGGCCAAGGGACCAGATTTCCTAGAGTGGGGGGAAAGGGAAGAGAGAAAAGTAGCAGCAGCTTAATCCACATTATTTCTGCTACTTCTGTAGCTTTCAACACTATGCAAAAAAACAGGCCCCCACAGTGAAGACGAAACTGTTCTGATGGCAGAACTCTTCTTTCTACTGTGCCTCCTGTTACCCAAAAAGGTGAACACTACTTCCATGCAAGGAACCTTCTAAAAAGCACTGCTGGATCAACCACGTCTGGGTCACACTGGACCTGTAGGAAGACTTTCCCATACTCAGGGGCCAGTATCTTAAATTCTCCCACAGTAGTTGTAAGGACACTCTTTAGACAACAGGAGCAGAAACAAATGCAAGAGGAGGAGGAGGAGGATAGAATGGATTGTCTCTCTGTACAATTCTTGCAACTCCTGTAGGACACAACAATGGCTTTCTCAGGCAGGTATTTCAAATCTTGGGATCCTATATCCGGATTGGCAATTACGATTTGCAATCCCAAATTATCTTTTGCTTGTCCTTTGGCTTTTTGGCAATGAAGTATGAGGCAGAAAGACAGAAGCCCGCTTCTCATGAGCCAGGTTGGTGCTCCAGGGCTGAGGGTAGCAGAAACCAGTTTTGACAGGTTAGCCATGCAAATATTATGCGCCAGTCGTTGAGCAAGTATCTCTGTGCCGCTCTCCTCTGTCAGTGTCACAGAGACTGACGCATTGTGACAACTTTCATACCCACAGTTAAACTAAGCTCATTTCAGTCATGCTTTAAAACAAACAGAATTAACACCAAAACCCTAACACTTTAGCAAGATAGATCCTAACAGTTTAGAGAAGCAAAACATTTGCAAGCAAATCCAGATAGCCACTGAAGCAAGAATCCCAAAGCTATCTGTTCACTCACAGTGAGACTCACAGAGTCATCATCACTCCAGAACGGCTTTAACATACCTTTCTGGATGTGAGTCCTACCTTGGATGAACATAAGTGCAGGTAAAGTGCTGCAGAACTTCAGTGTAGGTAGGATGGGGGATATTAAATACACACACAGCACTAACATAACACAGCCCTGCTTTCCTCTTGTGAACATTTAGACATTGTCATAGTATAAAAAGCTATTATAGCAGTCAGCTAGAAACAGGAATAAGAATCTACATCAGTTGTCATCCTGTAAGTAGCCAGGTACAGTTTGAATAAAATCCTGATTAATGAACATTTGCCAGAGGACCTCACATTTCAGTGTTACTCCAGCCAATGCTGAAATCATGTAGCTGTTGGATGGAGAATGAAATAGGTCATTTGGGTGACACTTCCTCATAGGGCAGAACATCATTATGGACAAGAAACCGAAACAGAAACAAGGGTTACAGTGATTAAAAATCATGTACAGAGAGTAGAGGCCACATCACAGCCTCTCTGATTTCCACTAAAGGCGAGAGTGGTAAAAGATTCATGCCCTGAATTCTCTGCATTCCTCCAAGTCATGGCAATAGTGTTTAGACATGGAAATAACATCTATACTCTTCACAGCCTTACGCACTTCACACACTGTTTCAAGCAGGAGAATCACATACCACTTTCGGAAGGCCAGCATGGAGGCTCAACTGGATGCTTAAAAACCTCTACCCTTTAGAGGTGAGGCTGAAAACCACTGCTACCATTTCACTCTGTAACAGAGGGCAGATAACCTGTCAAAGGCAGAAACCAGGCAGGCTCCCTCCCTATGTCTCTGTTAGTGACGGCCACTTAACTCCATTTCATTCAAAATTGAAAAAACCCTGATCTGACGGCTTTCCACTTGAAATGGTAACATGCTGCTTACAAGGAAAGATATCAACACCCTCAGCCCTGAGACAGAAATAAAAGGAAGCCAGACAAAAAAGTTTCTGGAGGAAATAATATTTCTCATTATTATATTTATGTTTTATTTACTTTCTAGTTTTTACTAATGGAAAACTGAAATGTTCACCAAAAAACCTGACTGTAAGGGAAGTTTGAATTGCTGGGGCTTTTCCATTCTGAGCTTGTTATAAACATCCAAAGCATAGCAAAACCAGATTTAAAATACAGTCTTTACCAAACACAACAAGGAAAAGTCTTGGTACCATCAGAGGTTTCCACCTACAGTTCTCCTAGTGGGACATGAGGGAGCCAACAGCAGCCTTCACTGATGGCCCAAGTATCTGTTAGACCAGATGCACTGCCCAATATCCCACTTATACAGAAAAAAAGCTGCCCACAGAACATTTATTTACATTATGGAGATGAGAGGACAAATCACAAATGCATAAAGTATTAGGGCAGACAAGAAAATCTTTTACACTCGGTAGTAAATTCTTCCTAGCCCTACAGCTTAGCTTTTCAACAGGTGTGAGAAGCAGAAAAATTCACAAGGGACAAAGATGTATGATAGGTATTACTCAAGAAAAGAACAGAGAGTGACGAAGGCTAACAATTTCCAGTTACATTAACCCCCTTCTGCTTCAGAGATCTTTATTTTAAACTGTTGAGGTGTATTAGAAAGCTCCAGCTTGGTTTCCCATTACATTCTCCCTGTGTCATTGCACCTAATAACACAGGTGGCTTTAGAAATGTTTCTGCTTTCATTATTTTCTCCTACTGGATGCCTAGTTGTTTAATAACTTTATCATTTTACAGTTATTTGTATTCAAAAAAACCTGCAAATCAAATTCAAATATAACAGTTCCAAGTGGGGGCAAAGAAATATAATTATTTAGCATGGCCTAGAGTAATAACTCTGTTCAATGTGACAGAATTGCCAAAAGAAAATGTGGGTTAAGTACCAGGAATCATTTCCTAGCAGCAAGACCTATGAGACTAAAGAAACAACCTCCCTGCAGGAAAGGTGGCATCTTTCTCACTTCCTTTTGAAACAGGACAGATGATGGCAGTGGAGCATATAACAAGGAATCACCTGTGAAAGGAAAGTGACCTAGAACACTTCCATTTCTATCCTCTTAGAGTGATTCGCAACCCGAAGGTTAAAATCCCTGTGGGAATATCCCACCTCAGGCAAATGGAAACCCAGACAGTTACAGCCCAACCACTGGTGAACTCAGGGAACCCCAATAAGCTCCTGCATTTTTATTTTGGTTTTCCTGTTTTTTAGGAGTCCACCTGGGAAAACTGCCCAGGCCATGAATGCATTTAAGGATCTGATCCAAATTTACTGAAATTACAGGTATTTATTCAAATATTCATCTTAAGCTTGTTTCTAACTTCTGTGCCCGAGATAAACTTCCTGTTGTGCTCTCCTGAACTGGGGCTCTTCTGTATAAGCAGCTTAAACAATGAGTAACAACTTATTACTGCACATACATGTAATATACACATATATATCAGTAAATACTATGCATTTTTTATTATTTTATTATTCAAGTTACTATTATCATTAAATTATATATCATTTCTTTGCTGTAGATGCCACATCTGTCTTCCAATTCATTGAAGGAAGGTGTCTACTAAAACCATTATTTTTTTCCAAACTCCAAGAATTTAATTAAATAAGAAAAAACAGGTCTAAAATGAAGAATACATTGTAGTAATCTGTCAGAGCTAAAGAATATTTTAGTGTGAGTGAAAAATTATTTAAATTCATCAACAGACTTTAACTGATTCCCGAATAGCCATATTAATTTTCACCCTCATTTCACAGGTGAGAAGACTCAGGCTCAGAAAGATTAGATGTTTTGCCCACGCCCAGACTCTGAAGCTAGGAACAAAGATTCATATGTAGTTAGGAGCAGATCTAATCTATTTCTATCTGTGTTTTTATTACACTCAAGAGCATGGTATTTCAGTTCCTTACAGTACTCACAATCAATAAATCCTCGTGTTTTTCCTGTCAGAAGGGATTTGTGACTTTCACCATTACAGAAGCCGAGGAATGCAGACCGAGAGGAATACACCGACTTGGCCAAAGCAACTTGCCCAGGGGAGTCAATGCTCAAGGCAAGAACAGAAGCTGGACC
>JAWWEU010000158.1:16878641-16912634 GCA_035583155.1 Acropternis orthonyx
CGAGAGGAATACACCGACTTGGCCAAAGCAACTTGCCCAGGGGAGTCAATGCTCAAGGCAAGAACAGAAGCTGGACCCCTGGAGTCCCAGTTCTTACCTTCATGGTCCTCCTTTTCCCCAAAATTTACTTCTTTCTTTCTTTTTCTCTCACGCCCTTTTCCTATCTGAAGTGGGGAACAGTCTAGAACTCAACAAGATTTTTGTGAGGATTCTCCTACTGTGCTTTTCACAAAAAGGTACCAATATGTACAAGAATGAAGTTAACTTGATAGCTGATAAAACTGTGCAAAAATGGTCTTGATTCATGAGGTAACACCACCAGAAAGGGGAAGAGGGGATGCTGCAGCTGAAATACAATTCCACAGGACATCATCAAAACAAACCAACTTACGCTGAAGTTTTCCCTCTTACCACTGCAACACACCAGATTACTTTCTCTTGTTAAAACAGCCATGCCTTGTAGCTACCAAATTGCTTTGAAGCAGCAGGGACAGGTTAAGTGGTAATTCCAGACCTGTTTCCAAGCAGTTCGTGTAGATTGTCATTCCACATGGCCACTTTCTGCACTTCAAGGGAAAATGAAACCTGGGCTACCAAGTTTTGCACAAGTCGTGCATCACAAAGCATTGCCCGTACAACAAACGCCGTAATCTAGTTGACTTGCTTTCCTACAGCTTCCCTTTACTCGTCTTGTAGGGTAAGCAGAGAAAACTGATGCACAGACTCAAGATCTCTGCTCACTGATGCAGAGACACCACTTCCCAGCCCCTGGGCACTGAAGTACAGAGTAAGAGAATCGCTACACGGTATTAAAACTTGCTGTTTTCCATTTTTGCTTCCCCTCCTGCATTTTTTCTCTTTTTTTTCCCCAAGCCTTTTACTCCAGCAAATAGCTCACAGAATACCAAACTGTTTGATGTTTTAATGTTGCAATATATATCCAATGGCATGAGCTTGGTTTAGGGAAGTAGCTACAGCTTCACTCAACCCAGTAATGAACCTTAAGTAACTTCAAGCTGTAATGATGGTGCAGGAATAGCATTAAGACGAAGCCAGAGGTGCGTTTCCCTAACTGCTGATGAAAGGAGAAAGGCAGGCCCACAGCCAGCTTCTGGAAAAGCCCGCAGGGACAGCCCTACATCACATTCTCAGAAGCATCTCTAAGTCAGGTTACACGGCGCACAGCTGGCACTGCAGCAATCAACCACCCTCTCTCTCGTGCTGCTCTTTAAATTAAAGCACATCCCTCCCTAGTCCTCCGAGTCACCTTCTGGGGTTGGGGAAAGGCAAGGAACTGCTGCTCTGGTGTCCTTCTAAATCTCACGCCACCACAAGCATGTCACAAAGCTCTAGGTGACAGTGCGGCAGCGCGTGGTCCTTAAAATGTCAAGGCACGCTTTCAAGTCATGGCTTGCTCTGTAATTTGGTCCCTCTCAGTTCTCGCAGCTAATTGCACAACAGGTCACTCAGCAGTTGGGCACCCACAACACTTTGTCTATCCAAAACCCCGCTCCTGATTTAAAGGCAACGCGAGCTGACCGGCCGTGGTCTACAACCAACTGGCACAACACTCCTAGAAGAAAATTCAACATTGCTACCAGCCAAAACTCACTGGGAAGTTTTGCATGAAGAAAGAGAGGTGAAGCAACAGGACCTGCAACAGAAAACTTATTTATAAATCTGTATTTAAAACATTTGGTTTTTTTTTTAAAATTTGGGGTTTTTTTTCATGCTGGCACAATAGCAAATTTGAAGAGGGATGAGAATTTGGAGATGCCTCGGTCACCAAGCAAAAGGTTTAGTACACTTATCTTGGCATAAAAATACTAACTGCACCCCACTTTCAGAACCTGTTCATGGTAAACTTTTAGCAATGGGCATTTCAGTTTCTGAATATTCCATAATTAAGAAAAAAACCAAAGTCTAAGATCAATTTTCTGTACTGGTTTAACAACCTCCTTTGAAACAGAAGCTTTAGTTACTAATTTGGTTTTTCTTTTTTTCTATCTATGGCCATTTGGCCAAAAGTGTGTAATTTTCTTTTAATCACTGGCATAAACTCTGAATAACTATATGCATTCAAAATTATTTCTTTGATTGGTAGCTAAGCTGCTCTGATGCTACAAGTCCCTGTTGGAGGTTGGTACCTGCTCTAAACATGTACTGCAGATGAGGGCAGGATACCAAACTCTTTTACTTCTATGACACCTGATGAGCTGAAACTCACTTGTGACATTACGGTTTTGTAGGTAATGTAATATTTTCATTACACATTTCCAAACTGTAAAACTGTCATGATACATGTGTTTTTAAAATTGCTTTCTGCTAGAACCATCACATTACATTATCAAAATGGAAAAACTATCATGATTAAACTACACTTCACCATTTACTTGCTGCTAGTTGATTATTTATCATTTTTCCCCTCAGTTAAGACAATGAAAGTAGGCAGCCACATTCACGTTTATATCACATTAAATTTTAAGCATTATGCTGTCTTCCCAGTTTTGCAGAGAAATCCTTAGGCTAAAATCTTCAAAAATCTTCCAATTCTGATTAACCACCACCTGTTTCTACATGAATGAAAAGGTATATCCCAAGGTTACTGCAGATTTACTGAAATATTTAATACAAAAGGCCCAATCCAGTCTTGCATTCAGTTGCACAATAGGAAAAGTCTGGTGGTTAAGAAACAGGATTAGGACTTTGAGGCTATCTGTTTGCCTTTTTTTTGGCACTCCAGCTAAGCAGGTAATTTTGCAGAGCTTCTGTTTCCCATTTACACAGGAGGGTCATGTTTCTTTTCTCACCTCCTCTACCTGTTCTCAGTATGCTCACCCCAAACTCCGCGGGACAATGACCTCTCCTTTTACATTAAATGTCCTAACTGGGTGTCTCTGGAATCTGGGTACTATAAATGTCTCAACAGGTATAAACACCTTTTCTACGTAACAGTAGTCCAAAAATTCTCATATGAACAATCCTTGAAAAAAAGACATTCTATAACTTTAATTCCCTAAAATCTATAGAGAAAATAAACTCTCATAAAATTCTAAGCACAGAGTTATCAGCTTAGAAGTCATGTAAACATCACTTGCCTTTCCCTCACATGTTACCAGACTCTCTAGGTGTCCTGTCATGGCCCCACTTCCAATGCCAAACTAATAGCACAAGTCTGAATTTTAAGTAACACAAGACTTTCTGTATGCTTTCTTTTTGTTTGTTTTGATTTAATTTTCTGTACCTTCCAAACTTGAAAGCTGCTGCCTAAAACTGAGGGAGAATAAATCTGCATTTGTGACATCAATCACAATGGTGTTTTGTTTAAATCATTGTCACTGCAGAACAAAATAGCTATCCTATGCTGTATTAGCATTTACAAGCTAAAACTGGGAATTTTTCTTTCACTGAAAACACTTTTCCAACGTCTTAAAAATAAACAAAAATAGAAAACACAAATTCACCTTTTTGCTGAGAAGAATAACAAAAATTCCAGGACACCAAAGTGTTTGCTCTGGACTGGTTAAAGCCACAGAAACCACACATTCCAAGTTACGATACCAACTCAAGCATAACCGTAATGAAAACCTGTAATAATTTCATGTGTTAAATCCAGAAAAGATAAAAATGGCAAAGTTTGATTTGGACAGAGAAACATTATGAAAGGTAACCAAGAAAACAGAATCAAATTAAAGACTATTCTTGTTTGTAAAGAATCTATTCCAGAGAGAAACTGAACCATGACTCGTGAATCCAACAGTGGTGAAGGAACTTATTGAACTAAGATAAATTTGTTTTGTGTTTTTTTTCCTGGCAAGAAGTCTATGTGAGACCTGTACACATGAGAGTAGGAACAAACACTACATACACAAACAGACTCCTTTTTAGACCTTGGAGATTTCTCATCCAAGTACTGTCCAGACCAGACACTGCTTTTCTTTTGGGTATGCATCTTACAGCACCGGAGGTTTTTATTTGGAATTTTTTTCGGGGAGGTTGGGTGGGGAGAGTTTTGTTTGGTTTTGTTTCAATTAAGAATAACAGCTGGAAAGTGGCAAAGATAACTTCATAAAGAAACAATATAATAAGGAAGTCATGATTGCTACTAACACAGATTTTCCTTGTCAAAGATGACACTTCTAGGGAGCTTTAGAAAGACTTTCCTCACTGGAAAAAGGACCCAAAATATACTTCTTGACAATAACTGTACAGTGTTTTAAGTGAAAGAAGAGAGTGTGCAGAGTCAGAAGCCTCCTGAGATTCTGGATTAACAAACACACTCACTCCTCCAATCTGCTCTCCCGAAGCCACGAATCCTGACTTGCACTGCAGCCGAACCCTCAGGAGCTCCCACCACGGCAGGCCTCTCGCTGGATAAACACTCTTGATTATTAACAAAAAATTCCAATTGAAACCACAGTGTGCTTTTACACGGCAGGGAGCACAGAAAAGTCAAATGGACTAACGTGGGTCAGTCTGTTCTGAGATGCTGGGAGCAGAATTGCGCAGGAGGGTGGCGAGTGTGGCACTTTGGCAAAGCAAAGCTCCTGTTTACAGTGGCAGCAACAAGCACAGCCCTATTTAACTATCAAACACATCAAACTATCAAACCCTTAAGGAAGGGGAGGTTACCCCTGGCATACAATGGATGCTGTTTTCATATGGGTGTCCACTGACAGCTGTACTCAGTGATCTCGCAAAGATGCCTAGCTGTTATATCCCAATGCTAGTTTTCTTTTCAGCTCCTGGTAGGAAGTCTCATGGTGTCTTTTCCTGTTTTTCCCTGGATCTGAAAAACGTTTTTCTTCTTTTGTGTACTCCTTTACTCAGTTTTTCACTGCAGGTAATGTTTCAGTGCCCCACTCGCCATCACATCAGAGGCAAATGATCTGAAGTAAACATACAGCTTTTCGATAGCGTCAGTAATGGAAAGAAGCAACCAAGACACTTGAGCTCAAGCAAAGCAGTAGAAAAAAAACTGCCTGAGAAGATAATTCAGAATATTCAATTAAGGACCTCATGATCTCTCTATTTTTAGGATACTTAAGGCACAAGTTCCCTTCAAACTGATTTAGCATATCTTCCAATTTTAATAGATTTGATAGGTTAGTATTATAAATGAACAACAAAGAAATAAGAGTGAGTGGTACAGATAATAATGTTCAAAATCATGTAAGGAAAGATAGTAAGATTTTAGGATAGTTTTCCAATAGCACTGTTGTGGACAAACAACCAAATAAGCAAATATCTGTCTAGCTCAAGTCTGAGAATTTTTTGGAAAAAGATTAGCTGATCTTGCTGCCTGAAGAAGAGTCCTTCCAATGTCTTGTTTTAAGCTATGATAGTGTAATGACTATGGAGTCCTGTAAGAACAGGAAAGCTGAAAATATATTTCTCTCCTTGCTCAGCAAGGGCTGCAGTGCAAAAATTCTACTGGAATTTTTGTGATAACCAGAGCTCAGGTTTAATTCTCTGCAGTTTGCTGACATTCTCCCAGGACAGGCATTTTGTAGATTCCTGCTGCAAGTCATCAAGAGAGACATCTCTGTATGTTATCCACCTACCTGTTCAGCTACTTAGAGCTTAAAACAGGGTGGGTCTGCATTTTATAGAGTGAAGAACAGGGCATACACTAATTACAATCAGTAGAAAAAGGAAAATTCTAGTCTCCATAATTAGGATCAGAATAAAGATTTGAAGATAGATAAACCCAAAGAAAACCCAGCCACAAAAGGTAAGAGATTTCTGATCCTCTCAGCTTCACTCACAGACAGAAGGCAGTGGTCAGCACCACGTGAGAGCACAGTGCTGGCTCAGGAATGAATTGCCAGTTACCTCCAGGTTTCAAACCAATACGAAGAGAAATTTCATATAAAGGTTGCTGGTTATAAACTCATTTAAAAATGCCACTGTTTGATGCCAAAAATCATTAACACGTTCTAAAATCCAAGTCACTGCATCCTTAGGAAACACATAAGAGGGGAAATTCACTACTACCTTATGACTATTCTGTTTAACATGCTTGATTTACACATCTCTCTTCCACGGGCAACATGGTCTGAGATAAAAAGCACTGTTATGTTTAGATGTATTTTCTTGATTATGGAAAAACAATTTTTCCTTATGTTTTCAGCTGGAAAAGAAAGGGAACTGAAAACCACAGAGAAAGAAAAATGCCAGTCCATCCGTACTCTCAGCTAGTTGTAAAATCCAGCCTCTAAAACCAGGGAGTGAAAGGTCAAAATCAAAACCTTAATTTTGAAATTCACAATTTCACAATAACTGACTGAGGTAAAAGACTCAAACCCAAGTCCTCATTACCAGATTCACAGAGTTGCGAGCAAGAGGGAGCATGAAAAATCCACCTCAGCTTGTATTAAGATATGATGCTTTTGAGGACTATTAAAACTACTGCTAATCATTCTTCTGCACACAGACAGAAAGTAATAGGAAAGGAGGACCAGAAATAAGGGTAAAAACTGAAATGTTTCAAGCAACATGGGACAGCAAGAAGCAGGATACGTTATCTCAGGCCTTGATCCTGTGCAGTTTCCCTCCATCCCTCATTTATCCATTCAGGCACTCTGAAAAACACATTACTCTGCAAGATGCTCTGCTGAAACCACAAGTAGAAGAATGAGGAGGACAGGACTTATTCCTTCACTGCAATGAACTAGACTGTCTGAGGCAAACTGAATGTTGCTTTATTCTCCTACATTTTCTCCACAGACTAATTAAACCTACTATGTGGAGAAACAGAGTATGAGATGATACTAAATGTGTCAACAGCTGGCCCTTGAATAATAAGGCATCCAAACAACCTGTTTGCAATACTCATATTTGCTTCATGCAGTTGATTTTATCTCTTGGACCCAAGTAACTCATCCACAATAGGATTATGGGGTTTGTTTGTTTGGATTAAGTTTTGTTTTCAGCTGTGCAACGCAAAAGTTAGCTAAGTGATTTCTAGTAACTGAAAAGATTGTCTCAAATGGCAAATTCTGGATGTTTCTCAGCAGAATGTTACCATTATACCCTTCAAACAGAGGAAAAATTCAAACACAAATTTAATGGTGGAAATGAGGCAACAGGAACAAATGTTTTTACCCTGTTGTTTGCCAAATCTAAGGGAATGTAATTAATCACATGGCAATAGTTAATATGAGTGAACTCGCCTTTTTAAATGAAGGTACTGAGGTATCACAAAAAACTTCGGTCTGAACATCACAAACTCTTACCTTTATATCCTACTACAAGGCATATTAGTATTGCGTGACCTCTGCTGCAACAGTGACCATGCTCTACTTAAGAAGTAAAAATAACTCTTGTTTGCAATCAGCAAGTTGTTCTCACAGTCACAGAAATTATTTCCTCTTTAAAAGACTTTATTTTCTTTTTTTTTCCCCCCAGACTTGCCAGCATCACTTTATAAACCTGTAATTCTCTATTGCATTAAACCCAGGGAAGTCAGTTTCTGGAAAGGTACAGACCATTACTTTTTTGCTTTCCATTAAAAGAAAATGAAACCAAACTGAGCTCATTCAACTGTGTGGAATGGGAGACTATAACATTAAGGCAGAAAACACACCTCCTGCTCCTTATAGTCAGTGAGGTTCCTGATGCAGCTCTTTTATACTTATTATCTTTCAAATGAACTGTTTATTTCTAAAGTTAGGGGTTTGGGGTTTTTTTAAATTTTATTTTCTTTGTTAGAAGCCCTGAGGCTTCTATCATCAGTGCAGCACAATCCATCTCCAACTGCAACACCACCTGGACAAAAAGTCATCTTCTTTTCCCTTACAGTTTAATAAAAGTAAACTTGCTCTAGATATATGAATAGGCACAAAATCTAGACACTCTGCCTGGTAGTGGCTGCAGAAGTTGACATCTTGACTAATACTGCAAAGGCAGTGTTTGGCAGATTTAATCATGATACTAGACTCCAGGGGCAAGAGAGGTGTGAATAAAAGCAGTTGTAGCCATAGTTCATTCCATCAGTTAGGCTATGACCAGCTGATACAGATGATCACAATATTGACCTCAGGAGGTGGTTTTCATAGATCATGAAATCCTGCTGCCCTGTTCTTGCATAGAGAGCAATTCTAGGGGAAACAATGACATTAGCTACTCTTAAACAGAAGTGTCTCTCTGATGTTTCTATTCCCAACTTACCTTATTAACTTGGTATATATCCTATAACCATGTTTTTTAGCAACATAAAGTACTGAGGTGCTAAGTCACCCCACAGTTGTTTGACTCGAATCAAACCTAACATAGTAATAGGTGCTACAGCAGAACCAAAGTCATAATGATTTAGTCATTCTCCAGCCCCAGATCACAATACTGGGGATGCAGTACTCATCTCTCAGAAGTCTACATCTGTTTTTGCACAGCTTAAAACTGCAAAATGTTACTGAACAAGCACAAAGTTCCCTTGTAGGAGGAACTTTTATAGTCTGCTCAAAACCACATAATTAAGGAAGTTAAATGAAGTACGTGTCAGTAAGGATCTGATCCTACAATGTCCAGAGACACCAATGGGAGAGTTTCCACATGCTCAGTACAGTGATAAATCCTGAAACACTGGTGTCTGCTCAAAGTGACAAATCCATTTGTTTGCCAGAAAAAGACACCATGCTTCAGTGCAGCAGCACAGGCATGGGATCAACTCTTAATGAAACAGAAAAAGCATTAGACGCTACACAGGGGAAGTTTTCCATAGGAAGCTTGAGGCCATCCATACATATTCAAAAGGATTTGGATAATTTATTTGACCTGTGCCCCAGAATGCTGAAAGTTGCTTCTGGTCCGTCATTTGTGATACATAATATCAACACATCCCTTACTATTCACAGTGAAATGACAGCATAGTACACTCTAATGAAAGATTCTCTTTTTTCTAACAGTGTGAGAGAATTAAAAACAGAAGGGCAATTAAAAAATGGTGATGAAAATAGCGTATAAAGCTATATAGGGCCTAGATCACAGTACAGCTTCAAATGTAGCATTAAAAAGGAGGAGGAGAGGGATATAAAGGGAATCTAAACATGAATAAATAAAACCAAGCACTTATAAAATCATAAGGCTGGAAGAGACCTTTACAATCATCAAGTCCAACCAAACCACATCACCCAGTGCCACATTCAGACACCTCCAGAACACCTCGAGGGATGGCAACTCCACCACCTCCCTGGGCAACTTATTCCAATGCTCTGCCATCCTAACAGTGCTTTCCCCTCCCCCCCACCCCCCAATATCTAACCTGAACTGCCTGTCGTAGCTTCAGGCCATTTCCTCTAGTCCTCTCACTGCATGGTACAAGAGGCAAACCCCCACCTTGCCACAGCCTCCTTTTGGGTAGTTGTAGAGCAATGGGGTCCCTCCTTTTCTCCAGGCTAAACAACCCCAGCTGTCTCAGCCATTCCTTGTAAGACTTGTGCTCTAGTCCTTTCACAAGCATTGCTGCCCTTCTCTGGACACTTTCCAGCACCTCAATGTCCTTTTTAAAGTGAGAGGCCCAAAACTGAACACTCACACCACTTGCTGTTTGTAGATGAGGATGCTGCTACACTACACCCTGATTCACCGCTGTTTGTGTACTTGGGGGTTAAACTTTTGCAGCAGTCTCCCACCATTCCAGGATATGTAGCGCACTGGGAAACAAGGACAATGCAGTTCCTGATGGGTGATGAGGCTTTCAAAAAGCAACAGAGGAAGAGCACAGCAAAGAGAGATTACTCAGCTCTGGTGTCTCCCAACTCTGCTGCTGGAGAATCCAGCAGGAGGGTGCTGTGCTAGCAGCACTGGCATCACAAAACACACCAGAGCGCAGGAGCACGAGAGAAGGCTTCAGCACCAGGGAAAGGGAACTGCTGCCCAGCTCTGACACCACAGCAGATGCACCCCTTCACCCTGTCCACATGCTGCCAGCACACAGAACACGGGGAATCAGAGCTCAGCAAGGCCACCTGCCAGGTACCAGCTCTGCCGATATTAGTACAGAGACAGACATCTGGTGACTGACGAGGAGCCACTGATCCTAAACACGCTGTGGTTAAGTCATTCGTCTTCTTTTACTCTCTTCTGCTAAACAGCCCTTGCTTTCAAAAAAAACACCTTAGGTTTGCCAGTCTGCTTTGCACTCAAAGCAACGTACATAGAACTCAGAAGACAGATCAGCAGCTTACAAGTGCAAATATACTTGGAAACTAAAATTCAGGCTCCAGCATTTGATGCTGACAGCACCTCTTTGAGAAGTTTGCATATTTTTGCCTTCAAGTTTGCTGCTGTCTCTCTCACTTTTGCTTTTTTCACACTCCAGCCAGCCTTCGAATAAGGGGTACTCTGTAGTCTTAAAACCCTAAGACCAATGAAAGCTAGAACCAAACATGGAGAAGCAGAGGTGATACGTTAGATCCACTTGTTTCACTCAGCCAGCCCAAAGGAGACAGACTGTATGAGTAAGTATATCCTAAAACTGAATCTAATGATGTCAGTGTTCATCAAGAATGATAAGGAAATGCTGACTAGTCTAAAACTAGAAAATTCCCTGAACATGACAGGAAAAAAATTCTCTCCTTGTCCAGTCCATAGGACAGAGACAGAAACTTGCCAAACTGAAACTGGCATGTATTTATTCTTTCTTACCCACTGAATTTTCTACACATGCACAATGCCTCCTGTGAGGAAAGGCATGAAAACAAAAACACAAAAAACTAACATTTGGCAGCAATCCTATGAATACTTTACTCCTGCTTAACACAAAGATGAGGCCCTGCTTTATCTGGGACCAGAAGGCAGAACTGACACCTTTGTGTCTTCTCTCCAACTTACCCTTTAGCGTGAGCAGTATGATGGAATATGCAGCCCATAAAAATTGTTATGAAATTAGATGAAACATCAGAAAAGTAAGGGAATGAAGGTAACATTCTACAGTTCTTGCAAAAGGATATAGTACTTCTCCCTGTCTATTTTCCATGAAAAGTAAGCAAACATGTCAACACTTACAACCCTCTTTCTATGCCAAGCCGATGAGTGAAATACCAAGCAGTGTATATACATAACCAAAATTTGATGCTAAATAAACTTCCATCACTGACACAGAACAACTAAAATACATTAAAAAAATTTTAAAAAATGTATTTAGTGAAATTCCAGTGTATGTGAAATTGGATGCAGTAGTTTGAAGAAAGACTAAAAAGAACAAAAAGAGCCTTCTGAATTACAAAAAATATGGTAACATACTTCAGAAGTGTTGCATGATCTCTGATGGCATTTTCTGACATTGTTGAGCAAAGAGCAATTCTTTATTTTAGAGAAAAGGAGCTGTGCTCATTAACAGAACTTCAGGAGATAAATTCTTACATCACTTCCTTTTGCTAAGATTTCTGTGGTTATTAATTGCTTACTGTTTCTCCAATGAAGCCAATTTCCATTAGAGAAAGCAGGAAAAATCTGCCTATGTCAGGGCTTGCAGAAGTGTTCAGGCAGTGTGGCAACTGGTAACCTTATTAAAATGGCCTGAATGAAATTCATAAAGGCCTAGACCTATACAGGTTCTTCAAAATGAACCAAGGCATCTATGATTCTTTTTTTCTTTTCCTGAACTGTCTTTAATCATAAAATAAAATACTCCATGTTTCCTATAAAAATCATGCTTGAATGTATTTGGAATACAGATTTTTGCACTACATATTATCAGAGCAGGAGACAGTGAAAATGACTGAGCAATCACCACAGTATCTCATCTTACACAACTCTCCTAACTAACCAAGAGAAAATCCTGACCTATAGGAAGCATGCCCTGCAACACACAGCTCACAAAACAAACTGAAGCCACAGCACAGCCATCAATTCACTTTCTGCAGCAGTTCACAGCTAGCAAACCTCAAGGTCCTAAGCAACAACAGAAAATACTGACAAAAGGTGCTACACAAGCTAATAAATTGTTGCTTGTGCACAAGAGCATTTGTGAGCAGTTCCCTGCTCTTCATCTCACTCCTATTTTTTGGTTTGTTTTTATTCCAGGATTTCCACTGAATTGCACACCACAGACATGTAGCAGAGGAAATCGAGCCCACAGCCCATGGCATGGTACTGGAAAGTTCCCTACCATCTCAAGTGCTTGATCTCAACAGGAAGAGAAACCAAAGAGTATAAATGGATCACTGCAATTTATAGGCTGTATTAACAATTAAATGCTGGGAGTGCTATTAGCACCTTCACTGCATTCCCACCCACAGGTTCTTCAATCATCCAGCATCATGGGACTTGTATTTTGAGGTATTTGTTCTCAGTGCTTTGGGGTATAAAATGCCCTGCAGTGCTACGGTCCTTATTCTTCAGTGTGGTGAAGTTCATTTTGTGTTGCTGTTAGGGTTTTGGTGCTTTTTCTACAAGAAGAATCTTTCTATGCCAGACATGCAAGAAAGAGGAGAGCTCACAGTTCTCTGTGGAAGGAAATAAGAGACATGAGCAAACAATGCCTCTACAGAAAGGGGAATCAAGCCAAGAGAGATTTGCAGTTCTGACCCTCCAGAGTAAAATTGGCAATGGCTGTTTGAAAAGAAAAATCCATTGCTCCAGAGAGTTGAAAACTGTTTCAGACCAACATATTTTGTTTCCTTCAAGGCTACCTGTGACCACCTCCCAAACAAGAAAATCACCAGCTTAATTAGGCTCCTCCAGCAATCTTTAAAGATGGAGCTATCCATTCTCCACCTACCCTTTGCAGCAGACACTTAAAGCACTTTCTGCAAGTCTGACAATGAAGGTGTTTGGCTTTGTGAAGCTCGCAACACAGCAAGGAGCCATCTGCAGCCCGGGAAGACACAGGGCAGAGTCTGATTAGCAATTCTGTGCAGGTTTCGTATCTTCTGTCACTGCTCTCCCCTCCCCCTTTGCATCCCCTAGGGACACCAGTTCCATATTCAAAGCAGCCTGGGGTCTTCAAGCAGAGAAATGTGCATGATTTGTACGCAGCATTAAAGCAGGGAAAGAGCTCCAAAATTATAGCAGCTGCATCCAGCCCTTGAGACGGCCTAGCTCTGATAAGGGATTCAGAGGGTCGCATAATTCATTTCACCTGCAGCAGTAGCATCAGGGGAGGTTAAATATGTCACTCCATCACCGTGAGGCAGTGGGTTGAGGGAAGCCTTCATCCTTCATCCTGTCAGCTCTACACCTCCCCTCACCTCGCATCAGCAGGGGGAAATGGGGAAGGTTTTCTATAAGCATATGAACAACACAGTGGGGGACACAATGACCTTATGAGTCTCCCCTTCCAATTTGTGAATTAATTGTCAACACCTGCCCTGCTCTACCAGCTCTCCTCCCTGCACTCCATCTTTCGCCCACTACCAAGGGCCTAACTCTGCAGTACACAAGCTCAGTGCCCTCCCAGGACTACATGTGCAAATGACATTGCAGAAAGGTCAGTATTGCAGAATGAGATGTCCCGTCCAAATACAACCCAACATACCTAAACGGCATATGGAATTTTCTCCAGGACATGTGCATCTCTCTTCTTTGGCTTTCCTTGGCCATTTTCTCATTGTTTTTCCTGTTGTTGAAAGATTTTGCTCATTCTTGGCAATCTGAGGGGCCCCACTTCACGCAAAAAAATTTCTAAGCAAATCTTCTCCCTGGTCATGTTTCCTCCTAGACCTAACACTACTCCTCTCTTTGGAGCATTACTTCCTAGAGTTCAACTGTGACCACCTTAGGAGCGAATGCCTGTCTTCATGTACTGCATAAGTTCATGGACATTTGCACTCATCTACAATAAATAACAGCTTGCCTGTAACAGGGTCTTTGGGACTCTGACTTGAGATTTTCTCTTGAGAATTCAGCTTCAGAGGTATTTCTGTGACACGTCAGTTGTGCATGATCATTGTGCAATACAAATGGAAATATTAAAAATAAAAAGAATAAAGACAAGTTTGCTGAGGAGATACCACATCTTAAACTCTGCCATCACAAAAGATCCTTTTGATACTTAACACAGATCATCTTCCTTTAAAACAAATAAAGGTGTTAAATTGTGCAAAATTGATTTATTAAATGGCAGAGTAAACTACAGAAGGACTTTGATAAGAATACACAAGCATTTATATATTGTAAATTCTGGTATAGATAAGTACATAGAAAAGCAGCAAATTTCTTGAAAGTCATTAGGAATTAAGAAAGATATTTTTGGTTTGATTATACAATTCAAGCACAGCAAAACCAGAAAGGGTCAACTGAAAAAAGTGCAAAATCAAATATTTTAACATTCAAAGGTTAAAAAAACCCAATAAACGCGCACGTCTTTAATAACTTTTTTCATTACTTCCTATTCTGGACATAGAGGGCTTTATAAACAAATCAAAGTATTAAGAGGTGCTCAAACAATTTCTGTACCTGCAGCTTAAATCTTCCAGCACTCATGAAAAATTAAGAACTTGTTTTCTTTCTCTCCTGAAACTACAACTCTTAAGGAAAGAACTAGTTCATTAGACTCCTGCAGAAAAATTCAGCATATGGCATTTTTTGATGTCTTGACTAAGGTAAAATATGGTCTCAATTGGTCCTTTTATATTAAAAAAAACCCACCTATAAATGTTTCCAGTTGTTTTTCATGCCTTAAGGCTAAATATTTGACTGGTTCTCACTGTATTTTCTTCCCTTGCTTGAGTTGCTAAACTCAGTAGCTGTATTCTTTGCCACTTGTACTGCTCCAAACACTAGGGACACCTGAAGGATCAAGAGATGGTTCATAATCAAGTACATACTGGGGAAAAAGGTTTTTTGCTCCTGCCAGTTACCTACATACCCATAAACACAAGAGCATATTGGCAGGTGAGTAATTCAAAGCATCCTTTACTTCACATGCTTTTCCCAATGAGACTGCAGAGCACCCTGAGCCTGAGTACCAGTGCAGTTACATCTGGAACAGACACAGACAGAGGGAAGAATAAAATGCCTATCTTCTTCATCCTCCAGAAACTATTTCAGCTGGGCTCATGCTGGCTTATGATGCCAGTTTTGCTCATACAGCACGTATGAGTCACAGCTGGGAGTCATTTGCTGAATTCCAATGGGATTTCCACAAGGGCAGTGTGGAAAATGAGCTCACATTGGTTTCATGGTGTATGTATACCTTCAGAGGGACCACAACAGCAAACAATGGCTTCAGCTGTATAATAGAAATATTTTACAGCCTCCTGGGATGATTTTCACTCTTCCAGGAAAGCTTGAATTAGATTCCAGAAAGAGATATGGCAACCTAGGACTCTGCTATGTCCAGTCCAGCAGAGTCATTGCTCACTAGATCCCAGCACACAGCAATCCAGCATCACCTGTACCCATCTTCTCTGAGCAACAGTCTCGCCTACATATTCTACACTGCCAAGGACTCAGCACCATCTCGTACCATATTTCAAGGCTGTGGGTTAAGTGGAGTGAATTCAAAGGAGCGTAAAAGAATCATAAAAGAAGTTCAAAAGGTTTTAAATTGCAGCAGGAAAGTTTCAGTCCAGGAAACCTTTTCTAACTATGAGATCGGTTAAGTACTGGAAAGGTCACAGAATCTCCACATTTGGGAGGTCTTTCAGAACAAACTAGGTGAAGTCTGCCAGAGGTGGTGTGGATAAAGGATGCAACAGGTATCTCCCGAGGTCCCTCTCATGAAATCTCTAGCGGCTGACCTGTGCAAGGTCTGTGATGGAAAGCAGCAAAATGGTATGGGTTGGAAGTTCTGAGCAGTGACCAAACACAATAACCTTGACCTCAATTTGCACTTTCAGGCCCTCTTTCACATGCACTGAAGTTTAAGACATTTAAAATTGCACTGATTTCATTCTGATTCCAAAGGAATAGCAAAATTGTAACAGACCGAATCCAAAGTAGCGGATGAACAATGACCAGAGCATACACATCAGAGATTCAATGCTTTGTTTTCCATGAACCATTGGAAATGCTGAACCATGTAACTTCTTAGAGCACAGCACGCACTACTGCTGTCCTACAGCCTCATCTCTCCTGCAAGGACTGACTTTCTTCTCCACCAAGCACCCCAAATGACACTGTTTTCATACTCCACTACTATCCTCTTGATGAAGTGGCAAAATCCCAAAGAAAAATCCCATTATATGTAACAATATGGCTCCAGTTTATTCAGGATTCCAAAAGATCACATTCATACCTACATTCCTGAGCATTCTCAAAAATCCCAGGCTAGAACTGTACAGTAGTAGCAATATCTATCTTTTATGTCATTAAATTCAAGCTTCCTAACTGGGATGAGGCACTCACAATGCAAGCTGCAGCTGAAAAGGGCAAACCACTGACTTTAAAACTTTAGAACTGAATCACAAAACAAAAACTTGGATAGAGAGTGGGAGGAAAGATGAAAATAAGGATAAGGTTATCTAGATCAGCTAATCACAATCAACTGGATGCTTTATCTTCCACAAGGAGCATGAATAAATAAATACCATTAGCAATCCCTAGTCTGCTGCTAAACCTAGCCATCATTAGCAAGCTGATTGCTTCCAGACACTAAACAGGAGTCAGTCCTAAAGATGTCTTAAAGGAGGAGAGATGATGTCAGGAGCATAAAGGACATCGTGCCACAGGCAGGGAAGACACAAACACAGCCATGGCTGGAGAGAAGGGGGGAGAGGGAGTGAGAGAGGGAAGACAAAAGAAGCAAAGCTAATGGGCTCTGACGGTGAGAATGAGAAGCTTGAATTTGTTATGGTAAAATAGCAGAACAACTGGAAGAATCAAAGAGACTGTGACATGATTAGAGTTCTAAGCACTGAAGACTATTTTAGCACAAACAGACCAAAGTTGGGGTGACAGGGGTGTTTGGAGAGACCAGTAAGGAAAAGGTTTCTGTGATCAGTAAGCAGTGAGCAAGAAAACAGAGCTATTATTTTAACAATGCAAGCAGATGCTTGGAGCTGAAAAAAGATATTCCTCAGAGTTTAGCTAGTTGGATTTGCCTAATTATGTTCTCCAATGAGAAAGATCAGGCCTTTTAAAGAAGTTCCTCATGTCAGGATTTCCTCACCACCTTAAGATGCATTAAGAAAGGCAGAACTTTCAAGCTAAAATTGCTGGTAGGCAGATTACAAGAAAGTTATCTACTTTAGGGACATTCTCTTTGCCTTGAACTTACTTTCTTCAAAAATCTGCAAAATTCAATCAACAAACTTACATGTGATGTTTCAAAAAGCTGTACACAGGGATGATGTGAGAAACAAAATGCCTTTTACTCAAGTCTGATCTTTCAACTCCGTTAAATGCCTCCTCCTTTTTATGTGGTAGAACGTGAATAACAGCTAGAGCCAGCAGACAAATACTGGTTTCTCTCCTGTAATACGAATTTGCCAAGAAAACAGTTCCATCGGTACTGAAGCCAGTAAGTGCACAGAGATCACAAGAACTGTAATGCTGAATTTTGCAAAAATAGGAAGGTGCCACGGACACCTCAGATGAAAATACAAGGGAAAAGTTACCTGGTATAATCTCTCAAGAGAAATTATTACACAAGGGTGTCCAGGGAGGTCTGTCTGATTCTGATTGTCTCTCCTGTTTCGATGGCACCTTTATTGCTTCTTCATTCTAAAACCGCTCACTGTACTATAGATGATTTACTGTGGCTGCAGTAGAACCTTGAGTTTTGGGCTCGCTGTGTTAAAGCACACTAAAAGCCTTTATCAGATGCTGCAAAATTTGTGGGAAAAACCCCGACAGTATTTCTAAGGGCATGGAATAGTTGCTTGAGTCACTCAGTTATACCTACTAGAAGAACTTCCCTTATGCTAAGATTTTTGGAACACAAACCACTGCCTACTGACTTCTTAACTAGTTACCCTGGTAACCTGGCCAAACAACTCTCACTTGGGAGAGTTTGTCAATCACCGCAAAAATCTCCTCCAACAGAAACATCGCTCCTCCTGCCCCCACCCCATGAAAGCAAAGCAACAAAACACTCAGAGAAAGAAAATCCAAGAGGGTGATCAGTTTTGATCTTTTATTTCTCAGAATCACTTGCACTGATGCATTTGACGAAGTGAAACAAACTTACTCTTAACAGCTCAGTGATTTTAAGCGTCTTGTCTGCTATGTGTCTGGGACTGCTGCATAGCATCTCTTATTTGTTTTTAAAACCCTCTTTTTCTTCTTTCTGAAACTCATCTCTGAATGTCATGCTCACAATCACCTACATATCCAACCATGACCACAGATCTTCTGCACTGAGTGGTTGTTCAGTCTCCTCTAACACTACTGATGGGATGGCATTTAAACAAAACACTAAAAAAAAAATCAGCGCACATCAGAAAAGAGATTCCAACAACAAAGCAGCCAGCAAACCTGTACAACCCCAGGCAACGAGCCTATGAACATATTCTTCTTGCATTTCACAAGAAGGAAAACAAATGCAGATTACTGGACAGACATAAGCCTACAATTATTCTAGTCCCATTGTCTTATCACTGTTCTCACCGAGGTATGTACATACACATTTATGGGAAGACAGAGTTCGACAACTTCTTTTACAGTAAAGAAAATTAAAGACCCAACGTGACATTATCAGCTTGAAGCTGGAGAGCCACAACAGGAGGTTTTTCACAGTCTGGAGTTTTAGGGAGTATGTGATGGAGAACACTGGGCATGATGACCAGATTCAGCATGTTGCTATGAGATAGGAGCACACAACTACGGCATGGTAGTATAGTCAGTGTGACTGCACTGCTCCCAGCAGTCAAACCAGACGGATTAAAGCCAGCTTGGTTAAGCCTGCCTGCATTTTGGAAAGATGGCAGGGGGAGAAGGAAAGAGGCTAGAAGACAGGACTGAAGAAATTTGATTGTAATATACATTATATTTTAACAGCATCAGAATAGAATGGATAAGCTGTAGGAACAGAGTGAAGCCAAGAGTAAACCTGAAACAATGCACCAGCTTTTAGTGGGAGGAAAAAAAAAAGTTACTTGTTATATTTGTATATAGAGCAGACCAGTCTCTGTTTTTCATGCTTTAAAAAAAAGAAAAAAAAGAGAGCTTTGCAATGTAATTATTTACATCTCCATATATTAGTGCTTACTACCACCAACCATACATATAAATGGGTAGAACGTTTGCAATTAGAAGGACAGAAAGAAGAGTCACTGGTAAAATTTCTGCTACATGTCTTTCTATCCTGTACAGCAACCCTAGACTTCCATCTGGTGCCAGTTTCCACCCTAAAGATTAACAGCTGGATTCGGGAGTTTTGTACTGCTGTGACCTTCACAGACACAGACCGTCATTCGAGACAGAGTATGAATTAGAACCACAGTTCCATCCTATTCTGGTGAGAAAGGAAGACAAAACTGGGCCTCATCCCCTCTGCACAGAGGTTATATAGATGTACATTGCACTGCTCAAGAGTGTGCCCCTAAATCCACTGCCCTCATGATCCTTGAAAGTGCAACAGACATTGTCCTTGATCTCCTCTTGGTGACTTGCACCCTGTGTGTGCAATTCACAATGCAAGGACTCCAAAGCACTAGAAGAAATCACTTCTCAGAAAGGGCTGTTAGAGCAGGGCAGTCCATCACCAGTCCATCTAAATCTGTGAAATTAAACAATGAAAGAAAATACCAGATGTTCTTATACCATGGAAAGTAAAAAGCACCTCTGAGCCTCGATACATAAGGAAATGAGCATCTAGAAGCATTTGTCAGAACTGTCAGTCCCACTGTAGTGCCAGCAGTAATTATCATTTTTTCCTCCACCATATTATCCTTAACAGAGCTTGTGGGTTCTCATGACAATGCAGGCCATCATGAAAAGACTGAACCTGACAGGAAGTCCTCTAAGCCAGCACAGAGTTGGCCAGACTGTCGGCATTTCACCCTGAGCTGCTACAGCAGCCCCAAAAATACACTGCAGCACACAAGCCTTCCATGGGAAGGACTTTGACTAGATGAATTAATCTAAATGTACTTCAACTCTAGATTCCCTGAAACAATGCCTGATTTTCACTACAACTCCAAAAGTCATTTGTGGGGAGCACAGAAGCAATGACATCTGAAGAGGTTGTTATTCAGCAGCTTTTTGCTACACAGCAAACTCTAGTTACACACATTTTTTTAATTCTCTTCTTATGCCTATTTCCAGCAAACTACAGCCCAGTGAGTACCTGTGATCAAATACATGTAGATCTGACTCAAAACTGAGAGATGTCACACAAGAAACATCATTGCCAAAAAGGACAATACCTGGGCTTAAGGTTCTGACAGAAGAATTAAAAACATTTATCTGCTACTGTCCCTCAGCATCCAAGAGTGAGTCCATTCTCCTTGAAATTCTCTGAAGAGCTCTTCCTTGGATTTGGTTTATACATGCCAGCAAAACCACCTCAAGCAGAGGCCTTCTGAATTTAGTATAATTTCCTGGTGTTCTAAACATATGTGAAATACAGGAACTAGGGGATGTCTTGTGGTGTTTCATATTATTAGAAGTATTGGCTAATTACAAAATTTAGTGAAATTTTAAGAGACATCCCAACTACCTAATTCCAGCACAATTATATGGTTTTTTGTAATCTACATAACTTCTCTGCAGCCTTGACACAGGAGCAGGTTACGGTGTCAGTGCTGCACATCTGGATCTACTCTGGAAGCAGTCCTTCAGGAGGACCATAGGAGCCAAGCCAGAGCTTAAAACTGTTTGAACACTGAAGTGAAAGGGTCTTCCTGGTTCCTAGTAATGGAGAAGGGTGACAGATGCCATGAAGTAACTGCAAAAATAACTCCTTTTTTAAAGGTCAGACGGATCTACTGATGTTCCTAATTGACAAAGGCCTCCTCAATAAAACAAAGAGACACAGAAGATGGTTTCTGCCTTCTCTCCACACAGAACAGTCAAAAAGTAGTTTAAGGATTTTAACTGTTCTCTGAAGTGTTATTCTGCATCACATTTCAGTTCCATTCATGTCTGCTTCAAAATTCTTGTTATTTTTCTTCCATCTCCTCCTTCCTTTTCCCAAAGCCCCTGGAAACATAACATTAAGCATAATAAAATATCCATACCTATTAAACCAAAGCAGAAAAAAGTTCTTTTTGTCTGGGATTTTGATTTTGATGAACTGGAGCCTTCCAGGACCTTCACTTTGATGTTTTCAGAAACATCAAAAGATCAGGCTTGTTATCAACATCATTAGTGGGGCCTGAAGATGTTTAATACTCCAACACATACACAAAATGCAGCACAGAATCCCCCAATGGCCTTTGCCTTGTTTTTATCCCTTCTTTTATAATTTTGTTTCTAAATCTGATTTGCATTTCTCATTCTAAGTCATTTGCCTCTCTCCCACCCTGCCCCATCACCTCATTAATTCACCAGAAGAGCTTTCTAGTGCTGACCTATTCTCCCTTCCTGAAGGAAATTTTATACTCTTCTTTCTCCCCTACAATAACATAATATACAGCAGTTCATAGGCTCGTACAGTGATTTGGATTGGAAGGGACTTTAAAGATCATCTAATTCCAACCCCCTCTGCTTTTCACTAGACCAGGTTGCTCAGAGCCCCATCCAACCTGGCCTTGAACGCTTACAGGGATGGGGCATCCACAGCTTCCCTGGGCAACTTATTCCAGTGTCTCACTCCCCTCACAGTACACAATGTTTTTTCTTAATATCTAATCTAAATCCTTCTTTCAGTTTGAAGCCATTGCCTCTCGTCCTGTCAATACATGCTCTTGTAAAAAGTCCATCCCTCTTCATCTTTCTTGTAAGCTCCCTTAAGGTACTGGAAGGTTGCCCCAAAGCCTTCTCTCTTCCAGGCTGAACAAACCCAATTCCCTCAGGCTTTCCTCACAGAAGAGGTACTCCTATCCCTCTAATCATCTCCACCTTTGGTGTAAGTGGACCTTCATCCTCTTATCTATGGCATTCCATGTGCAAAGTCTCATACCTCACACTTCCCTGACATAAACACGGCACTTAAGTTATTTTGTTGAAGCAAGTGTGAAAGAGGTTTGGGTTGGCTTTGGTTTGGCTTGTTTTGTTACAAGTGTTCATTGTTCTTTTTTTAAATAAAGGTATATAATCTTCAGGAAAAATCTGAAGGGGAAATGAGGGGGAAAATGTAGCACTTGAAATTCTTCAGAGGAAGAGACTGTAAATCTGTAATGCTTCATGTATTAATTTTGGGAAATTTGCTTTCTAACTACATTTTAATGGCAATCATTAATTTAGACCAAATAGAAAGGTAATGCATGAGAGACCACACTGATCTCAGTCCACAGGTGTTTCTTTGATATGAAATGCACAGTCCACAGATCAAGTCCTGAGCTGTCCAAACCAGACAAGCACTTACAAAGACTGTTGTTACAAAAACTAGGAACGACACCTGACTGCACCTTTCCCAGAAATGGGATGGTTATTTCACTGTTTTCAGCATATAACCTCCCTAGTCCACAGCACTAAATAGTCCTCCTGCATAAAAATCTTGTAGCTAGGTTACTCTCCCAGTCACCACCAGGATCTCTGCAGTCACTACACACGTGACAGAGTCTGAAACGTTCTTTCGAAGTGAAGCCTCTTGCTTTGGCTCTTTCAGGCCTTCATACTTCTCCCCAGGTGAGGACCTGAGCACCAGCAACCTAACTGGCATCTTTTCCTGAAATTGCCACTTTTAGCTGAGCAGGCAGCACCTTATGCACAAAAGCTTGGAGAGAGGACCAATAATGCCAAGAAGACCGTATGTAATTTATTTAAAATATTGGCATCAGACTGAGCTTGTAGTTTGATGATTACTTAGTTTCGTTCTCCCTATCAACTATAAGAACCAAGCAATAATCTCTGAGGAATGGTTAAGCAGCGACATTTATTCCAATGCTATCACGTTTCTTTCATTGCAAACAACATCATTATAAAAATACCACTGCATGAAAGGACCTACCAGTAAGAAAAGATGTACAGGCTAACTTTGCTGCCCTTGATTAGACAGTCTCATGTAATCATGCGAGAGAACTAATGCCTTCTCTACTCCTTTGCCATGAGCAACCTATTACATCTGATTCTCTTCTACAGAGCTATCCACACCTATTTGGTTAACTGCTTAAAGGAAAAAACAGAATAGGTCATCACAGAAGTTAAAGAAAAGGATGATGAAGAACAAGCAGATGGACTCAAGCCAGAACTCAAAACTTTTGTGGGCTGCAGTGCCTCACTGTTTTGCCTAGATCTGGTGTTGCTACATTTACATACACTACTGAAGGTATGACTGTAGCACAGTCCCCACAGCCACATACTCCTTACTCCCATGGCTATATTGAGGTTGGCTTGAACATACCAGCACTGCAAACACACTATTCATTGTCTGCATCATTACAACTTGGTGACAAAAGAAGAAATTCTGAAATATCTGAAAACGAAATGTTTTCTTTTTCATTTTTTTTTTGGTTATAGATCCTTGGTTTCAAATTTGCCACAGGAAACAATTCAATTCCATCTGGAAGGTGCCGACCTTACAGCCTAGAACATATCATAGGTGGTTTGGGTTGGAACAGGACCTTTAAAGGTCATCTGCTCCAATTCCCCCCTTGAAGATGTAGATAGAAATACAGATACAGTTCTTTCCCATACAAGCATTATATACTTCAGTGTGAGTACTTGTTACTGCTACAGAGCAAAAAGGCACAGATGGGATAACTAGGAGGTATTCTGCAGGTCCAGGAGGCAGTATTCATTTGAAAGCAGGGCACACAGAGAAACTTACAGAGTAGTTGCCCACAGTACTACATGCCTGACCTTGCAAAGACCTACAGTAAATATTTTTCACTTGGAATTATCTCTCAGAAAACAAAATTCAACCACAATGCTTTAAAAAGTACAAAAGGAGAGATGTATGGGATAGAATTTTTATTAAGTTATTAGAGGAAATTATTACTGCAGCATCCATCTCTGTCACATGCTTGTAATGGGAGAGCAGGCATGACTGGTAGCTGCTTCCAGAAGCACAGGTATAGCTCTCTGATACTAACAGATTGCTTTATAATGTGTCTGCATTCTTCCCTTTAAGGACTGTGTTCTTCCTACTATTTGATACACTCAGTTTAATAGCACATTGTCCAGACTTGCTGAGGAACTGCAAGACTGCCGTTCCTGACAGGGT
The DNA here is from genome assembly GCA_035583155.1 of Acropternis orthonyx. NCBI lineage: Eukaryota > Metazoa > Chordata > Aves > Passeriformes > Rhinocryptidae > Acropternis > Acropternis orthonyx. Next base: position 16,902,799 of record JAWWEU010000158.1, read on the forward strand.
GCACAGATACTTTTAGCTGGCAGAGCAAGCAGCAGCACTGCTCTACTCCTAAAGGGGATGGACCAAACTCAGCACCTTTTTAGGCTGAAGTACACTGCCTGTAGATCTCTGTGGTGTCATGTGCCTGCATCCCGGAATCTGGGACAGAGTCTGGGCACACAACAGCTTGAAGAGAAATGCTGAGAGATACTTACTCATCCCAATACCAAACTGAATGTATCAGGAAGGGCTAGACAACTGGCTGAGCTGTTTGTGACAGTAGTTAAGAACATACATATCCAAGCTACAGCAAAATATACTTTATAACCTTCTGGTTTTATACAGCAACGTGTCACTGTCACTAGGCATAGACCATCAGACTTGAGACCTAAGCTTTACTCATGTTTGTGTCAGTGGCCTGCTGCATCATTTTTGCAATTCACTTCATCTCCCCTCCCTCCTGTCTGCAGAATGGAATTAGCACTATTTGCTTTCCATACTGAATGCTTTGAGAGCTACCTCTTACACTTGCTACATAAATGCATTACTGTTAGAGTCATTGTTCTGACTATATTTAGGAACTCTCTGTGTGAAGTGCTGAAGCAAATTTCTAGTGTCAGCAGGATATTAGAAGACCCCTTGTCTCACTGGAACAGCTTTAATGAGCTACTGGAAGGAGCTCAGTTCATGCTTCTACTGCCACAATGCTTCATAGCTTGTCCATACATCAAACAGTCTTGGAATATTTACCTTCTTTTCCCTGAACCCTCCTGGCTTCAAAGATACAAAGGCTATTCATATGATTGGCAACATGCCAGTATGGAAATCTGGGCTGCCTAACAGCTTACTACAAGACATGTGAAGATAAGGTGGCAGAGAGACAATAGGAGGCAAATTAAATTCCCCAAACTCCATCTTTCTGAGAACTGGAAATTAAAGAATTAAGGTTTTGTTGTGCAACCTCTTTCCAGATCAAAGATTACATGGAGACACTGAAGGGATGGGTTCCTATTTCATTCTTCATTACTGGTTGTCATAGCTTGATGAAAAGATTAAGCAGTAAGAATAGCCAAGAATGTTACTATAATAGTCTAAATTTTGGAGTATGCTAAAGCAATTATTTAAAACTGCAACAGCTAGTGAGACCTGGTATAAAAAGATAACACTTTTGTGACAGTGTTCTATTTCCATTACAGAGAGAAAATACTCTTTCCTGTTTCTATGTTTCTGTCTCCACCACCTAAACACACACACATATGAATACACCCCCAAACAAGATAAATGGTTGGTGTTATGTCAACAGCCCCTAACCAGGAGGGAGAAACAGGTACCAGTGAGGAGAGGGGGGGCAGCAGACATAATTACCAGATTCCTCCTCTGAGTGCATCTATTTACTTACAAGACTCAGAATGAAACAACAAACCCTTTCATTAGCATTCAAAACCATGTGAAATCCCAAGAAGCTTTTGCAAAGCCCAGCAGTACTAACTACCCATCTGCATCTGCACTAGGAACACAGCACACAGACATGAGAGGGGGAAACAGAAATGGGATCCTTTCTGTAGGAGCCTGCACAGGGGGATGAGAAAGGAAACAGGACCCATGTTTCCTGTGAGATGGTGGCAAAGACAAATTCAAAGGCAGTGTGCCCACAGGTTCCCTTAACTCTAAAACAAACACTGAAGGGATTCCTGAATTTAAACAAAATCCATCCTTCCAAGCTGTTCAAACAGCACTCACAGAGAGGAAACACAAAAACTGTGCCAAAATAAACACACAAATGAAATGGAAATTGCCTTGAGGAATGTTAACTGAAAAACATAGGCAAGAGGTAAGTGGTAGAGGCAAAAACTCCAGCTTCATAGAAATTACACCAGCTTAGACCAGCTGTGACACAGACCTAGGTGTGGAGAGACTGCATAATTAGACTGGAGAAGACTAACAGTGTATTTTATGGGGCAGGGGAAAACACAAAGCAACAGAAAGGAATTTTTTGAATACTACCTTTTCGCCCAAGGTGTCTCTAGTTTAGTCACTCTTACCTTCAGGGTTTACTACTTTTACTCTTCCATTTGTAAAATGGAGAACGTATTATCTTTATAAAACTCTCCAAAAACTACAGATAAAAATGCCAATATAAGCGTAAAGAATTACTGTTGTTGCTATTATGGAGGATGCTGTAAGCTCTCCTCTTGAGTTGCTAGCAAAACTGATCCTGTTCTTGGCTCCATGTAAGACTCTGTGCTTGGGCTTTCAACTCTAGCTATTTTTGCAGAAAACATGATAGGGCACAATATCTGCAGCCTAAAGTGAACCACAATTATACCACAATTCCTAGGAAAACAGTTCCTTAACTAATCATACATAACCTTCTGAAGATATGACAAAGTTCACTCTAAGCTACAGACCTGCATCACCCATACAATCCTGTTTACCATGTCACAACACAACTCTGTCAAAATTAGTGGATTCACACAGGCATTGACAGGATTAACATACCAGTTTATCAGCCACTATGCACACAATTCCCTAGACAACAAAGCATTTCCATCACGGGGATGAAGCACGGCAGTTATTTAACTGTGCCACAACACAACACGGTCATTTAAAAACTGGGATCAAAGGCTCCTACACATAGGAAACTCTGAGGGAGGGAGTCAGACAAGGCATAACAGTCTCTCTTTGGACACTCAATAACTCAACAGCAAAGTTGCAGTAGCTTTGGATGCCCATGAATAGACAGAGCATCAACTCAACCTGTCATTTTTAAAGTACTGTGGTTTCTGTATTGGATTGTCACACTGAATCTGTGTAAAATGTGCCTTTTGAATCAGTGACCTCGCTCCCAAAGCAGTTTTATTTGATGATAGATATTCTAAGCCCCTGCTGACCTCAACCAACCTCACTAAATATACAAATTTTAAAATCTGAGGCTGCCTGCTTTCTTAAAAAGCACCACAAACTTTTAAACATTACATCAGCAGAGTCTAAAAGCCATTCTGCCACAGATGTCATCCAAGGACCACTCCCAACAAAGGAAGGACTCCTATACTGTTCAAAAGGAGTTCAAAAGGCTTCACACGAGTAAACCATGGCTGATAGTGAAAGCAGGATCCCTTTTCTTATCCATAATCAACAGCACCATGAGCCTGCTTGGTGCCCAGAATGGACTGTAAGGATTTCACCTCACCTCTATCCTAAACCTAGACCTCTCCAGCCTCTCTACACCACACAGAGAGCTCTCTTCCACTCACTCCTGTGTCATTGCACCCAGTAGCTTTCTCCCTAAGCCCTAAGAAAAGGCATTCCCTTCTTCACAAGTTCAAATCTCTGTCAGCAACATGTATTGGAAGAGTTCACAGAGTAACCTCCTTCCTTCCTGCCTATATCCAGCTCTTTGGAAGGACAGGGATGGAGTTGGTGGGGTGGCTTAAAGCAGAGAAAAGGTAAGAGTAAGAACAGCAAGCAGTGAGTGAAATAGAGTTGACAGAGGTATCTGATGAAAGGAAAAAGTGCTGAAGAGGTAGGGGGGAAGAGAAAAAAATCATGAGACAATGAGATACCAATGGATAAGGGGGAGAGAGCATGCAAGAACTGAGTTGGTAAGCAGGGGAAGAACAGAGCCAGCATTTTTAATTCCAGGTTTCCTCACGTTTTATATCCAAGTTGTGTATCCAAGGCTGCATCCCAGGGGTTCATTACTAATCCTATCTGTGTAAATAATATACATGCACTAATGAGGTTTTTATAATATAAATTATTTCTTTTAGAGCAAAAGCAAGAATAGTCCTTACTGAGTTAAAATGACTACCACTTACTGATCCAGTAACTTGCATAAACATTCTAAAAAAAATAAAATTTAGTTTCATATACACTACAGCAAACTAAATCCGGCAAATTATGGTACAAATTAATCAGTTTTGTCAGCTGAAAACTGGCAGAAGAGCAAACCCCTAGTGCTTAGGATGGCAGGGAAAACACCAGGATTCAACTCGCACATTGTTCCAGGATTGTGACAAAAAAGCAAGTAGCAGCATAGGTAGATTTCAGTAGCTGCTAGGGGTTAGGATTCCAGATCACTGGGGCTGCTCATGTGGCATTATTGCTAGATTATCTAAAAGACAGCAGAGAGAAATTAAACTCAGGTATTTTGACTCTGAATGCCTTGTTACTAATTTTCAGGTAGCAACAACTACTGATGTCATACTAAATCTTAGCACCAGGATTTTGGTAAGTAAAAACTACAAAGCTGAAGTAATTTTTTCCCTTTGCATGACACAAAGTAGTAAGGGGAGAGTTGACATCAGCAGATTTAAATAACAAATTTGGGTCAGCCACAGCAATTCAAATTTATGCTCAAAAATTTGCAGTTAAGGTTTGAAACTGGGTAGTGTAGAGTACTATTAAGGTTTAGTACAGCAGGGCACAAAAACTGGAATTATTATTTCAGTTTGGAAAGTACGAAGATGTAATTTGTATATCACATTTTGAATATTGGAGCACTACTTGGTACCCGGTAAGGTAAGATTACGTGACTCTAACCACTGCTTCTTTAAGCGCTGAGAAATTCAGCTCTGCATAAAACTGAGGGAGTGCTTTAAGTTACTTTGACTGGCTTTGGACCTGAATGGGTAATGGGAGAGATGACAGCATGGAATTTTTCTAATTCCTTTATACACCGAATTATTTACAAATATTTTGGGGGTAAAAAAAATCCTGAAAAATAAGCAACCCTGACCTCTATGCAACTTAAAAGAGGAGAGAAAAAGAATGAAAAATGCTCTATGAGTGAATGAGGTCATACTCTTTGAAACACCAATTAAAGTCTTCAAAAGCTAAAACAATGGTGTTCTGCCAAAGCCTAACCCTTCTGTTGAAGAGGAAGAAGGCTGAAGGGGTAAGACTGTTTAAATTATTAATCTGACCCCATGTTAGTCTGCTTCATTGGAACAATGAGATGAATTATGGTGATGACAATAGGGAGGGCAATGTTAATTTAAGTTACTCTCAGCAAGGTGTGGAGCACTTACTCATTTCCTATGGGTCCATGTTTACATGTGTTCATGCATTCTTCTCATTCTCCTCCTGCATATACATATCACTCTAACTCAAAAATATTTCATATGTCCAAAGTGAAAAGTTAATTACTGAAAAAGGAGATTCACCCAAGGAAAAAGAATCTTTCTACTCAAATAGCTTTGTTACAGAAAGGCTGGCGTTCGTAAGCCCTCAAGGCAAACTCCTCTAGGACAGGAGACAATGAACTGCTATGAAGGATGGCTCAGTAAATGAGACATGGGGTTTAGGATTCAGGACACCTGAGTTCAAGCCCTCTTCAGTTAATGATTCTCTGTGTGACTTCGAACAAGTTGCTTAATTTATTACACCTTTTAGCTTCTTCTTTGTGTAATGCAGATAACTGCTTCCATCACACAGGGTGGGGAGTGTAAAATCTAATGATTCCATGATTCCGAGTCAATCAGACACCATGGACACTGCTAATTACTGTCATTTTTGTTACAGTGAAGACTACTGAAATTGCTGAATGACTCTTCCAGAAACACTGCCCTGGGTATGCAGTGTCTGTCACAACTTCTACCAGCATGCTCTACACTCCTCGCAGCTTCGTTTCTGCAACCACCTCTCCAAATCCCAGCACGTCTTTTGGGAAAGGCAAGGATGCAGGCTGGAATTCTTCAGATTTGTTTTGATGAAGATGAAATAAGGATGAAGCCCAAATCTACTTCTACCCTGACATATTTTTAAAAGGTCACATATATACCGAGAAAGGATCAAACGGTAAATAATGGCAGCCACTGCTAGATGTGGTATGCTACATGCCAGACTACAAACTAATATCAAATGAGAGTGTGAATTTCCTCCTCTACTTGCTACATAAGTTAGAGCCTACTCTGAGCAATGAAAATAAATTATATTAAGCACAGACTGGGTCTCATGGGATCTGTATTCCTCTTGTGATTCTGCCACTATGTTTCTAGGTGACTTCAGCAAATCGCCAGTCTTTTGCACCTGCCCTTTTCTCAGATCATCTCCCACTTTTACCACCCAAAAGCAAAACAATATTTAAAGTACTTTGTCTTGCAGACAAGAATAACCAAAGCACAACTGTTTGAACCTCACAATAAAACCTGACATTCAGCTTTTTCTACATCTCTAATACAAGCTGACTGTAACACAGGTGAGCACTCCCCTTCAGCTTGGTTCCACTCGAGCTGACTTCACTTCCAAGGAAATTAGCTTTGCTGGCCCTCTTCCTTAAAAAAACCAGTAAACAGCTGCAGTAAAAGTTGTGTGACTCGAGGGAAGAAAGAGCTGATAAAGCAGTATTGATGTGCAGCATATATTCCCTTGGAACTATGCGCATTAGAAATAATAATTTCTAAAAGAAATACTAACTTTTCAACCAAACCAGTCCATGATGAATGCAGAAGACTGCCCATAGAAATGCCTGCATTCACGCATCACTGCCTGGGCAGAGCAGTGACAACCTTGCACACACAGCCTCCATCGTGTCTTCAGATATGCCTCAGATCAGGCCCCACAGTAGTTCCCTCAAAACATCTCCGGTCTCCCAAGACGAGAAGGTCCAGGAAGTTACTATCACTGCAGCTCAACATATTTTAATACATTTTCTTTTGCTCTTCTTTTTTCTTTTAATTGCCAGAACATAACCCAAAGATCAAAATCAGCAATAAGCAGACTGGGACTGCATGTTTAAAGACAGTGAAAAGGCAGCCCAGTTAGGAACCATCCTGCCCAGCTTTTTCACACAAGCACACGTGTGTGTGCATGCATGTGCACATAAACCAGATTTATTTATTTGATTTTACAGTTTCTGCCAGTGCAGCACACAGCTGTACAGCCTACTCCTTTTGCCAGAACATGCAGTGGCATTCCAGTGATCTCAGTGCTTTCCTTATGTCAGCTTTTAAATTTTTAATCTTCTTTTTCCTTGTAAGTAGAATGTGTGTTAAGGTATGATTCACATTCTGTACATAAACCAAAATGTCCTGACCATTCCTCATTCAACCCAATGGAGATCAGATATTAGCAACTTTTTTCATTTGTTTTCATCTGTACATCTCTGTTCTATCACTATGTCTCCCTAAATCTCAGCCTGAAAGAAAACCCTGAAACTGTGGCCATTAGTTACAGAAAGTCAGGATTATTTATCACTTTCCAAATCTGGGTACCAAAAATAGCAACTGTCTTTAAAATACAAAATGTTGAAGCAAAGTATTCACTTTATCTTTTAGCATTTATTTAAAAGAAACACATTTCTAAAATACAGTTAAGTTTTTGCAACCTGCTCTTTCCCTCCTCCATTATTATTTGTATTTTTACAAACTCTGAATATCTGTCAGTGCAAAAATAAGAGGTTACAACCTGTAATTTCATGGACTGAAAGGCACCTTTCAAACCATCATGGACCATTCTCCCAATCCTGACAACTGGGACCCGCAATCCAATACACTGGAACTGCATCAAATCTAGCAAAAGGTCAAAAGAAAAAAAATCACACTGAACTATAAAATATTGTCAGAAAAATACCAAAGTGTTTTGTTATTTAGTTGCCATTTACTCCCCAAAACATGTTCCAAATTGTCCCTGACCTGCTGGGCTTGTTTGGCAGCTGGGAACAGGACAGTCCAGAGCAGCAGCTACTGAGTCAGCCACTGACAGCCCTGCAGATAGGAATTCCTGCTCCCCACAGCTCCCTGTGCTCCATCTGGAGAGGAATGAGTACCAAACGAGGGTGCACATACACAGACATCAGCCTCATGCACTGCTCCTCCAAAACCATGCTGCCTTGCAATCCAGTGAAAAACTCAGCAGGCTGCTCTCTCCAGCTCAACCTGCAGCACAATTCTCCTCCTCTCCCTCCTCACCACGTCCCCAGTCACTGCCTTGAGCCAGGATCTGCCTTAAAGTACCTGTATCTCCACCAAAACTGATTCCCTCTTAAGAACACACAGTAAATACCTGGATGGTACTTCAGCAGGGGACTTGAAATCTCAGGCTTGAATAGAGTAGCAGCATTCTGTACAACAGACATCCCTGTTGGGATTACAGATTGGGATATTGATGAAATATAAAGCTGGAGTCCTAACTGGGTTTTGTTCATTCATTTCTCCCAAGCACAGTGGCCTAATGTTAGCATGGGAAATTCAAAATGTCTCTTCTTGCATTTACTCTGGTTCTTCTTTTCTCCAAAACTCTATTGGATAGAGCCAATGGGAACTCAATAACCACTGCTTTACATTACTTGGTAAAGTAGTTTCTGACAAAGATTAGAAACATCTGACTGAGCAACATGGAAGTGTCACGTGGAATTGTACCAAGGAACAGCAAACCTTCCCGCACCTACAAGTGTGAACTTCATTCACTACAATCAGACTCAGGGCAAAATAGTGGACAACAGGTTGCTCTCAAACAAGGATGCACCTTTAAAAATGGTATCTCCAATTCTTAAGTTTTTCCCCCGTTATGTATTTAGGTCTCCCCCACTCCCCTTGCAACAATATTTTTGAGTAGGTGCCCTCAAGCAAATAAATTTAGACTCAGTCTCAATTTTCACTTGCGTAAAGCAATAAACGATTTGGACTAACTTCTGAACTGAGAATTTCTGTTTTGAAAGAAAAGTTGGCTGCAGTCAACTAGATTTCCTGCTTGACCGAGATGAACATCCTAGAAAAAGCACTGACAGAGAGCACCCTTAAATAATGCATTTTAGTATGTACCTGGATCTCTCACTGCAGCCACACACGTGAAGTGCAGAACAGGGACAAGGCAGAAGTCACACATGTCAGAAAGGTCTGTAATTTCCAACTGTTTAAGGTTTGACAGTGAAACTAAGATGGACCACACCCCAGAATGCTGTTCAGCTACACAAAATACAAACCAAAGGGCATTGTGGTCACAGTAACATGCAAAAGTTTCCATTTGCTTTAAATCATTTCACGCAATGTTATTCAGTTGAATTATCTTTCCAACTCTACCATCGTTATTAATTACTACTTGAACATAAAACTGTCTCATTTGGGCAAAAATTTTCTTAAGCAGATAATAGTCACATTAAATCTACCAGTTCAAAAAGGAGCATTTTACTAAACGAGCCATGAAATGCATTTTACTTTTCTGCCAGTAGTATGTCAAAGTCTATGTCACCTTTAATAAACTTCTCCAAATGAGCATGCTGATAACTGAACAACATGACATTTCTAACAGTGAGAAGGCAGAAAACCAGAAACAATTACATTAAGAAATGAAGGGGGAAGGGGAAAAGCAAGCTGGAAGTATCTTCCTGCAAGTAAAATCTTGTTAAGTTAGGATTTTGCACTCTTCGGGGGGGGGGAAAAAGAAGACTCCTAGGCCTAAGAGTGGCCGGTGTTTCAAATGTCAAGGAAGCTTTGCTGTCCAACCACCCAGGAGCCACCGTGGCAGTCACACTGCCACCACCCCAGCCTTTCACTGCTGGGGCCGAAGCCCCTTCGCACCGGGGGCTCCAGTGACCCCAAGGGTGCCCTGCTGGACTCCCTGCACACCCCACACAGTCAGACAAGGTTCCCTCGCTGGCTCAGCCCTGCGTTTCCCACAGCAGAGCCCCAGCTGTCTGGAGCCTTAAAGCAATTTAATCGTGGTGCAGCAACACAGAGGCAGCTCGAGCTGGTGGTGCCTCCAGGGAGAGACTCTGAACAAAAGAATCCCTGGGCTTTTATACCCCCACGGTCTGTTCCCTTCGATAGTCTGGGGTCTTCCAGCTGAGTCACCAGCTCCTGCTGTCCCCCAGTGTCCGGTCACCTGGCCGGTGCCACAGCTCCCCGTGCCCTTCGCTG
>JAWWEU010000158.1:16912650-16932076 GCA_035583155.1 Acropternis orthonyx
CCCAGCCAGGGCACAGCCTGCAGCTCACACACCGCGCTGCACACCCACCTACCAGCACGGGGTGCATCCCTCAGCACTGCTCTGCTGTTCCACTCTTAATGAGACCACCCTGGTAACACAGAGCAGGGCTGAGAAAGCGTGAACCAATCCGTGTACCACCACCTGAAGGGCCAGAAAAATCAGCGGAAAGCAGTGAAAATGATAAAGGCACCCATTTAAAACACCTCAGCGACATTCTCATTCAACAGATTTCCTTTTGCCAGTTTGCAAGAAAAAATTAATTCATACTGGGGGAAAAACAACAAAAAACTGGAACAAAAGGAATCTGACACTTCCGTGGAATGGAAAATTCCAAGTTGAGTTCTTCTCATCTTTCTCATCCTTTTGGACACAGATATTCTACGTTCCTTCACATTCTCTTTTGTATCAGCAAAAATAGGAAAGCAAACCCAAAGAAGAAAAGAAAAAGTGACAGGTCTGACACAAAGCATAAGAAAAAATATCAAAAGTAAAACAAAATAAAAACTTTGGGAACAAATGGAATTAAACTAAAGTAGGTATTTTCAGCTGGTTGATTTTTTTCATTGCCATTTCCTGTTTTTCAATCAGCTCTAATCCTTGGCTGGAGAATTCAATGGAGCTATGTCAATTTATATTTGCTAAGAATTTGGCACTCACATTAAGTATTTCCCAGTGTGATCATCTCTCTAAGTTAAGTAATTAAAACATTTCATGCAAATAGGGAAAGAATCTGTATTTCAGATTCTTGACTGATCCCAGCACTGCCAAAAAGGCTCCAATTTTCTCAAATGAGATTAATTGGAACATTTATTTGTACATTGAAACTTTTAATGCCATATTCCTGGTGCCTTGCTATGCAGGGTGCCTTGATGTACTTTTTTATACCACATATACCCCCTCAAAGCACAATGGGAAGTACTAACAATTCATAACTTTGTCCACTTTTATGAAGTTATGTAAATACCTAACTAAGCAAGCCTTCTTTCCTCTAGCCTAAGACACCACAGATTACAGAATCCAAGAGTCCAGACTAAATCTATACAACATAACCAAACACAACATTTTCCTCCACAGAGTTCATTTTCACCTGCCTGATATTTAAGAGCGAATTCCAGCGTGGGAAAGGAATTGCACCATCACCAGAGGCGACATGGCTGGTACCTGGATTATCACCAGTCCAGCTGCACTGCAGAGGACTGAAGTGACTACACTGAAGCCTTTAGAGTTGAATTTCTCTGGAAAAATTAAGAGAGTGGGGGAAGCAAATGCATATTTTCAATTTTGATTCTAGTTTTTCTTCCTTTGACTCTGCCATGAGTGTCATTAAAACTACATGAAGACAGTTTTAAATTTGAGACCACTGATTATATTCATGCCTTCTCACCTGCAACGGCAATTTTGTCCATTTATCGCAATTGTTGAACAAATTACAAAAGGAAAATCCATTGCAGTTTGGTTTTTGGGTTTTGTTTGTTTGGATTTTTTACTCTATTATGTGGAACAGACTGTGAAAAGTCTTGCCTCGCTAAAAGAAGAGAGCCCTCACTTTGGGTCTGAAAAAAAGGGTGGAGAATTATTTGAAAGGAAAATTAGTAGAACACTATTTTTGCATTTCATCCTAAGCCACAGGATTCAACAGATAATCAGCAGAATTCTCTTCTTTGACCAGCACAGCCCCAGATCCAGCTCTTTATGAGATGGATCTTTGATGAACATTATATATCTAATCTTTGTTACTAGAATCCAGTCTTGTTCTGTCCTCTTACTAACAGAAACATATTTAAGCACTCCAAACCAAGGAAATTATTACAAGAAGATAGATAAAGCTCCTCCTTAAGGTGATTGAAAGGATGCAGGACAAAGGAAAGTAAAGAAAATCATCACAAAAAATGACTGCAATGGAAGAAAAATTAAAGAGTCTGTAATTTTTCTCAGGAAAGAAAAAAAATCTGCATCTGACAGCCAGTTAACAAATATTTCTATTTCAGTTCATGCTGCTGGCAATTTATTTTCCCAGTGTGTCCCCTTGTCTTTAATAACTTGATGTTTCAAAAGGTTTTCTTTTCCTACCCCATGTGTCAAACTCCGGCAAACCGTTTGACCACAGGAAGCTTGTAAAGCAACGTCAGGACATTCATAGCACAACATAAGGTGGAGAAAACAACTTTTAGAAACTCAGTCAAGGATTGCAAATTACAGAAAGAGTAAAGACAGAAAAATGCATTCCTAGCCCCAATAGGTAGAAAAGAGACCATCAGGTGAATCAAAACAGCATCTCCAATCTGAAGACCCCTGACCTCCTGCTATTCAGGTAAGAGATTTGAGGCCAGAAAGACCCATTCTAATTACCCTCATCCAATCTCCTGCATAACAGGCCCGCAATCTTTCATCAAGACTACCAGCTACCTAATTTAAAAGATACCCAGTTTTCATTTACAAGAAGGAAACTCCTTCCTATCAATTCGTACCACTGATAGTGCAACTGCAAAAAGAAATAAAAAGAAAACCTGTATGTCATTCCTAGTTCATGATTGCCTGACTGACTCTATTCTGATGCCTTTGACAAGATCTCCAGGAAGATGGAACAAAAATCATGTCCCAGCCACAGCAACAGGTTTATTACAAAAATGTGGCAAAATGAAAGCTTCCACACATACTCTTCTAGATATTAGTGACTAATACTAAATGAGACCTCAGCACTCACCTAGGCACACAGCCAGTGACAGCAGCCATCCTTCTCAGGCTTGTGACAGTAAAATCTCTGTACTGTGCTTTGGAAAAAAAACTGTTTTGAATATTCATCTTCAAGGGAACAAGGAGGAAAACCCAAGACTGATTAAAGGTACTGCACACTCTTTGGTCTGCTCCAGTACACCCAGAGCAACGTGGTTTCAGTTCCTGTGGGCTCCTTACTGTGCAGACCTGAAGAATGTAATAAGCACCTAAATGTCTACACGATTTACCAAAGACAGTGTTTGTTTATCATACTACTACTCTAGAAATAGACAGATTGGTTGAGTTCTAAATCTACAAAAGGCTCTTTTTATATGCCTTGGTGATCAAGCTCATTTCCATATGGAAATAAATGTTCTGAGCACAGAAAAATAAGACACTGAGTTAGAGTCCCTCTGAAAATCTGGCTGTGGCATGCAATTATATCTCTCACACATAAAATACATCATACTGTTCAACCACTCATGGGTAAAGTAAGTGTAGACACTAAGAGCCAACCCCAAGTCAGAACAGCAGGACAGAATTTGCCTTTATGCACTCCACATAACCCCAGCAGTTTTATAATCTTCCAGCTTTATAAAAGGCTGCAAGATCTTTTATAGGTGCTGCCAACTAATCCAATGAAAAGAAAAGGCACGTCAGAAGATAGCTGTGAGAGGACACTGGCATCACTGCATATTCTTCTACACTGAAAGGCAAATTAGGAGAGAGACAGAGAGACATGAAGAAGAAGGAACCATGTGAATCACAACTGGGAGGCAAAAAAGAGAAACAGCTGTATTCAGAGAGAAGAGAAACCAGAAACATTCAATGTGCTGCTTCAGAAAAGCACTGTGTTGTGTGGGGGGGGGAAAAAGGAGACTGAAGAGGAAAAGGCTGGATTCACACACTTATTCCCATCTTTGTCACTGATGCACTTTTCTCTTCAGTTTTGACCCCACTGCCCCGTGCCACAGCATACCCATCAATGATGGATATAAGGCCTGAATTTCAGAAATGCTTAGCACTGTAACCCCAAATTCAGGCAACAGGTGCTACAGGCATTCAAATGCTCAGGGGGAAAACACACAAGCAAATAAAAACCCTACAGGTTATTTATGGTTACCTGACCTCTCTGAGATGTTGTGAGGACTAATTAACTAATGCCTGTAAAATGTTTAGAGATTCTCAGATAAAATGCTCTGGACGTCAGACAAATAATTTAAATCAAACGTCACATAATCAGTGAATGTGTTCTGGGGAAAAGAACAAAGAACCAGTAGGTTGGCTGAAAGTAAAGAGGAAAAGTGGACAATCAAAAAAAGACTTAGCTCGTTTGAAAAACTTAAGACATTCTCCCCAGCTTTTGAAGTCAAAGTTCAGCGAAAATTAGAGGAATAAGACTTGTGTAGGAAGCAGACCTTATTTGCCATCGTGGCACACAAACAAGACAAAAGCAGGACCGAGAGGGATGACAGCAGCACCAGCTGCCCACCCCTCTCACCCCCCCCCCCCCCCCCCCCCCCCACCCCCGCCACGCCACCCGCCCCGCACACGCAAGCATAGATTGCCATCTTTCACCCGATTAATCCTCTCCCAGGACAGATTAACGCTTATCTGCTCAATATCCATCTGCTTTGTGATTCCAGGAGATAGTAACCAATCCCAAGGCCTTATCAGCGCCTCTTCCCCCATAGGCAGATGGGAAAAGATGGAAATCATCATGTTCTATTAGCGATGGCAGCGACAACAGGCTAACACAGCTGCCTCTTTCCCTTGTTTCCTCATTCAGGCTCCACAGCACAGAAAGATTGCAGCATGGCAACACAGGCAAAGCCACCTTCTCCCTCTCTGCTCGCTATTCACCTGAATTAATGAGTTTAGAGGGCACAGCAACTGCTAAATGCTCCTTCCGAAACAAGCTTAATACAGAAGCATTGCTGTTTCTGCCCCAGCTAAAAGATCAGACTGGATTAGGGAGACAGGAAGCAGAAAGGAAAGCCTTAAACTACTAAGATTTAGGCATTTCAGACATCTGCAGACGTGCAGCACAGAAAACCAGTGCACAGAACTGCTACAGCGGAGTGCTGCTCTCTCATCATCCACTCCTGCACAGGAGACAACACAGATCCATCCTCTGGATATCCCGACCCAAAGGTTGCTTTCTCCAGCTCTTCAGGGCTGCGTCCACCCTTTAATTCAAAACAATTACAGGCAATGTGGATAAATAAGATGACATCAAGCTGCCCAGAGTTTATGTGCAAAGGAAACATGTCTTCAGCTGCACAACTAAATGGAGCTATGGCCTTTACAGTCACACAAATGAAAGAAATTGATTTCAGCCCATCCATGTTCCTCATCCTTTTGTGTTCAGTCACTAGAAAGAGTATAGTAATGATTTTACTTGCAGAAATCTAAAGGGGGGAAGTGAAAGGAAATAATGTTTTTAAAGGAACACAATCCTATAAAAAAATCTCACTGCTGTTTAAAAATATCTTACACAGTATTTATTGAAGTAATACCCCAGCTTCCTAGATATAAGATATAAGAGAAATCTGAGCGTGAAAGAAAATATTCTCATTTTCCCCCCAAGTTAGTTTTCCCTTCACTGTTAGAGGGTCCTATGAGTTCTCTTTATTCATGGGATCCACACAAGTACTTTAACCAAGAATTCCATTAAAATGCTTACTTAGGAAAGATAAAACCCATTCTTGAATGAATAAGGTGATTTAAGAATCTAAGTAAAATCCCACAGCCGGATTATATTTTGAGTACTGAATACTTGCACCAAATTGCCCGGAATCCACAGACAAAGCTATGATTCTTAACATGCAAACAAAACAAGCAAATTCATACTGAATACTGTTTGGCTGCCCACTGGCAACTCATTAACAGAAATATCTATAATCCCAGAGCACAGACATGGCAATACTTAAAACCTACGTAAATATATTCCCAGTCAGTGAACAAAGATCTCGCATCCAGTAGGATGTGCAAGCCTGAAGTCATACCTGGCACCTCTTCTTGGAAGCAGGACAAGTTTTCTAATTGGAAGAAGAAGTGGTGAAGCAGACCACTTAAGAGACAAAACATATATTTATACAGGAACCATGTGAGCAAATCCCAAAGCATTTTTCAAAAGATGAGTATTGAAATGTAGTGTCTTTTACAGCAAAATGCGAGAGCTCTTTACTAAAATGAGGCAATAGCACAGAACTGCTTAAGACAGAGAAAAATGTGATTTCCCCATCTTGAATTCTGCCTAGAAAACTAGGTCTAAAAATCTCTTCTTTCATTAAATGGATTGGTGGGCTCTTTAATAATTGCCATTGGGTGAGACTCATTACCAGCTACACAAAAACTCAGTGGTAAATGTGCTATTTGAAAAAACAAAACAACAAAATGAAACAAAAAGAACACAACAGACATAAAGCAGACAGGCACTGTCTGAAGAAGCAATAGAGAGCGTAAGAATCTATTAGGCTGTTTCTAAAAATGTCTTCAATACATACAAAAAAGTGCTTTTCCCAAAAGGTCACCTGCATTCTGCACCCAAACAGCAAAGCCCTCAAAATACAGGAAACAGTATGGTTTTAATAATGTAAAAAGTCACAGTCTAGCAGGTCAATGATCCATTAACTCTCCTGTGACAGTCCTTTGTTCCAGTACCTTATGAACTGAGAGAATGGTTGGCTGAAACAGTATAAGAGTATGACACTGATCTTACACCGTTCTTCTAATAAATAGGGACTCTTCTCTGCAATTTCTAGGGTAATAAGAGTGTCTTACAGTCTTTACTGCAATTATGCTCATAATAAACATAAAATAGTGTTTACTTGCTCTTTTACAGATGAGGAACAAAGTCTTTTAGCCAGCTGAATCTCACTGCTTCCATGGGTGACAGATATTTCAGGGTCTTTGAAAGTCTGAGATTTTGTCAATAAGAGGAAAAAAGGGGTGGGGAATTACAAAACGGACCTGCTGGAAACCAGGGAGTGGACATCCCATCCACCTGCCCAGCTCTTACCTACTTCCTACCACCCAGTGCAGCCTGAGAATTAAGTACATACTTTATCTCCCTCTCCATAACCAAAGGTCCAAGAAATAAAAGATGACCACTAAGCAAATGAAAAGTAAGTTCAAAAACCTCTGTGGAACCCTGTATTGTGGGTAATCTTTTTCAGAAGCAGAAGTAATGAAAGAAGGAATCCTATGAACTCTAATCTCAGAGTAGCTTTACCTCGCATGATATGTACAAAGGGAGGAAGAGGGAGGTATGAATTATTCCCCTTGGACATTGTCTATGTGTCTAGAAGAACCTAACCCTAATGGTAATTCTGTGAAAGAATCTAGATTCCTTGTATGAATAAAGAAGCTCTGTGCTGGGCTTGTCTGGACTTAGAAAAAACACTTTGGTCTTGCTCTCCTGTGAGTGCTGACCAGTGTCTGCTCCAAAATGGAAAGGTGCAGCTCCTTCAAACATCAGCCTGAAAAATAAGGTATAGCTCTAATAGGAGCTATGAGCCTTTGTATTCCTGCCTAACATCTTCCCCTCTGTCACAGAGAGGGAAAACACAGTCTCATGGTGGGTCACTGCTGCTCTGAGGCACATTATGAATGACTGATTTAAGGAGTCACAGCAGAGGACATCCTCTACAACATAATCACAAGGTAACCTTCCTCACTACCAATTAACATTTCCCTTTTCCCCCCTTCAAAGCTTGTAAAACAACCATAAATATTGAGTAAACAAACTAATACTTTTTTAAGAACAGCCTGGAAAAGGCTTCGATTTGATAAAATGCAAGAGAAATTCTTAAGTTCTAATGCTTGCCAAGTATTTTTGAACAATTCTTAAAAAATGATGGAGGTGAAAGATAAGAACTACTCATCTAGAGGTCAGTTTTCTAGGCTGTGATGCTCTGTGGTAGCCAGCATACCTCACTGCTTCAAGGAGATGTCCCAGCCCTTCCCTACTCCAAAATACAGTTTCTGGTGTAGCTTTGGCCATGCTCATTTCAGACACTAGCAGGGCATGATCAAGTATTGTCATGTTACAATCAGTTCATGTCAGGTTGACAAGTAAATATCCTAACTGCTTTTTCTTACTAGTTTGTCGGTAAACAAGTTTATCGAAATTTTTTTCAACCCCACAGTCAAGCTTCAGTTATGGAGAATTATCAGTATGCCAGCTTCATATAGGCAAAGTATAACACCTTTAACATCATCTGACAAAAGTCTGGGTTTGTGTTTCTTTTCAGTTAGCCTGGAATTTACAGAAAAATGGCTGACGGATTTTTCACTCTACTTTGCAGGAAACAGTTCCACAGTTCTGCCAACAGTCTCAGCAAGAGCCACAATTACATGATCTAACATGGTCCCCTTTCTAACATTGCCTTGCCTTTCTGTTTGATTCACATGGGAAGACCTGCCAGATACAGATTCAGATGCTCCAATCTGGTATGAGGAAGTGGACAGTGTTTTGGATTACACCATGTCTAGAAAGTAATGCTGTGGTGAAAGCTATTTCACAATCCTCAGTGAGCTCCTTCCACTTGCTTCTCTCACACTGTATGTTCTCCTTGCCCTGCTAGTCGACTGCACTCAGGCAATGCTCATGTAGCATAATATGGCTGGCACGCTGAAGCTCCTGATTATGACTTTTAGTATTTGCATGATTCATCTGGAACAAGAACTTCAAACCTCCTCTGGCACTTCAGACTCAGTGGAGAACCTTGTAAAGACAGTGGTCAGCACTACAAGGAAGCAGAGGCTTGAATTATGATCATACTTGCCATCTTTTTTTCCCCCTCTACCTGTATCTTTAGTAAGCTACATTGATTATTATTCCTCATTTATATCTTATTCAAGCCACACAATAACTACTGCCTGTCTATCTGTCAAATACCTGATGTCTGGCAATAGTTAATCTACTGTTTCACATTAAACCTCTGCTTATTCTGCATCTTTTATCTCTTTCCTGACTCCTGTTCTTCCCTTACATCTTGTATAGCACAGCTTGTTGACAGTACAGCTCGTTATCACACACTTGGGTTCTTCACCCTTTCCTGTTCTCTTAATAAGCATCTCAAAACCTAACCAGCCTAGCAAAGACTTCTAACTTCAGTAACTACAGAGAGGTTCATCCTTAAGTATGTCTGTTGCCCCAGCTCATACCTTTAGTCTGTCATCTCCTCATATTCAACCTGCCACCTCTTTACACAGCTAATGACATTACATACAAGCAACATCACTGTTTTCTTACTCTCATTTACAATTCACAAACATGCAAGATGTACAGTCTGGTGCATTACAGGATTTGTCAAGTCTTTCTGGTCACAAAAGTGTCCTGATTACAGATGCTACAAACTGGGCACCTGTCAAAACTCTACAGCCATCAGAGTAAGACTTTCCCTTGTTTTTCAAGAAACAAGGAAGATTTTTTCAGATAACAAGCTTTATATACTACTGTAAGTCAACATATTTTAGGTCTTTTCCTGTATTAGGTATTATACTGAGCATTATTTGGTGGTTTTGTCTAGTGGGATCCCTCCTCTTGCTGATTTCACACTGGTATTTGGCACAGAAATCCAGCTATAGGCATTAGTCCATATCTCCTACTCTCTCTGAGAAGGGTTTGTGCTTTTCCATCTGCTCGTCTGACTAGATGGATGTCTAGGAATAGTAATGGTTCCGACTCCTTTGCCCACATCCTACATATTCTAAGGTTTTACTGGGGAGAAATGATGCCATTTTCCACTATTTGTTTCACCAAGAGTTACATCAAGGTGAGGGTCAAAAATGGCAAGGCAGCAGCTGGCTAGTCCCTTCAGGAGTTTGGCTGTAATGTTGCCTTCCTCCTCTCAGAAAGTGCTGAATGTAGATTTTCACTTCGACAGGGGAGGACCTGATAATCCCCTGGTGGGCGATGCCATCTGTCTGTTCAGGAACACATCCTTACATCAGAGACACGCAGAATGGTACGATGCACAGTGAGTTCTGAGCTCCACAGTGCCCTCCCCACTGGGCATCCACCCCACGAGGTGCGGTCACGCTTACAGTCACCACCTTTTCTTCCGGGAGTAAAACAATTTAAAGGACTTGAGTCCGATTCCATTCACTGAAGTCAATGTGGTGGCAGTGATCTGCACCAGCTGAAGTATGGGCTAGATAATTTCTAGAGTGATGCAGAATTAGGCTGCAAACAGCAAGTCCTTGAGGGTCTTTTTGAAGAACTGCCATTCTAATTATAGTTCATGAAGTGAGGAGCTGGAGCTTGGAAGAGAAGCCTGGAAAAGAGGTGAGGGCAAGGAGGGGTAAAGGAGATTAACATGCTGCAATGTCAGCTACTAAATCTTACTTTCCCAATGGATGTTTCCAAGTGTATGTTTAATTGATATTCTTACATGCCTCCGGCTAAAGCACTTACTGATTTATTCCATTAGGACTCCTGGTTTACAGCATTACTTTATTTGGAAAGATGAAACAGGTAAAATTCAGGAATACTGGAATAGATCATTCCTGCCTTCCTACCCTTCCTCCTGTCTACATGTGACAACATAGTTCTTGTTTTTCTGTTGCAGTCAGTACATTACATGTCACCCTTAGGACATTTGCAGTAACTTTTGGACAGAAGAAATAAACTTTCCTTTGCCATGGAGCATAGAGATAAAATGTTGCTTAGCTCACCCATAGGGAAAAGGAATCAATAAATGTATTACAACAAAAATGTTTGCAAAGGTCCAATCACTAGAACTGCTGAAGTATAAACTGCTGGCAAGTTTGCACCAGTAAAAGGCTTTTTACAAAGCTGGCAAAAAAGCTGTTTGACAGGGCCAAGTGAGAGTTGAATCTGCACTACTGGAGTCTCTTTGCCTTGATGGGGCAAACAGATGTTTGCTCAAAGTGCTGATGTCATTACCCAGATTGCAGTTTTGGTCACTCTGCACTGCCATGAGAAGGTTTATGAGAGGGAGACCAGGTCGGCAGGACCCCAGTAAGCTTCCATTTTTCAGTAACAACAGAAGAGAGAACACAGTGACTGTAAGGAGTAACAGTGCCCATCAGCCTTTCCATTTCATAGAGGAGTCCAAGCCAGGGCTTTTTTTGATTTGGTGATCTCTGATGACATTAATATGAACAAATTAACGAAGCAGCAAAGGCTTCTAAGTTTTATCACTTCTAATTCAAGGCAGATACGAGTAGCTTTTCCAGCCCTTCCAAGACACGCAACCTTAATTCTGCATTCATTGTTTTCCTGTTTTGTTCTTGATTTTAATGTTTTAAAAGCAATTACTGATACACACTTACAACTGGACAGCTACAACAGATACACCTAAAAATACCCAAAGCAGTATTTGGGATCTGACTGCGTGACCTTGAGATGTACCAGTCACTGAGTCCTCTCTTGACCAGGCTCATATCCACTGTCCCGCTGAAGGAAGTTCCATCACCACAGTGCATTAGTTGTTCCAACAAAACAATAAATACCACATTTCTGCAGAAGTGGGAGGTTCACAGTCCAATGGTTAGTACACAGCTGCTTAGGCTTCGAAGTATAGGAAAGGAAAGCATTTTTCCTTCTACCCACTGAGTTCCCAGAGGACTTGATGGTCTTATCAGTACTACAGGAGGACACTGAAATATGGTATCCATCAATTAGTAGACGGGATTGACAGGACTGCAAGGTCAGAAAAAAGTACCAATCTTTCTTACTGTTAGAAGCAGCAAATTAAACATGCACACTGTAATACTGGATGTATCCATAAGACTTTACAATAAAATTGCTTTTTCAATCTTAAAAAAAAAAAAAAAAGGTTTTGCCTACTGTCTATGACTACTTCAAGTTCTACATCCTCAATCATTTTTCTTCTTAGGGAGGTTTTTGGGGGAGGTTTGAGTATTGGGGCAAGTTCTCATGCTGCCTTAATGCTGACTCAAGGAGATTTTAGTGGAAGAATTACAGTGTTGCTGCAACAAAGCTGCAATCTTAGCAGTCCCAAGGTATCTTTATGATGTGAAAAGACCAGCATGTACATAAAATCCTCTTATCAGCTAGTAACAAATACTAGCACTATTTTCTTATTTAAATGTTCAGAGCAAAGACATCCACTATAAAGCAATAAAGTATCAGTCCAAAGTTACTCCTCTCTTGCCCTTCACTCCACTGAAATTATCATATATGAAGCAGACATGCTACTAGTACTTGTAATTATACAGCTCTAAATACATACACAGCTGAGGATCAAACTCTGAAAGATGCTCTGTACTATCAAACCCCATCTAAACGCGCAGGAGTTGCAAGCGAGTTTCTGCATCTCACAGGACAGCATTATGAAAGAGCAAAACTTCCATAAATTGCTCCAAAAAGGGGCTGTTTATTTGTTTGCTTATCTATTCACTTTTGGACAAATACTGGTGCTCAATGCTTCTGTAGTTTTTTTTTTTTTTTTTTTTAAATAATGAAGAGAAATTTTACTACAATACTCCTTCTTGAAAAAGTGGAAAAGACAAATGGAGAGGACTGAAAAGATGCAGTAACTTTTCACACTGCTAAGGTCATGGCAACCTTGAACGTTAGCCCTAAGGAAAGAACTGGAATCCCTTCTTCAAGAGTTTACACATATCAAGAGGTTCTATTTGCAGTTAACTCTGCGAAAGCCTTCACTCACTCAACACTACGGGTGCAGTACCCGAGCAACACAAGAATTGCACAAGAGAAGGGAATCATAGAATTGATTGGGTTGGAAAAGACCTCAGAGATCTTCGAGTCCAACTCTTCATCCAACTCCTGTCTGTTTACTAGATCATGGCACTCAGTGCCACGTCCAATTTCAGTTTAAAGCCCTCCAGGGATGGTGAATCCACCCCCTCTCTGGGCAGCCCATTCCAATGCCTGATTACTCTCTCTGTAAAGAATTTCTTTCTAATACCTAACCTGAACCGCCCCTGGCTGAGCCTAAGCCCATGTCCCCTTGTCCTATTACTGACTGCCTGGGAGAAGAGACCAACCGCCACCTGGCCATAACTTCCTTTCAGGTAGTTATAGAGAGTGATGGGGTCACCTCTGAGCCTCCTCTTCTCCAGACTAAGCAATCCCAGCTCCCTCAGCCTCTCCCCACAGGACTTGTGCTCTAGTCCTTTTACCAGCCTCGTTACTCTTCTCTGGACCCACTCCAGCCCCTCAGTATCTTTCCTGAACTGAGGGGCCCAGAACTGAACACAACACTCCCACGTGTGGCCTCATCAACACAGAGTACAGGGGAAGGATCACTGCCCTGCTCCTGCTGGTCACACTATTTTTGATACAGAGCACAGGAAGAGCAACATGACAAACAAACGTACGACCAACCTATTTTCAAAATGTGTTCGGTAGGCAAAGAACTTCCCTGATTCCAGCTCCGAGCCTGGAAAGCCCCAGCCCCTGCTGCTCTGATCTGTGCTGGGTTGCCTGCCTCTACAAAAACAAAGCCAGGGCTTGATGCTACAGACTCAGAGAGGCCGAGTGCTACTGTGCAAAATCGCCTTGCAACGCACATGTCCTGCTCAAAGCCAACTCTGCTCTCTGCACCTTGAGCATCAGAAGGGATTTAATTTCCCTGCAATGGCCCATGAGAAACGAACAACACAATGTGCACAGTGGGCATAATCCTTGACTCTTGTTGACGCCACACAGAAATCCATTCTGTCTTCTTTTAATCCTTGCGCGCAGCCGAAGCTTGCATGATGAAGCTGAAGGGACAGGAGCTATTTATAGCCTTTAATTTCAGCCTGCATCAGTGGATTTTTCAGGCAAAGGAAACAGAGCTTTTAGCTTGTTTCCCTTTTTAACCTGTTCGGCACTCACAGCTTGGGGAAGTCAAAATGGTTTTACTTCAGAGCCATTTAATGGTTTCAAGGAAATAAATACCCAAAAAATAGGTCAAAAAGCTAATGGTTTGAAGGCACGATTTCCTCACAGGACATGAGCAATGCAGGGTTTCCCAATGCTGCCCCTACAGCTCTGCAGATGTAGTGTAACAAGGGGATATACAAAGCAACACAGATCCCCACGGCCTCAAGGGCTGTGCAAACAGAAGGGTGTACCTATACCCTGCTCGGTCCTCAATTCCCATTTTCCGGTTTGTTTTCCCGTTTTCTCCTTTCAGCCAGCGTTTCTCTCCTGCTCCACTGGCACACTTTTTACTGTGGTCACGCCATTGGAGCAGACGAGTTTCATGCAGGTACACAAAGCAGGCAGAGAGATGCCTGTGTGAGATAACAGACCTCCAGAGAGACTGGAGCCTCTTAAGCCCCCTAATCCACAAGGCATGCAACGCCAGCCTCTTGCGCACAGACCTGACAGAGCCACTCAGAACAGCTAAGACCTTCCACAAAGTTCATACTTCTCCTCTACGTTTTTACAAGCTTATTGCCTATTCAGTGTTCTTCTCATTACTTTTGTTGCCTGCGATTTGACATTCCAAATCTAGGATGTGATCTAATTTTGCTTTGGCAGGCACGAGTGAATCAGGCACAGGGAATCATTCTTTTTTTTTCGTCCCAAGTGCAGGGAAATGTATTTTGTCAACATACTTCTGCTAGAGCCACTGGAGAACAAGAATTTGTCTTTTCTTTGTCTACAGACACCCATTCCAGTACAACTGAATAGCCTAATGTGCACTGTAAAGCACATGCAAAAAAGTAACATTAAAAAGCAAAAAAAAAAATTCTAATAGACATTAATGAGAACATTCTTCATAAGAAACTTGTCAGCAAAAACCTAAAACAAACACCAGGCAGAAAATTAAAAAAAAAAAAGAAATTGAGCTATTAAAATCACATGGTTAAACTGATTAACATGTTGCTGATTTAGCCATGTAAGCTAATACTTTTATAATTAAGTAGCATATCTATCCCAATGATCACTCTGCATAGCCATTGCTGTCTGGCTACTTCCATGCAATTGATCTGGAAGCAGTGCCACCACCGGGGTGACTGATAACTGTGTGAGATTGAGGAGCAGGCTTTGACCTGTCCGAAAGCACAATGACATTCAAATGGTCCAGGTGTACTATTTACATAGTGGATGAAAACCCCAAACTAGCCCTGTGCTAATCTACAGGGGAAAAAAATGAAAGTCATTAAGAGAAACCAAATCATAAGGCAAACGCAAGCAGGAAAAATCCCTTTTGCAGAAGAGCAGCAGCACAACATCATATATGCAGAAAGCTAAAAAATACCAGAGGTGGAAGATGGGTGTGCAATAAACTAATTGCATTTCTGCATTTCAGCTTTACAGCTACAAGAGCAAACCAGTGCTTTTTCTAAATCCAAACAAAACCTGGAGATCAGTCCTTTGGACCTCACATCCTATACTGTGTTTTCCTTTTCTGTTTTGTTTTTTTTTTCCTTCTTCCAGTTAAATCATGGAACTTAATTCTAATGTGTGAAAAACACCAATGCATTTTAAAACTAAACTTACTATGCCAAATGACTGATGGTATAAATTTCCACAGCCCCACCAATGTCCACAAAGTATTACCAATTCATATCAAATTATGTTATCTCTTTTTTTTCCTCCATTTGGTAATTTTCAAGTCAAATCTTTCTCACTGAGGATTACAAATTCACCCTTACTTCCTGCTCAAATGTTAATACTCACACTGGGTTAAGATTTCTTACATCAGTTTTAGAAAATTAAGCACCCTATGGCCATTGCCCTTCAAAAAAACCTGGTACCTTACTCCTTTAGGAACTTAAAGATCCCATATGTAGTCAAATCTTTCTCTCAATTAAACTGGTAAAAAAATCAGATTTATTCAGAGGGGTTCTGCAGATATGCCACAGGGGCCACGAGCTCAGATTTAATTTCCAGAGAGCGACATGTACAATATACCTTTCCTGACTTGCAACATTTGAGGAAGTATCGATCAGATTAAACTACTGGACTGGAAAGAAGAGAGGATTTTGAAGGCAAATACCTGCATACTCATATAAACAAATATAAAGATAAATAAAAAAATATTAATCTTTGCAGTTACAATACTGTTCAAACTCACTGGGCAGCATTTCCCCAGCAAATAGCAGTGCACCTCAGTGCAGCTGTTCTGATGTTAATTTGGAACACAGTTTATGTGAAAAATCTTGTAGCTTTGTACTCCACCCCATCCAAATGTGGATTGCTGTGATTCCAACATATTCCTCACCACCTGGCCCTCAAGTAGTGTGTGTTGGTTTATCCACTGAATAAACAAAACAAGATGTTCCATGCATCTATGGACTAAAGTTTTTTCTAACACAGAATAAAGCCCAGAAGAACAAGCCTGTTCAGGGAGGAGGGGAAAGCAAGATCAGTAGACGTACACAGATTCCATGACCAGACTTGCAAAAATAAATAAACCCCAATTTTATATGAGCATCTTGTCTGACTTTGTTGGAACTCTTCTTTGAAAGAGCCAAGACAATTTAGATAAGGGATTAGGCTTTAATAAATAATTTTCCCTCTACTCATCTACCTGCTCCATTAATCTAGCCTCTTCTCTCCTGCCAGCTCTGCTAAGAGGACATAATCTCCTAGTTGTGACATCAGTGCCTGTTGCTGCAGGGAATGGGTTGGCAATACCACTAATACAGGATTATGGTCAGCATGTGGCCATGTGTGCCAAGGCAGGCACACAGATGTGGGCAATGATCTTGTGCTGCATCATAATGCTTACTGCTATTCAAGCTCACCCCTGGAATAACAGACCACCATCGGGCTGTGGAGCAGCTCTGGGGGAGGACAGTGGCTCCCTGCAGGACTAGCCATCCCAGCAGCACCGATTCCACGCAGGCAGCTGAAATCCTGCGTGGTCTCTACATTCGGTCTTTTAGAGAAGCAAGTCTGGGAAGCTGGGCTGGCTGTCCTTGTTGCAAGGCCTCATGAAAGTCTGTTCCTAGTCTCTGCCTGGCTTCTTTTCATCATTATCCTTAATTTTCCTATCCAGTACCTGCATACATGAAAATAGATGGATTCCATGACAGTCATTCCTTCCTTATTCAACAGACTCTGTCATACAAACACATTTATAGAACAAGACCTCGAGAGGGAACAGGTAGAGTAGTTTTCTTACTGAGAACAAGACCTGCTGAGTTCTGTATCCAAAACTGAACAGTTTACCCTGGCAGATCTAGCCTTAACATTTTGCATAAAACCAGGGTAAACCTCAGCAACGTCCAGAATTTCTTCATCACACAAATTCTAAGTGAAACTCTGCCAGCATACCCCTTCCAAATGCACTGCATCTCTCACACGAGCACAGCATCTACATCTGAAACAGAAGCCATCTGAATTTAAACCTTCCTGCCAAATAAAAAACAATACAAATAAAGGAAACAAATTTCACCGTGGGGTCTCAGATTGTATGTATGATGACAAACAGCAAAAGCACATTCCAGTTTTGGAAGTATAAACAGTTTGTCATATATGCACTGGAAACTATTCCTAAAACTAAAACGCCCTTTCAAAAATCCTCCACAGGTCAACCTTGAATAGATGCGGTTCAGTTACTGTCACTGCAGTTCTCTCTCTGCTTTCAACAGAGTATTTTTTAACATAATTTTAGGCATACATAAGGCATAACAAGAATCATCCCCAAAGAAGTTTCCTGCTTTTGTCCACAGCCCTTCAAGGAATAGTCTCCTTGCCAGGTATTCATTTATACGGTTGGTTATGAATGAGTAATGACAGTAACACAAGACACTTTTGGGACACTATGAACCAAATCTTCATTACATGGAGTAACACAAGCAGGCAAAATGAAGAGCAAATTCCTGCACGCTCCGCAGTTCAGAATGGCTTCACAGTCTACGCTCCAAGATGCCGTCTTTTTGTCTGTTACTGTAAACCCTTCCAACATCATGAATAATTAAAAGCTGCTAGATTACACGGTATATCACATTAATGACCAGAAAACAGGCGTTTATATCATCTGCCCACTTCTCACTTTTATTACCTATAGCATTGCTGACCCCAGTCACCTCCTGAGTGTTATTCCCATTGAACCGACTCTTAGCTTGGAGCTAAGAGGAGCAATGACACACAGCTTATAACAGAAGTCATCAGCAATGCCAGCAGCGTTCTCCAGTTAGGAACTGCAGCAATACCACTTTTTAACTATCCCACTAACTGCACAGACTCTGGAAAGGCTATTTATCAGTTTTTTCCACAATACTGTGCTCCTATTTTCCAAGCATGGGAAAACTCAATCCCAGAGATAACAGATCTCACCCGTTTGTGGAAGTGTGGTGAGAACAGAAACTTGATTAGCAACCCAGTGTGTGACCAACATTCATTGCAAACTGTCTTCTTTTCTGAAGATGCCTTTTGAAGAACAGCATCAGTCCTCAGCATCCAGCCAGAAAAGAGAGGAGAAAAAAAAAAAATAAAGTGGAAATACTTTCAGTGGTAGGACATATTCGAACTTAGATTTGCTGTGGAGTAGTATGCACAGTATCCATAGTAAAGGATTCAGATTCAAGTCAGTTGAGTCCTCAATTAGTTTGTGTAGCATCCAAGCATAATGCCAGTAAGAAAAGAATATGCTATCAAGACAAAAATTAGCAAGACAGCTCAAAAACTATTTATGGGAAATAGCATTTCTCTTCTCAAAAACTATTTCATCTTGTTTCTGCTGCATGCCAGTCTTTCCTCAAAGGCCCTTTCCCCATTTTCTTAGACTATATAACAAGAAAAAAGGCAAAAAAATATCACAGATCATAATTTCAACTATTTACTGCATTGCCAATCGCACGAAAAACACACGTGTATCTGGTGCATCTGCCACCATCCTGCAGGCAAATGAAAAAAACCAAAAAGGATCCAAGATATGCAACAAGATTTCCAGCATGTGAGTTGCAATGATGCATTTGCAACGCAGCATCGCGGCTACAAGCAGCCCTACAGGGGCACAAGCAGATGGTTGGATATTATTCTCCAGACCTTGAATTGCCAAGTGATAACAGGGCTGTAAATCACTGCCATAAAAAAAATAAAAATCAGACTGGAAGCGTAAATGTGTGGGTTTATTTCTCTATCAAAATGTGCATGGTATATCTATATTGCTACCCAGTGTATAAATATTTTCTTCTTCAAGAAGCTCTACATCTAATGTTTTGGCTTAACAACTGGCCAGCCTCCAGTAGTCCAGAGAAGCAGCACTTGATTGCAGACATTAGTCAGAAACATAAGACACATTTCAGAAGGAAGAGACTGGAGATGGATCCAAATCCTCTGAACGTTGAATGGCATACTTCAGATCACCTTAGCTCCCAAACTGTCACGATCCTATCAGATACTCCCTTATGAAATGTAGCAGAGGAAATGGTACTTTCTCTGTATTTCTTGGAACAATGAAATCTCTCCTTAACCCCTAAAATCTTCACTGCTTATACAAGTCTAGGCTGTAACTAACTCCAGACTCCCACCACTGACAAACAGCACTTTGCCAGCTTATCTTTGCCCACTCCAAAGATCACTGAAGTCAGTAAAATACTACCTGTTGAGAGCAATGGCTGTGGAGCAGGATTTACAGATTCCAGGGAAGCAGCACCAAAGCTCTTATCTGTTATTTTGCTTCATTTTTTCCCCTAGATTAATTCAGATCACTGAATCTGAGACATTTTAGATAGTATTGGTTGATGGGGGCTGGGGGGGGGGGGGGGGGGCACAACC
>JAWWEU010000158.1:16932086-16971102 GCA_035583155.1 Acropternis orthonyx
CCCCCCCCCCCCCCCCCCCCCCCCCCCCCACAAGCATAATTATTCAGTGCTGCCACTGCTAAGTACCCTACTAGAAGATGATTTATTTAACCTCTATCTTGTTAGCAGAGAACAGAATGCAAAAGGATTTATTTCAATAGGTGCTGCTGGTAATATTTCTCAAATAAAAATCTGAAACTGAGAAATTATTTTTTTCCAGTAGGTTATGGACCAAAAGTTAACGCGGTGGAAATTCTAATATATGGAACAACACTGAACCTAAAAAGAGAACTTGATCACAAACTGAACAAACCTTTGAAGTGACAAGGGGAGAGAATGCACTCCTTCTGCACAGCTAGAAAGGCGACAGTATTATTTAATACATGAAAAACGCGACCCAAAATCAGAGTTTCTGTAACTGGTGATGTCCCAAAGATATATTAGATTTCCTTTTTTATTCTCATTTCCTTGCCAGGAGGTATAAATATCACCTTCACTTCCTTCTCCGTCTACACAAGGTCAGGGAGCTTTACACCCTTCTTCCTGGGATGACTGCAAAACATGCCTGTTCAGCACGCTGCCACAGAGACTATTGATCTCTGCAGTTGTACCAAAGTCAAAGACAGCCCGCTAGAAAAGAGTTACTTGGTGAAAACTCCTCAGCTAGAGGAGCACAGGCAGGAAAAATACCTGAAAGTGTGATTACAGGAGGGGTTTCAATAATCATTCCTTAGACGAATTTTGAGAAGGAACAAAGAAAACCAAAAATGCATACGGTTTTGGTGATGACCAGATTCGAAGGAAAGAGCCTAATAAGCAGTTCAGTCAACATCCAACTTGTCTCCAAGTTAGCCCAACAAGATGAGAACGCCTACATTTCACAGTGGTTATTGTAACAAGCTTTAAGCTTTAAGCCCTCAAAAATTGCCTCAATGCCTTCAAAGAACAGAGAATGCCAAGGCTGTAAGGCCAAATGACAAGCTTCTAATGGCCAGTACTGAAATGTGTTTCCTAATCACGCCTTAACAGCAAATCTGTTTTTGGAAATCTAGTTACTTAAAATCACCAAGACTTTAAACACTGGTCTCCAATGAAAGATGCTGGAAGATATTCTTTGCTATTACACCTATAAATAGACTCAAAATTTAGCATGGTTTTTAATTTTCACCAATATGCCAAACACGATCATTAAAGTGTTTTTGCGGGTGGGACAGTTTTCTTAACAACCAGCTCAGACACCAAAATCTCCGGTCAGATCACAACTGCTTCATTAGCACATTCAGCTTAGGGGTTAGGAACAATTGCTTACATGAATTTTACCTAGCTTAGCCCTTGCTTTTTTCAGAAGAGTTAGCAATTAAAGATTAATCCAAATTAAATGCGTTTATCCTGTTGCATTATAAACCTGATGTAAAGATGCAGAGATCCTGAGAGCTAAGAATCACTGACATTTAGAATCTCCAGGACCATCTATCACTAAAACCAATGGAGGCATGAATCTGGGGGAATTATTTAATGAACCAGTAAGTGAACCAATGGGTGAATCTTCTCAATAACGCGTTCAGGGCCTCCCTAACAATACAGCACCCTGATTTTCAGTTTAGGAAAACAAAGGGAACAGGCAAAATGTAAGAGCTAACAGGAAAGCATAAATTCAGGCTAGGAGCAGAAGCAAAATTTGGAATTTTTCTTACTGTCACAACAAAAAGACAGCTCAAACCTGACTTATTCCTTGTGCTCTTGCACGGATGATACCACGATATAGCCAAGTGTAGCACGGTGCACTTGGAACTGGGCCTACCCAATGGCATTAAAACTCTGATTCAAAACATCAAATATTAGATTTATAACCGATACTGACTACAGAAGCACTGTCAAACTAAAACCAGAGGCTTTACCACGCTACTGATGGGAGCACAAAAGCAAGAGTGGCTGTGTGTCAGGCACAAAGGTGGCATTTCCCAGGAGCAGAGAAGGGAACGAGCGGGCACATCCGCGCTTGCCGGAGCAGCCAGGCGGGCACACACACAGAGACACAAATCCATCCCCGGGCCAGCAGCCACTGCTCTGCCTTCCTGTGGAAGCTACACCCACTTTATATGCTGATTTGCTCTGTGGATACTTTTAGACCCAGATCAACCTGTGCAAATCCACAGAACCATAAAATCCAGTGGAGCAGTGCCAGTTTGCAGCAGATGAGAATCTGAATCTTGCTGTACCCTTGACTGAAGGGCTTTACTAGGGAGGGAATTCCTTTCCTTTCAGCTTATTTAAATGACCTGCAGTTACTATGGTTACTCTTAAGGCATTTGAAATCTGACTGCATGATGCAATTGCTGAAATGACAAGGCACAAAAATTGATGTTCCTGTGAAACAGGCTGCTCACCCAGGACAGAAAACCAAAGACTGCAAATAGCTGATGGTGAGGATCTCATATTTAACCCAATGGCTCCACCTCAAAGGCTTTCAGTGCTATCAAATTAGCATTTCCACTGTAGCTTTCTTGGTGACACCGGGCACAAGTGCTTTTGTTTCAACAAAGCCCACTGTGTTAAGTCCACTCTACTGAGGTTTTAAGACAATAGAGAAATGCCATTCAAAGAGCAGGAAACAATGAGCTATTATCTCTCTCATTCATCTGGCCTACCCAGCAGACAGGGAGCAAGAAAATCTTGCTGCTTTAACAAATTATGTCAAACTGCAAAAGAGGCTGCAAACACCCTCCTTTCTCATCCTGCTATAGCTGCATTAGCTGAGGGTTAAGGAGACTTTCTCAGAGCGTTTGTGATTGCCCACTTACCCTCGTATGCTTTATCAAAATACTGCAACCAGCACTGTAACAAAAGCCATGTAAAGCTGTAATGAGTTAGTGAATAAAATACTGGAACATAGAAGCAGCCACTCATCTCCTTCCAGCACAGTTATTTATACAAACACCAGTGTAGATATATTCAGCCAAATAAAACCCATTATTTCAACAATGTAGAAAGTGTTCATGTAACTTTTTTTTCCCCCACATTCATTTCAATTCAATAACCTGTCCCAGGCTGACTACCCAATAGCTTACCATTTCTTCATCCTTAGCCTGGTACCACGTGTGACAACAAAACAAGAAGAAAGGGTGGAGGAAGAAGGAAATATTTGTTAAATAAAATCCAAATGATGGAGTCAGATAGATGTTTTCCATTACTAAAAGGAACTGAAGTGTTCCAAAATACAAGAGTGCAATACTGATTTAACTAAACACAAACTAAATGCAAAACAGAAAGACAGTCCTGCTCTGTTATTCAGCAACTCAGAACCACACTGGGGATGCCCATGTTTTGTCCTGTAGCAGAGGATGACATGAGGACACCTCCAGTAAGGCGTGGAATTGCTATTTCAGACCCTGATCCTACATCACTACATCCTACGTGAAAGCACAGAGCTGGGCCACAGACTTCACAGGTCTAAGGATCAAACCCCCAGGTCTTAGCACAGTTGCCCCACACCACAGAAGAAATACCAACTCGAGATTTCTGGCAGCAAATGACACAGAAGTTCAAGGTTCAAAGCTGTTCACTTGGCCTTCTCAAGCTTCTGCTTCTGCCATCGCCTCAGAAGCTGTGTCATGTTAGTATTTGCAAATAAATTTAACCAACTATTCAGTTTCATCAAATACGTAAAGCTGCATAAAATGGAAAGCGAAATGCGGCCCAGCCAAGCCTTCGGACTGCAGATTTGGGATGTAACAACATACTCAACCAGGCAGCAAAGCATCAACCTTGTCCTTAAACACACCTCCCACTCCCAATGACTACCACGGCCCCAAACCCTTTGCACGTTTAATGTTGGGATCTTCACCCTCTGTATATGCAGGTCATGTAAACATAGGGAGGAGGGCTAAGCGAAGGGGCCCTAAACACCTCTCCAAGCTTTTGGATAGCACGCTGTATTGTACCTCAGCAGCAGGAGCACGAGCACCCTGGATGAACAGCATCTGTTTGTGTTTCAGCAGGCAGAAGGTGGCTGGCTGGGCTACAGAATAAGCAGCAGGAATCCTTGCTTTGCCAGTCCAGCCTTACCTTACAGAAAAGGAGATGAGGAACTCTTTGTTCCTGTGCCCTTCAGGGTTACTGCAACTAAAGACTGAACTCAGCACTTCACAGCCTGAGTGATTCTACTCTGGAAGGCAGCTGGACAAACGACAGTCCAGAAAGATAAAGAAATGTTCAGGGAAATCATCACAGAATGAAATCCTGTTTCTAATAAAAATATAAATCGTAGGTTAAAAACAACTGTTAAGTCACACCAACCGCCTCACTTCTGTGATTATTTGAATTTACTCTGGATTACAAGAACCGGAGTCATTCTTTGGTGTGAAAATAGCAACTGTACATCCCAGAGGACATGGCAAACCACCATCATAAACACAACAAGTATCTCTGATCACACAAGTTTTAGCTACAGCATAATTTGTCGTGTATTCTAGTGTTGCCGTGCAGTCCCACAGGCTCTTCCTCAAAACTTTTATGTTACAGCATCAAGAAAAAATAGGAGTGAGGGGAGGGAACGCAACAGAAAAATTCCCATTAAAATTATACTCTGGAAGGCCACTTCAGTATCTACCAAACAGCAGAAAATTAACAGTGTTGATTTAGGGGAAGTATTTCCAAAGCATTAGAGTCAGAATCTCCAGCTTTTCTAAAAATTATTTGGTAATTTGAGAGCTAAAGATGCTAC
Source organism: Acropternis orthonyx (assembly GCA_035583155.1). Taxonomy (NCBI): domain Eukaryota; kingdom Metazoa; phylum Chordata; class Aves; order Passeriformes; family Rhinocryptidae; genus Acropternis; species Acropternis orthonyx. Next base: position 16,936,789 of record JAWWEU010000158.1, read on the forward strand.
ATTTGCAACCCAGACCCACAAGTGTTGAAGTTACACTTTAGCTTCCCCCCTTCCTTCACAGCAGCTGTCTGGCTAGGGATCCAGGATGCAATGGAAAGGCCACAGCAGTCACTGAAAAAAACTGAACCTATTCATACAAGGCGCTGGAAATTAAGTGATAAATCAGCCATCAAGCAGAATGCTTCAGAGGGGTTTGTACCAATGCACCTGAATATTGATGCTGCCAAAGTGCGCACATTCTGTTCTTTTACATCTGTATACAGTTCTCAATCTGTAAGAAGAGTGGATAACCCATCGTATCAGATGGATTTTTGATGAAACATTTAAAAAAAAACCCACCCCAATTGTACATCACTGGAGTCACCAGAACGGGAAAACAGAATAGCTTTGTGTTCCATTTGCTTCTTTCCTCCAAGTTTAAATTCAAGATTAGCTACTGAAAAACAAAGGACCTTAGTGAGCCTGCAATTCTCTCATTTTCATGGAGTTATGTCAACAGAGAACATTTTAGTATTATTCTGAAAACAAGAGAGAAGGGACACAGACTCACTAAAAGGAAGGGCATGAATATAGTAGGGAACTGGCAAATCCACTCAATCAAAAACTTCAAGATTTTGACAACAATTCCATCCCTCACTTATCTCATTTTGCCTACAAGCCTCATCCCAATTGTGAGCATTTGCCTGTATTTCAGCATCTCGATTAATTAATGAGTGTCTCATGAAGCTGGGATGTAACATGAAGGCAAGGTATTGTGCCTCCTTCCATGCTAAAACATCCAACACTCTCCAATGTCATTAGAAACCTAATAGCATCTGAATTTGGAAGATTTCACTGCAGCAATTCTGGAAAGGCATTGAAAGCAAAGGTTCTTTCACACCTTTCTCAGAAAACCTTACACTTAAGCAAAATCCCTCTGGACTAATAAAAGCAATAGGACAAGAGGAAATGGCCTCAAGCTGTGCCAGGGGAGGTCTAGCTTTGATATTAGGAAAACTTTCTTCACTGAAAAGGTCATCAAGCACTGCAACAGGCTGACCAGGGAACTGCTTGAGTCACCATCCCTGGAGACATTTAAAAGCTGTCTAGATGTATCACTTAGGGACATGGTTTAGTGGTGGACTTGGCAGTGCTGGGTTAATGCTTGGACTCTATGATCTTAGAGGTTTTTTCCAACCTAAATGAGTCTGTGATTCCATATATCATAGGTATGGGTTATAACAGACATATATGTGCATAATATATGTGAAATCTATATTAACTTATCTATAATTATATGAGCTCCCTAATATTACACCACAGGCGCAGAAGAAATTACTATGCACACAGCCACCAAGACTTCATGGAAATGCAATAATTACAAATGAGAATCAGAATATCACTTTTTAATCTTTTCTTCTGATCCAGAATCAAAGGAATGAAACTCTACCTCTCCACATCCCTGTGTATAGGCTCATGGAGACACTTTTCCTTGCCTGTCGATAACAGAGATATGTCTCAAGAAGGGCCCTTCAGTACCCTGACAGCTTTGACAGTCACTGTCATTACAGCTTATCAAAAAGAGGACAAAGCATGATACCAGTATGTTAAAATTGCTTCCCCGCTTCTGCCCTATCCTTGCCATTGCCTATGGTCTGCCACCTATACTCCTTTACATCGTAGGATTATCGTTGACACACATCATTTCAGAGTAAAATTCATAACAAATTCAAGACTTTGCTTTTTTCTGTCATCTATTAATTCAGAGAGCCAGGAGTTTCGTGAAAGCACAAAATTCACTAAAGGTCACATCCACTGTCCAAAGAAGCCAAAACTGCATTTCCAATGAATTAAAATCTGATGAGTATGGATGAAACCATAAAATTATAATAGGAAATATATTTCATTAAGAGATCACTTAAGAAGATCATAACCCACTTCAACAACTAATTTGAAAGGTCTTTATTTTAAAAGAAACTTTATGGCACAACCAGTTTTACTAAGTAAGTTGGATGGTTCCTTTGGGAGATTTTGCCTTGCATCTTACCCGAGGGTGAAGAAGCTGCAATGACAGAAGCTACAAAGAAATCACAAGCTGGGTAGATTTATGTTTATAGAAACTAGAGAAGTGTCAACAAGGGAAACAGTACTTTTCACAGGTTCAAAGCTGAGTTGTTTTAGTTTTAAGTCTGGTTTGATCAGAATCAATCTTTTAATTCCCCCTTAACTCTACCCCCCAGTCCTGTCTTTTCTTGTCTGAGTGTAAATAAAGACCTAGAGAGGATCCCTATTTGAGGGCCCACACCCACCTTTTCTGCATTAACAAACTACAAAATCTGCTTAATTTTGGGCCAATTACTGTCTTCTTTATAGCACCTGCAAATCCAGCTGTTTGTGAGTTTGAGTAAGAACCACTGTCTGCATCATTCCACAGACTGCTTTGATGACACCATTCTATCTCATCTCCAGCAAGGTTAGCTATAAAGTTTTCAGTCCAAGACTGAAAATAAAGAATTGCTGATTTTTCAGGGACATTTATAATACACATTAGCATACCTGGAATGTAGACAGACACTTAGTCATTAGCCCAGAAAAGAAAGCAGCACTCAGATGTTGACAAGGAGTATCTGGGACAGGTGAGAGCATCACTAGTGATCTGATGATCATAAACATCACACACCTCAGCTGCACAATGATCCATGAATTAGTTACAAGAAAGCACTAATAAATCCCTGAAAGTCTGAATCCTTTGTTATGTGCTACTTTAGAAATTTAATTTAAGACTTCTTTTGAGCAATTCTTGGTCTTTCCATTCAAAGCTGTTTAAACAGAAAATTGTATTCTCCCAAAACAATTAGCTTGGTGGGGTTTGGTTGTGGTTCTGGTTGGTTTTTTTCCTTTGTGTTGGGGGGGTTTTTTTGTTGGTTTTTGCTTATCTTAGTGGTTTTCATGTTTTGTAAACCAATTTGTTTTCCATTTCAAGTCAAGTCATGACACCAAAGTGCTGTTAATTCTTCATTTCCCTTCAAAGAAAACCCAGTTCACAGAGTTGTTTTAAGGTACAACTCTGACAGAGCTTTGTTTCCTCCAGTGAAAAACAAATCATTTACCTGAACTTGGTGCTAGATTTGGTGGCAGTGGCCTTTTAGTACGGTGAATAAAGTCTTTGAAAGGACCAGAATAAAAGCTGGGACCAGGATCTTGATGCTTTCTTTAGAATTACCTGCAGAGTTAAATGTATGTTCATAGACTCCATGGCATAGAAAGCCATGTCACAATTAACATGAACTTTCGTATTTACATATGCAGCATTCAGTGGGGTCACTGGATTCCCCAGACTCAACACCCTGCCATCTCTAGAACTCCTCTTCTGCATCACAACACACCTGAAGAGAGGGTTCAGAGCAATGAATGCACCCAGAGCACCTCCAATGAATATTGGAGGGGAAAGAAAAGCTTCAGAGATTTCAAGTTCCTAAAGGACTTCAGCGTATATTAAACAGGTTCAATAAAATAGAAAGCATGCTGGATACAGTGTAACTCCAGGAGTTATGCCAGGTCTGACAACATAGTCTCCTTGCTATATATACTTCATAAATTACAGTGATAGTCTCATGATAGGATGAAGCCCCCACCTCTTGCCAGAAAGATGCCAAAAATCTGCATGACTGGCTTCCACCTTCTTCAGCAAAAGCTTTTTTTTTTTAAATACCTGTTGTGATTAAAAATTCAAATTGGGTTCAATGACAAAACTGAAAATCAAAAGTCAAAACATTTTTATCCCAGGCTTCTAATTTACGATGCCGCTAACTTTCCACTTTGCCATGAACCTTTTTTATACTTTGTTTTCTGTGATCTGATCAAAGGGAAATGAAGGGACATTCCACCAAGAACTCTGTGGCTGTCTGAAGTTGTGCACTTAAAAAAAAAAATCTTGAGAGCCATTTCAAATTTTATTAGTATGCACATTAAATTAAATGGATTCTCTTAAACTCCTCCTGAGGGTCTTTGCACACCTCACATGGAATTCTCTCAGGCAAGCAGAACAGCCTTCAACACTGATGAGACCCATTCGCTCCAGCAATGAACAAACTAAGATCCATTGGCACACTAAGGTAGGAGAAATTCGCACTGGGTTCACTATTTGCTGTAAATCTCAAAAACACTCGCTTTTAGGCATTAAGTTCCACCAAAATGTTATTTGATAAGAGGATTTAATTAAAAAAAAAAGTCTGTCTACTTTCTAGTCCATGTATGATACTAAACCCAGTCTGGAATACAGATGCTTTAGTGATGAATATTTCCTTGGTAAAACAATTGCACTGGGATGCAAAAATCTGAAGTTCAACTCACAGCTGTGTCACAGAGTTCTTCAGCAAGTCTGAGACAGCATTTAATCCCTTTGTGATCAACATATTCAGTGAAGTTTATTATTTTTTTCTTTGTAATATCCATGATGCACTTACTGAATCTAGCGAAACAGCACTTGAATCACATTTCAATCCCCACAGTGCCACTGCAGCATTGAGTTCTGACACCAATTCTTCACCATGGGGAGCCAGCTGGCAAAGGAGGCTGCGGCTAAAAAAACGTGCCTGCAAGGATCTTTCTACAAATCCAATTAAAAACTGGCTGCTCTATCAGTAAGAAAGGGATATAGTCAGGTCTGCTGAATAATTCCCTGATACAATCCAACTGACAGGGCAGAATTCACAGTGTACCCCGCACTTACTGTAATTCACCAAGGGGGACTCGAATGGCAGCTCTGTAAGACCTGAAGGCCTGGAGTCTGTCATGCGACAACACCAGCCACCAAGTGACAAAACCACAAACCAACAGCAGTAAGAAAAGCACATCATTTCAACCAGCCACCCGAAAAGCATTGTTTCCTGCCTGACACATCACGGTGCAGAAGATGACAGCACGAGAAGACATTAGCTCTCCAAAACTACCATAAAGGCAAAACAAAGAGAATGCTTTATGTATGAGCTGGGTTCCAACAAGGGTTGTGTTAATGAAATGCCTTTGATATTTACATAGACTTTGCACTAATTTCCGCAGGGACAGGTCTTTTCCAGGGATGTTGAGCAGTAGGCTGATCACAAAGCAAGCGGGACCATAAGAAAAGGAAATTAGAAAGTCAGTTTTTCTGTGGGTTTGCATGACAGTGAGGTGTGGACTTGACATTTTCATGAGGTTACAATTTTCACAACTGAGCTTTTTCACTTGTAGTTCTAGTGCCTGATAAAGGTTATACCTGTAATGCTGTTTTCTCAGCAGCACACTTAGGACACCTCCTCTCCTGCACTGCAGAGGCTGTTACCTTTCTTGTCAAATTTGGATCAAATTGGCCAACAGATCCATAGCTGGAATGGAAAAAAGATGGAAGACAAACCAGGACAGTAAAATTGTTCATGATCACACAGGCCTTGGTCCCTCATGAATCTAGTAAGATGCCAGGAAACAGCGCTCTAAGCACAGTAATCTTAACCCTTCTCATAAAGCCTCCAAAGTTCTCAAAGCCAGTTCAATAGAGATATTCAAACTACAAGCGGAAAATGAACAGCAGTGAGAGGTGATGGGAGTGACTTCTATGTAAGTGCAGAATTAGTGCTTTGCACTATTTCTGCATCAGCACGTTAACCTTTCTCTTTCTGCCCTCCACTTCCCTTTAGTTACTCCACCATGAAATAAGTCTTTTAATTGCTATGTAACGAAAGCCCTCTTTCTGGCAGATTGACTGAGAAAGCCAAGCTGGTGTCTGGGGACTACAGGCCCTTTGGTGACAGTTTTAATTCTGGTCAGAGCAGAGAAGTCAATAACTCATTCTTGCAGAAGTTGTTACTGACCCTGAGCAGGCCCTGGGAGGAGATGAAATCTCTATTCACTAGGAAATAAAGTCTTGTTCTTTCTTTCTTTTCTTTTTTTTTAAAACCTGAGAGTAAATAAAAAGAAAGAAAAAAAAGACAGGTTCAAAAAAGTCAGGAAGTGCAAAGCACAGTTTTGACCAAGTGGAGGAGAACATTCTATAAAGTTCTGTTGCTTGATGGTCCCAGTTCTGACTCACCTGGAGCAGAGCTGCACTGCCACTATTTCAGAATAATGACCCAAACCCCAAGAAGGGAATAACACACAACCACTCTTCTTGCATTGTCCTCTTGTGTTTTGTTTTTCCTTGACAACATATGAGCTTCCACTGGTCAAGTTAAATTTTTCTGCTTTCAGATTTAGACTTTTTTTTTTCCAGATGGACTGGAAATATTTCTAGGTAATCAGCTATGTCATTATTATTTAATGGAAATGTTCTAATTACTACCATGTAAGGCATCCTCTCAGAGAGTGCAAATAAATACTAATTAATCACATGATTCTCCTTCTCTCCCCAATTCTCTTAGTGGTCTTCAGTGACAGTGGCTGTTACGTCTCCAGTCTGTTTACATCCACACTGACACTGGGAAATTTCATCAACCTCTGAGAGATTTACTTTTAACTGATGGAACATGTAAATTTCCAACTTTACTTTCTATTTTTAATGATGCTTTAAAAAGTGATGTATTCCAGCAAAACAAGGAATTTGTTTGGAATCCCCCAGACATCAGAAGAGCAGGAAATGAAGGATTAATGACCACACAGTTTTAAGCAAACACTGAAGGGATTTAACCCAGTGCTTTGAACACAACCAGTTAACACTTTCTCTTTTTGCAATTCAGTAGGCTGGAAACGCACAGCAATGTGAGCATTGCTTAATACACACAAACTACAAAATCTGAAGTTAATGCTCTTCAGGTGAAAATGAGTAATGACTAGCCTGAAAATTCTGAGCACTTTCCAAGACAGCATTATTTGACAAGCAGCAGCTGGCAACTGCCTTCTACAGGCAATTCTGCCTCACTGGGCATATGCAATGTACCTGTACAAAATGCTATAGGTCAGCATGTCTGTACAATTAAGTTGCAGGTATTCTGGTTCCTGCAGCATGGATAAAACACACTGTTAATCAACAGGCTGGGTATACAAGTTTTCAATGGCAAGCAAATTACTGTCAAAATGTGATCATCCTGATACCGTAATGACAAGACTCCTTCAAAAATACTAGTCACTAGGGAAACATTTTGTCACATGTGTAAAAACTAATGTGTTCTGACACAATTTCATACTCATACAGCTTTTACATGGTTGTGTCTGACCTTCCCTTTGACCAGTGTGAATTTTAGCAGTAGTTTCACTGGAAACAGGAATAAACGCTTTATGAACAAAGATCCAAAGCAACCTTTGTATGATGTAAAAGGAAAAACTAAGTGAGGAGGATCCTCAGCCAAAAAGGAGGTGGCTACAAAGGACAAATGCAGCAGCTATCAGCAGTTACTGCTGTAAGCCTACATTGTTTTACTTGAAAAAAAGATTAATTCTCTGCTGCACTTGGCGTATCTAAAAAAAATTACAATGGCCTCTCCGAGTCACAGCAGAGGTAAAGAAAACAAACACTGCACATACATACTTGATTATCGCTTCACTTCATCATTGACTGGAACACAAGAAAATCAATACCAATGCTATAAGAACACATCCACCATAATAAAATATGTGGCTTACATGTATCAAATCCTAACAAGTGTGCTTGCATTCTTAGTGGAGAAAATCATTTCATAAAAAAAATACCAGGAGAGAACTGAAAAATAGGAAAGGTATCTAAGGAGGGGACACAACAGAATGATGTATCCAGAGCATAAGGAGATAACTATAACAACTAATCATCAATATACTGAACATGACAGGCCAATGTTTCTATCCATTATTTTAAGCGTTAGATAACTTCATACCTCCAAAGAGCTCCAAACAGCATTTTGGTTATGCTGGACTTAAGTGACTAGTATTTATTTATGTCCTTCTAATCCATTCGATGCCCAACAGAAACAACCCATGTTAAGCAGAAATGTTTGGGTCTCGATTCCTCCTCTGTAAGGAGAGGGAGCAGAGCCCATCACAGTTCCTGCTTCAAGAATGGGGAAATGCAGCTCCCTGGAACTGAAATTTTGTCATAAAACCTCCATCTAGTTTTAAAGTCACATTAGCCTCCACTCATTCACGCAGGATATGCAAACAACTTGGGTCCTCTTACCCAATTCAGGTTAAAGAAATACATGGAACAAAACCTAAGATTTGACATCATGGCTTTCAGTCATTCGGAAATGTCACACTAGCAATAGTTTGCTCGTTGCCCTGTACAACAGGAATTTCAATTTACCGAATCTACCAATTTACAAATCTTTTTAATCAGAAGGATTTCTCTGTTATTTGAAGGTGTAGTTTTGACTGTTTTTTCTTATCCAAGTCTAGTATTCAAGTCTAGGATCTGTCTCATCTTGGCTATCTATAATCTCCTCCAGATTTAGCTTCTACTGATCTCCAGTATGCAAGCCAAGATAAAAAACAACTGCATCAATATGAAAATAATATTACCCCAGGAAAGTTAAAAGCATATTCCTGTAATTACTAAGACTATTGACTAGAAGACAGTAGAAAAGATATATCTTGTTTGTGATTCTAAAATTTGTTTTCCTGTCTTCTCTTCCATTCATTTGGCATGGCCAGCTATGCCATTTTCTTTGGCAGTGTGTATCCTTTCCTACACATCAAAAAAATCATTTAGTAAAAAAAACAGTACCAGCATAACTGAGACAGAAGACTTTTCAGCAAGAAAGACATAATGAAGAAACACAAAGAACTAATAGTAGATCTGAGAACTACCTTGCTGTTATGGCTTATGTACCTTTCTAAGAGACCTAGGTTTAAAGAGAAAAAAAAATTAAGAGCAAAAAACATTAAATAATTTAAGTTCTACCACTAAACTGCCCTTTACTATCAGAGTGCTGTCCTAATCAGTTAAAACGCAAATTCAAAGTGAGAGTGCGCCTTGAATGTTCGCCTGTTTCCTTGATCTTGGATACTGCCTATTACTCCAGATTGCTTTTACAACATCCTTTTATTGAGCTTTCCTTACACTGCTGTCCCATAAGGCGAGAGAGACTTCTCAAATCAATTCTCAGCACACCCAAATCAATTCTGAAGCTCACCATGTCAAGGGAGCAACCTTTTTTGAGACTAGAGCCAGTCATATGAGTTTCTAATACACTGCATTAAATTTCTTCTGTAATTCAGTGCCAGGCTTTAAAGCTAGGGCAGACAGCAGATACAGCATATACTTGTAAGCACAGACTTGGGTATAAACTTGCATTATAGGTATTATAGCACACATTTGACACAATAGTTCCCTTCTGTTGTGAAAACAATAATGGAATAGTTCCAATTTCTCTACAGGATTCTGACATTTGGGCGTAACTCCTCATAAAGCACAAGCTTATGAATCAGTTTTGTATCACAGAATCAGGACTTGAACCTTTGATAATGATATTTAATGATAAAGAACAAAACCCACTGCTTTCTTGGATTCAGGGCAAGACTTCAAAGGATTCACTAGTGTAGCCAGGAAGACGACTTTGTTTTTGTCACTTAAAGAGGGCAAATGACACACAATGAATTAACAAAAGAAGTCTAGAGGAACTCACAAAGCGTGGCATCTCTGTGAACATCTCCCAGGATCTATACTGGACACATTCACAACTCTTTCAGGAACTCGGCTCCCCAAAGAACAACTCAGCAGACGCCTATTAGTCCCACTCTCACAATTCTCATCTCCCCAGTAAGAAGAGCAAATTATGACTTAGTTTGCTCTCAAAACACACTACTTCCTGAGGGTCTGCTCTGTGGACGCTTGCTCCTGAATATGCTATTATTCACTCTCTACTTTTCTCAACAAAAGCCATATTTATGCCACATTTACTGTAATACTCTCAAAGGATGAGAAAACATATCATTCACCTCTTTCCTACAACACCTAATTGTAAGACCCAGCAGTATTCTCCTTCTTAGTAAAAACACAGAAGTGGCATTCCTATATCCAATTAAGAAAGAAGGTACTCCAAACTCATGAAGACAAACTTCAGTTACACAGCAGCTTTGAAAGATCTCTCTATACGGATTTAATACTCTTAAATGTGCTGCTCATTAATAATTTAATGTGGACAAAACAGCCCATTTTTATTACTTTCATGTTATTTACAAAACAAATTGAAGGTCCATAAACATAGCAAATGACTCCTGGTTTTTGCTCAAAATTTGAGTATCATTTTTAAGTCACATGCCTCAAAACAGCATTTAATTAAATACACCTAGGAACAGAAGAGGACTTTAGAAAAGAAGAAAAAACAAGGTGTTGCATTTGTCTATTCCTACTTTTCACAGTTCAGTTCAAGTCGACTAGTCCTCCCTGTTCAAGAGCTCCAAATTCTTTCCCCACTAATAAATAACCAAGCAGTTATCAAATCTTCCAGCGCTTTATGTTAGAGGAATGTGTTTAGTTACATACCTGGATTTTGTGTGCATGCATCTAAATACACAAATATGTACACATATGCTTTTATCTACATGAGAAAGAAAAGTAGGGAAAAGAGGTACATGGATAAAGACCTCTGACTTCCTTCTTACACATTTCCAGCACCAGGCCCAAATGCAACAAAAACTGATCTTCTAAAAAACTAGTATCAGTGTAAAGTTGATGCCTGCATGAGAGCAGATGCAGAAGAGAACTGTGATCAGTTTCCAAACCAAAACAAGTTTTTCCTTCTTGTTGGAGGTGACACCGAATTCCTCAGTAAGCTTTGAGAGACTCATGCCCTTCCATTTTTCCTGAAAGGTGCTGTCCATAGCAGGTCAGTCTGACCAAAGGATTCTGCTTTGGAATAAAAACAAAAGGAGCCTTTCCTGGTTCTTCTCGTTTAATAGCTCAGCTGGAGTCACATCACAGTGGTTTTTAATCCCATCCCAGCACAATAGCAAAACAGAGAGAGAGAACCCAGATATCTCAATGAGCTTTGCAGGCAAAAAATTCTGGTGCTGTATGAAATGTGCCTTAAAACACATCTTTGAATCCATTTTCAACTAATGCCCCACTTTAATGGTAAGAGAGCCTATTGCTCTACTTCAAACACAGCAAAGCATAAAAACCTGCTTCTAACCAAATATAAGGGTACACTGTTCTATCTTCACCCATCACTACTTCCTAATCTTCATGATTCCATGAGAATGTATCACTAACAGTCTCTGCTTCCTGCTTCAAAAACTTCTCAGTCTGCAAGCAGCCAGAGAGGCTGCATTTTATAATTTATCTGCCCTGAGTTTTAGTAATGATGTTTATTTTCATACTTTGTTGTAAACAAAAGTAATTATTACCTTCTGGAAAGCTTCACACACTTCACTTGGCTCTCCGTATATTAAGTCCCTTGAAAGTAGGTTCATACGCACAGGAACACTCATGATTCTCTCCACACAGGAGAGTGGTTACATTGGTTTGTCAAGTGCCTCCCTAACACCCTGAGGTTGTTTTCTAAGATCAAGTGGGGAGGCAATCAATTACTGCAGAGTAAAAGGATAGCTTCTTCCTCTTAAGGCAGCTTATACTGACACCAGTCATTGGCTATGGCTTTCTCCTTTCCCTGCGCTAGTGAAGTCCAAACCAAAACAGGGTAAGATAGCTGCAGTGGAAGTGCAGATAAGGAGGATAATATGTTGGAGCTGAGAGAATTTGACAGCCCATGCAGAAGGGGAAAGAAATTAAGGGGACATTCCTGGCCAGAAGTGACACAGATACAGGGAAGAACGAGAACATCCATTTCTTCTGCCTTTCTCTTAACCAAGTAGCTCTTCAGCAAAATAGGCAGCCACGTCACAATCTTTTTATTAGTCGGTAACCTAAGTATTTGAACAAATCTTATGGCAAACTCTAGTTAACATGAAATATTTCACTTTCAGAAACAGTTTTAGCTCCCCCTTCTCCACCTTGCTTCTATTTTTGCAGCAAAAAAAGAAGGGACGATGCATAAAGGAGTACATCTAGAGAAGAAACAAGGAGTGCTGTTGGCTTGTCCTTCTAGTGGTCTGTGTCATGATACCACAAATGCAAGGAGGCACAACCAGCAGGAAAAACAGTGGCTAAGAAGGTGAGTTGAAGAAGGAGAGTCATATTTCTCACTCCAAGCATGCAGCACTAATTCCATTTCATAGATGCTGGCTGGCTTAACCTCAAAACTCCTAACCTCCTTCCAAATTATGCCACATCCACTTCCCTGAATCTCTCTGTTTCAATACTTACATACTCATTTTAACTTGTGCAGTCACTCAAGCATTTCTGCAGGCACTAAAATGTCAGGCAGTGTCAACATACGCAGCATTGCAGTTATATTGATTTAGCCAAACAGGAGAAGCACCGATGCCGAGTATTAAAGGACTTTCTAATATTTATATTTTATTTTAGAGTTCCCAGAACACATCCCAGAATGAAGTCCTACAAATTTTATCCATGTTCAGTATTCACTACACACAAAATCCTGAAGAAATCATGCTTAAGGACCACACATGCCAAGCATCCAGAATCAAGGCCAGGAGAATACACAAAGACAACAACTTCATTCTTTCACACCCAATTACAATCTCAGGTGTTTCAAAAGAAACAACCACAGCATGGAAAGAGATCTTTTTGTATGCAAAGAAAGCATAGAGGATGATGAAATATGCAATCGCAATCAACCGTTACCGCAGGTCTCTAAAATTATTTCTGAACATTTTAGCCAGCAAACACATCATTCAAAGCAACGCCGGCGTAACAATCTCACTGAAGGCGAGCCCTGCAGTGCATTTTGTGCTGTGGTCTTACAAGAACACAGAAATCCAGTAAGATGAACGGGGTTCTGGACATAACAGGGTCCTCCCACAACCAAATGGGATCACATAATTCCGGACTAATTTTGGGAGAAGCTATGTGAACCAAAGCAGGGGGTGTGGGGGAGATGGCTAAAAATGCACACAACAAAACTTAACTTTCCTTTATACAAGGGCATTTTACTTACAGTGCCATTAGTGATTTACAAAAAGATTTTATAAATCCCATTTCTCTAGAAGCTTATGTTCCAGGTTCAATAAGGAAATAATACTTCTTGGGAACATTAAATTTACTGTAGCTATTTTAAGAAGTAAAGAAACCTTAGAAAGAAAGACTACAGAACAGGACCTTGCAATGATTCAAAATATAATACCCTTTCAAACGCTACTTGGCACAGCTAAAGACACTCATATTCCAGTAGAAATAAAAAAGTTAGCACTTCACCAAGTGTCTAAAAGCTCTTTAAAAATTCAATGCTGCATATGCAATAACCATCTCGATTGTCACCCATGACAGAAATGTTGTTGCATATGAAGCAGAAACTGACAGCTATTTAATAACATTTGACATTATACAACAATGTGTTTTGGTTTGTTTGTTTAAGGACAGATTTGACAGAAATTTGGTCACAACTACAAGACCAAAACTAAGGGTTTTGAGCTAAAATATCCACGAGATGCTTCTGCCCACTGACATCCATATACTGTGGACTTTCAAGGTGAAACAATGCATCAAAAACTGTCAACTAAGAAATAAATTTAGAAGAAGGAATGTAGGAAGGAAAAGCAGATAGGTATCGAGGAAATAATCTGAAACCCAGATACTCACCTAAGGGGGACATTTATGTGCCACTGCTAAAATCTATGGGAGACAGCCAAACACAAGCCAGACACAGGTCACTAAAGTTACTAGCGGCAGTGGTAACAACACTATTTATTCTTGGAGCTCCTAAAGGCTAACTAAAAAGTGGTTCCAGTGTGCTTACAGTGTTAGGCACTCTGCAAGTATAGAAACTGAGTTGGCATCACTCCAGAATCTAACAGATGACAGCAAGCATGACAGGGGAGAGGCTGAAGATCCATACAAGGAGCACAGCAAGGGTTGGAATCATCTGGACAGCCTGAGGAACACATGGCAGAGGGGGGTGCGGCGTGTTTGCTTCGAAGAGGACACCTAACCGCAAAGCCAACAGAAGGGAGGAGCCTGGAACAAAAGCGATAGAAGGTGAGGAAGGCAAAAAACACACAGAGCATTGAGGCAGAGAAGCTGAGACAGGGTTTGAGCACGTCAGCGGTGAGAACAAGGCAGCGATGGCCGGGCCAGGAGCACAGGCTGCCCTGCGAGGCTCCAGCACTTGCTGTGCCGCCTCTGCAGCTGCTGGTACCAGCTGGTGTCTCTGCCTGGTTGCTCCCTGAAGCTGTTTCCAGAGCCAGGCTGAGAGGGGAGGAAGCACAGCCATGGGTCCTAGTGCTTCCTACGTGGCCATGCCTTGGGGCTGCAATTCCAACAAAGAGCCTGGCGAACGCAGTCCAGTTGAGCCTGTTTGACTCTGCCTTGAGTGTCTCTCATCTGATTCCAGTCACTCCGTTCCCAAAAGCTGGTACAAGTTGAAGGCTATCAATTAGGAAAACTATCTGCTTGGAGAGATTATGCTGCGTATATTTAAAATCTAGCAAAAACCAAAAACCAAAACAAAAATCCAAACCAAACAAAAACAAACAAACAAAAAACCAACAAAAAAAGAGGCTGGATATTCAGAGCTTGTCTAATAGCGAATAAAGAAAGAAATTCTATAAATAAATTAGAAATATAAGAAACTACATGCACCGCCTATGGAGAGGAATTATTTACTGTGGTAAATGCAAGCATGAATGAAAGTAACAGGAAAAGAAATTAAGAATGTGGCAATGCAGACCTCGGAAAGAAACAGAAACTGCAGAACAGTCTCCAGAGGAAAAGAATAAAGTTCCAATATTCCAAATTCTTAAAAGCAAGTATAGGTCAATAAAATGTTTAAATTATGAAAAGAAACATCTCAAATTCCATGCAAAACGTAACAACCCTCCAATGACAGAGTGCTGTCTGGATAACCCAGGGCAGCTTCCCTAACACCTTTTTGCTGATTACAATTTGATTGAAAATAAGCGCATTGCAGGCTTCACAAATGCATCTGAACACCAGTATTTGCTAAGACCTTAGGTTAATCCCTCTTAAAATAATGCTGTTGAATAACCTCAGAACTTAAAATATCTCCATACAGTAAACTAGAGCACTCAGAAATGCAAACACACTTGCAGCGCACATTTCAAAGGTGAGAGCACAACTTTTGAAGAGGAAAAATATGCCATTACATTATTTGAAAGTTCCTAATTTGATGCTTCCCACATCAGAAACACACTGGAAGTTTACAGTGGTCCTTTAAACGGGCAGATTTACAAAAAGAATACATGGTATATACCCTATACATTAGTTCAACGTAATTATTTCTTTTACAGCATAGCTTGATTAAATACGTGGAAGATTAAAAAAGAAAAATAAATCAAGCTCTGTAGTATAAAGGGTGATATTAGGGAATTCTTTTCCTAACATAATGAGATCATACCATTAAGGCTTCACTGCTTGCAACTTACAAGTAATTTCCTTGCTTTATGGGATATTGTCCTTCATTCAAACACACACTCCATTATGCATTATAGATAACGTATATAGGGTACTAAATGGAAGAAATTGCAATAAGCATTTCACACAAGATAATGGAATGGATAGATGATATAAGGGAGACTCAGCATGGATGAAGAAATCCGCTTATCAGGCCCTGCACAGTATTCCAGCTATTTATGTAAAGTTTAAGCATTGTTATCTGGAGAAGGGGGGAAGCAGGGGGGATTCACAGAGGAACAAGGTTATTCACTTTCTTTAGTAAGCCTGTGTGATAAACCCTTACTCACACTTCCCCACAGCCGTAACTCTCAAAGACTTGCCCTCACAGACTCAGCTCCCTTTTGAAGTTTTACTAACAGCAAGGATGATGTGGTTGATGCCATTCCTACATAATATTGTAAAGGTGCAGGACAGAACTGAGAACAGCGGTGTGTAATTTTTAAAGGATACATTTACAGACAGGCAAAAATATTTTACCGCTAGAAAATCTACAATCCGATAAAGAGTTCTCTTTATCGTCAGCTGTCCACAACTCCAAATCCAAGTTCTCCTGCTAAGGAATAAATAAAGAAACCTCCTCTCTGGAACAATATATACTATTCAGCTTTGCTCATCATGGAAAACATTTAATCCAAAACATTTTGGATCTCCATTCCCTCCACTGAATTTAATAATACGTGGATCAGGCTTCTGGAATTTGACTTAATCTCTCAGGCTTAGCTAAGACAAGAATCACTAAAATTTAAAGACTCAAGCTGCCTTTGTGCATTAGCTATTACTCAAGAGACGTTTTCCTGGCAAATTGGGATTCTGGACTGTGTCTCAATCTTGATAGTTATTTCCATTATGATTCCCAATTCTTCAGTCTGTAAATTTCAAAGAAGCCTTCAGTTCTGAGACATTTATGGGGATGAAGGGAATCTACAACTGAAGAACTGAACCCTAAAGGTCTTACCCATTTCACTTGACCAGAACAACTTCACCAGCAGGAAATACAACACACAGATGTTCTCACTTTTCACTACACTTTTCTCAGTAACATCCTGGTCACAAAACTCCATAAAAAAAAATTTCAAAACAATGGCAAAATGTGGCAGACTGCTTGGAAACTAAATTTAGCGTACTGCTCTCAAGAGGGCTTCTCAACTTACAGAAAAGAGCATTTCTTAAACATTGACTGCCAGCATCTCAACTTTTAATACCTGATCTACGATCTTCACAGTCTGACACACATTCCAAACAGCATGTGACCTTATTTTGACATTATCCATCCAAAACATGGGCATGTCTTCTACCTGTAACTGGTGTTCACTGAGGAGTTTTGCCCTGATATCAATAGCCCTTGTTTACAAGCCTCTTGAATCAGCAGTTGCTCTCCATGGTTCTTTTTATAAATGTTGTCAAGTACAGACATATTTTAGGAAATTACTTATGTCAACAGTGCCTCCCCTCCCCTCCGTGCTTGGGTTTCCAACTGAAAGGGATTAACACAGCACATCCCAATAATAAAGAGAAATTAATTAAAAATATAGGCATTGTCAACAACAGACACACCTCTATCATAACTACTGAACCCTCCAAATCCCTTGTCACTTGAAAATTTTCTGTTAAATGAAGAATTTGAAAGGACAACGAAACTTAAAGCGTATGGTGGAACAAATGATCCAGAACAAACAGCTCCTTTATTTAAAAAAAAACCCAAAAAACAAAACCAAAACACACAAAACCAGCCAACCAACACAACCCTTCCACTGCTGTCTTGGTTGCTGGTCTGAGGTGTAGTGGCACTGAGGACCCTCAGGTAGCCCGGACTGAATTCACACATATTTTTCCTCAGAGGTCAGAAACAACAAAAACTCTCAAATGATGATTGCAGCTTCGAATTACATATATCTCCATTTTTAAACATTGACACAAGCACAGGGAAAGAAGGAAGCTTAGATGCAAAAAACAGGTATCTATGAAAGCCAAAGCCAAGAAGATATATACAGAACAAAGGAAAAACCTTGAAAAACACAGTGTTAACAACATACATTGGTATGTAATCCTTTTGGAATAAGAAGATTCTGTCTTTTTTCTTGAAAAGAAGTCCTTTAAAAGCAAATAAATTGCCCTAAAACAGCACATTCCATGCTTTTGTGTGCCTCTATACCACAGTGTCTTAGTTTCAGGGTCAGAAATCCTTAATATAGGTAGTTAAAAAAAAAAAGGGACAGACAGCAACTGATAAGACCTTTTTCATTTTCTAGCATCCATGCAAGATTTCCTTACTGGAAAGCCACATTCCTACTGGTGACAACAAACCAACAGTGAGAAGTAGGTTAAGTGAACCGCAAGAGATTACAATTTCCCATTGCTTAAAATAAAAAAATTGAATCTTAAATATAGGTGCAATTAGAACTGCAAGCAATGGTAACCAAGACTTTCAAAAAGAGGTGCCGATACTTACTTTCCTTAACTGTAATCTTTATCTCTGGAATTTGGATCCCAACTTACCTAATCACCCAAGGACATGATGTTCAAAAGCATTCCAACATCTACACAGTGCCTTCTTTCAAAACCTTCACCTTTCATAAGATTCTGCTTTTAAAATGGTTTGGTCACCAATCCAAAGAAGTGTGAACTCCAACATTTTGTGTATATTTCAAAGCAGTACTGGAGCCTTATTTTACACAGTCAGTGTACTTGGAGATTACGCCTGTGAATATTAAGCCTAGAGGAGAAGGTCACAGTCTTGCATATACAGGCTTCATCAATTTACCAACTGAAGACAATTCTGCTTTTTACCCCCTGCCCAACATAGTACAAAGCTACTTGTATCTCCTTTTAGAGCAAGGTGATCAAAACACAGAACTGGAAACAAGAATGATCAATTAGCATGACCAGACAGACGCCCTTCAGGTTTCCCTATGTGACTCTGCATGTCCGAGCCCAGAGCCAACATCATTCTGTCCCGTGCACCTAGCTGGAGGTGAAGCAACATTTACAACACGGAGCAGGCAAGCCAGCAGCAGAGTCTGAAAGCCAAAATGCACCTCATTTTGTGCCAGAAGAATGGCATAAACAGCCTTAGATCTTTCTGTTGCATCATTAAAAAAACCCACTTAATAAACAAAACAATCACAAGCAAAAATATGCAGATTGGGCATCCTTCCTGTCAACACTTAATATCAAACCAACAGCGAGTATTGTCTTAATCACACTGTCACTCCATCATCTGAGAAGCAAGCAGGACTGCAGAAAATCAAGAGACTGCATCAAGCAACCCCATGGACATATGTATCTTTTTACCTCTTATCTAAGGATGAGAGATTTGGAGGGAAAATTAATTGTTTGCCCTGACTTGAATGCAGTTTACTGAACAAGTCTTGCCCATCTGTCAGCCTTGAGACCCAGTGTGAATGTCCTGTTAATATACGAACTTACAGACAGAAAACTTCCCTAAAGAGCCAAGGGGAATGCCACTCAAACTGAAGACAGTTATCACAAGATCTTCTAATTTTTGTAATAGCTCCAGCATGAATTACTGTGGTCACCTCCTCAGAAAAAAAAAAAAAACAAAAAAACCCAGCAAATTCAACATATCATCTATAGCACTGACTGGTAGGAACAGAGTGGAGATTACCTGCACACAAAGACTTACCCCCTACACCTCTATTCTTTTTCTCCAGTACAAGGTAAAGCAGAACAACTTCATTCACAGGATTATCCCAACAGAATCACAGAATGGCCTGGGTTGGAAGGGACCTTAAAGATCATCTGGTTCCAAACCCCTGCTCTGCACAGGGACCCCTTCCACTCGACCCGGTTGCTCAGAGCCCCATCCAGCCTGGCCTTGAACACTTTTAGGAATGGGGCAGCCACAGCTTCTCTGGGGAACGTGTTCCAGGGCCTCACCACCCTCACAGTTAAGAATTTCTTCCCTAATGCCTAATCTAAACCTACTCTGTTCCAGTTTGAATTCATTCCCCCCCCGTCCTGTTATTATTTGCTCTTATAAATAGTCTCTCTCCAAATATTACCAATATTGATTATCAGTTACTATTATTACTCATAGGAAAGCAAAGAGAAAAAAGACCTGATCAATGGTACAGGAGAAAAAAATTACTACAAAGAGACTGAGTATTTCTGGTGTTGTGCCTGAACTGTGAAAAAGCCAACTTTGGTCACAACAAAAAGAAATCTTGTCCTGTAGATTTGCATCCATCAGGAAACCACTCCCTTGTCAAACAGCCCTCATGCAGTACTGCAAAGCAGCACTACAGAGGATGATCTTGTTTCTGAGGAAAGATCACTCTCACCTGACACAGATGTCACCAAAAAGAGCAAATCCAGGATCAAAATTTCTACTTCCTCACTTGTTGGCCTCACTCGTTCCAGTGTCTGTACCAACTTCTTGTTTTAAATTCTGTTCACTTTTATTTTGCCTTTTTTCAAGTATTTTCATTCTCAATCTTTGGTTCTCTCTTAAATGCAGTAAAAAGCAAACCAAAACGTTATAAATCTAGCATTAATAATTTCAAGTATTTTGTTAAAACCCCTCCATACTTTATAAAAGAAACTATTTACCAGGCCTTTCAAGGACTAAATAATACAGGGTGTTAAGCCATCTGTGAAAGGTGTGAAAATTTAAAATTGATTTGCTAACACAGCAAGAAAACAAGACAACATCAGATTGCCAAGCCTCTGTGTCTTTACATATTCTGAAATTTCATACATAAATAATTTCTTTGTTTTCCCATCACCCATCACCAGGCACTAAAGGATTAGATACGATGTATTCTTGTTCAAAGCATGTCCCCCTACTTATTACTTACTACTTTAGTTACTTAATAAAAAAAAAGAAAAATAAGAAAAACATAACATTACTATACAGTGCTGAATTAAAAATAAAAGCTTTCTGTGTTTATTGAGGGACAAGGTATTGGTGTGGGGGGAAGGGATGAAACACAACCCCCTCCCAAAACTACTCCAAGACATTATCTATAAAAATTGGGAATGCAACAAAAAAACCCACTAGAACAATCCCCAAAAATTGCAACAATTGAGGTGCGTGCCTCCTCACATTATCCAGGAGTATCCTCAGTTCAAAATACCATATTATCCCTAATTACATGATATTTACTTCCTACAGCTTCCGCACCAGCCACCATAACCCACAGACCCCATTCAAAATAATTGTCGTTTGAGACAGCCATGTCATCTTTACAGCATTTCCAGAATAGTTACCAGTTTGTAGTCGTCCTTCCATGTATTTACATAGTTCACATAAATCTGCAGTCCACTTGCAAGGTCATGCCTTTTGCCCCCCTGCTCCTCCTGAGAGGGCTGGGTATGTTCTCACTCGGCTGCACTGGGTTTTTGGGGCCAGGCTTTGGGTAGGGAGGGCACCCCAGCCGTGGGTGGCTTTTGCGAGGAGCTGTCAGAAGTTTCCCCCGTGTGCCCTGTGGAGCCAATGCCAGCCCCCACCAGTGACAGCAGTAGTGCCTCTCTGGTAACTCATTTAAGGTCAGCAGGGGAAGAAAGGTGCAATGGCAACTGCAGCGAGAATACGTGACAGGAACAGCCCTGCAGGCACCACGGTCAGGGAAGAAGGAGAGGGAGGAGGTGCTCCAGGTGCCGGAGCAGAGATTTCCCTGCAGACCAGGGTGCAGACCATGGAGGTCCAGGATAGGGCAGAGATCCACCTGGAGGACCCCACGCTGGAGCAAGTGGATGCCCGAAGGAGGATGTGACCCTGTGGGAAGCCCTAACTGGGCTCCTGGCAGGACCTGTGGCACCATGGGGAGACAGGAGCCCGTGCCAGAGCAGGTTTGCGGGCAGGACTCGTGACCCCACAGGGGACCCACACTGGACTGCTTTGTTCCTGAAGGACCTGTGGAAGGGACCCATGTTGGAGCAGTTCATGGAGAACTGCAGCCCATGGGAAGGACTAATATTGGAGAAGTTCATGGAGGACTATCTGTGATGGGAGAAACCCCACGCTGGAGTAGGGGGAGAGCATGAGGAGTGATCCCAGTGAGGAGGAAGCAGCACCAGAAATAATTGTCATGAACTGACCACAACAACCCCTGTTCCCTGTCCTGCTGAGATACTCAAGGGGAGAAGTTAAGCCCAGGAAGAAGGGAGGGGTGGGGGAAAGGTGTTTTTAATATTTGTTATTTTCCCATTACCCTGCTCTGATTTGATTGCCACTAAATTAAATCAATTTTCCCCAAGTCAGGTATATTTTGCCCATGACAGTAACTGGTGAGTGATCTCTCCCTGTCCTTACCTCAACCCTTGAGCCTTTTCACTATATTTCTCTCCACTGACCAGCCAAGGACAGGGGGAGACAGAGCAGCTTTGGTGGGCACTTGGCATCCAGCCAGAATCAACCTACCACATCAACACCTCTGAAAATGTTCAAATCTGATATGCTACCTTAACTCATTTTAGAGAAAAGCAGCACATTACAACAGCTGACCTGCTTGCCAGTGACACTGCAGTACTATTCCTTCCTTAAGGAAAAAAAAGCACATTTGAAATAAATAGATACTTCACGTATCTGGTAGATGCTAAGAGATATCTAACAGACAGATTAGATAACGTGTGTCTAATAGACTGCAGTTATGGTGCTGACATACACCACAAAGGGATAAAGAATTTTTAGGAGGATTAAAATATTCCCAAAATTACATACAGTAAGGGTTATCTGAAATAATACAGCAGATTATTCTTGCCTAAATACCATAAATACTTCCCTGCTATTTAGATAAACAGCTCTAGGGACACTTTTCAAAACAAAGCTTTTTAATAGTCTCTATTTGTTTTGAATAGTCAGAACTTGAAAACAGGGATATTTTAAAGATAGTGAAATACAACTTCTGTGGTTATTCACAAGCACTGTTTCAAGGACTGCTTTTAAAGAACTCGGTATCTACCGGGAATCATTTAAAAATACCAGTAAATCTCATTTTGACCAGTTAGACATCAAAATCCCAATTCCTACAGCATACATTACACACCTCAGAGTCTCAATGGCTTTGCACAGACACCTGTAACTGCTCTAAGCAAGCTTTTACACCTAGGGCTGCAACTTCTAAATCCTTCTCTACAGCAAATCAAGGATCTTCCTCCATTTTCATTAAATAATAATAAAAAAAGTCTCTACAGAAATAGAATGTCAAAATAATCCTCCTGCAATCTCCTCATCACAGCAGTGCAGATTTTATCACACTTCCTACCCCAACCTTCAGGGAATTATTTTAATAATAAAGGTGTGTATGTACAGACAGTATCTAACTCCTGCACATTTAGTCTTGATGGCAAAGCTTGACTAAAGGAGAATAAAAACCTGGACATAATAGCAAAACACAGCCCAATCTTCCAGAGCAATACTTGGTCACAGAAAAGTTAGCTTTATTTGCGTGAAATGCAATTACCAGAAACTCACGTGAAACCACTTGTTCTGGATAAATGCATCAGTTTTCAATTTAGTCACTGAAGTCTGAGTGTGTGACTGAGAGAAATCTTTCTTAGCATAAGAACAGGAAGACACAGCCAGGGCTCCAGTACGCACATTTAATTGAAGGAATGCACAGATCAGGATGGGACACGGATTCGGGCAGTGGGGGTCGTATTCCCACATCTCCTGCAGTTACTCCGTGTGACATGGGTCAGATTAGGCTGTATTTACATTTGCAGGTAACCCAGTGCAACAGGAATAGACCACTAGGCCAAAGCAGTTAATGCCAAGCCGCCCATGTCTACACAAAGCAGAGAATTAAGACATTATATTTCACCGCAGGTAAGTCGGTGCCTAGAAAGAACTGCCACCAACACATGAACGGTTTGCAGCTCTCTGTGGGGTCACCCACTTGTTCAGACCCTCTAAGACCCCATTAACAGCTGCAAAGCAGTGTTAAGTAATACCTCCTTTATGCCCAAATATTTTAAGGTTACTGAAGGGAAAGTGCTAATCAGTCCTGTGGTCACACATGCACGGTTATGTTTAATATTATTGTACCTTCTAGTCATGGTTAAGCGGTGGGTGGGAACATCTGTAGTAAGATCACACGTTTTTAAACATTCACACTCTCAAGAGAAATCAACATGTACATGTTCAGACCATTTACATACAAGAATTACATCAAAAGGTCAGTCCCCTTTCTACTTCAGAGAAACCCTTCAGTAGGACAAAGCTTTTGCATCCCGTGCACATACACAGATACAAACAAATCACTGCCAAGCAAAATCTCCATGCCAGGCAAAGCATACAGTCCTAGAGGCTGATGTTATAATTGTGGACTTTCAGCAAACTAAAGGGAGTGATGCCCAATGTCACAGACCAGTCATGGGGAAATAAAAGAAATTTCATATGTTTTTTTCCTCGAAGCAAGAAGCAATGGGACAGAGAGGGGTTTGGTGCGCTATTTATTGTTTTTAATCTACTCATACACATAGTGCTGATTTTTTTTCTGCAGTTGTTTTAAGACGCAGATGAAAAGAGTACAAAAAAAAACTGTGGATGCAGAAAGCATGTAGCAACTAGGTGACTTCTTTGGAGACCTTATAATTGCCACGCTAAATTAAGCCAGTGGTTCAACCCGACAACAGCCAGTCTACCCATCAGAACAAGGAGCACAAACCACATTCACTATGCTGTTCTCAATCCTCCTGTATTCGGTTTTGCCCTGTACTCCATTATTTCAGCATCTGAACATGCTCCATCTATTCTGTACATGCTAGCAACATAAATCTCTTGGAGACTTCAAGGATGCAACAGATGAAAGTGGCATATGTGTATTTCATAACACAGGACAGAGAGTCCTGTGGTAATACTGCGAACATCACAGCGGTAGTTTTACTGAAGTAAAAAGTTTTTGCAAAACTTCCTGAGAATAGTCACAATGGATTTGTACAATCTCCTCTATGACTCTGTCCACAGCCATTTACACATCTACACAGAGCCACGTACACAACTGAAAAAAAGTTCTTTAGTATTTTATTCTGTGTTTTGGCAACTACAATTTGCCACAGAATACACATAAGCTGCTCTGCAAACCTTACCCTGTAAGACAGCAACACAGATCTGTCCTATCTGTTCTGTTACTGACTGAGGCAGGTCAAAGAACATCTTGTAAATGTGGTGAAGCACTGCAGCACATCTGTGCAGCCTGTGTGCTGCAGAGAGATAAATTCTTGCTGATGAAAAGCACTGTTAAGTACACATTCACGTTCCTCAAACACAGCAGATACTCCTGAGATTGAAAGGCAAGAAGGCTGCAACAAATGAGGGCACTTCTTGGGCCGAAAGCAAGCTTGCAGCACCCCACCATCCCAAATGTCACAGAAGTTGACTGCTTTGCCTGATTCCAGTGCACACTTCCATCCTTGTAATCACAAACATCCCTTAGCCCTCCTGCTTTTTGTTGTCAATATTCTGTACTAAGGACAGTGGTAACCGTTCTGGAAAGGCTTTTTTTTCCACTTTGTTTAGCTTTTCTCATTTTGCTTTGGGGCTTTTTTGAAGGATGAACAAACCCAATCACCACAGGGAGCATTTGCAGGGAAGATGCCAGGAAATAGATTTCATATTCCATATATTTCCTGCCAAAGTATATTTGCACACTGTGCCTTCCACAGCTGAATTGGAGCTTCAAAGATCTGTTTTCTCTGGCCCTTGAACATCTGATTGTTACTTTCCATATGAAAGCTCAACAAGAAGCCAGGCTCCTTGTGGCAGTTTGTGAAGACACTGGCAAACCTGCCCACCAAAACCCTTGCAGGAGTGGGAAACTCCTACAAGTCCCCAGTTACAATAGCAAAACTGGTATCTAGAAGATCTTAATGGGGAATTTCTTTTTCCTAATAAATATAAGGAACTGCAGTGAGATTTTTTTAAAATAATTTCTTTCTGTAGCCCTCCAAGAACAGAAACTGCAACCATCAAACCTCAAATGATAAGTAAGAAATACTTAAGTGGGAAGATAATTGTTGCAAAGTCTCCATACTCATCTCCAAAGGAGCAACTATTCCTATACTTCCCTTGGAAGTGACCAGTGGATAACTACATGTTTGAATAAAATAAGCCTCACAGCCAACAACAATTGCTGATCTTCCTTCACCAAAAATCATGAATTACATTTGGATGCTGTCCAACAGGCATAACTCCCAACCTTCAGTAAACAGGATCGAGTCTGTATACACCATTTCCTACTGTGTTACAGGTACTGGGCAGTTCTAAATAATCACATCTTTTTTAAGGACCTCATTCTTCTTAGATCCAACACGATGCAATCAGATAAACTATTCAGTTACTACATTGGAAAACTCCACCCGAATGCCTGTGGAGATAGACCAGGTGTGATACTGGATCGTATCAAACTGCCAGGGTCTACCTGGTGTTGGGTAAAAAGTAGTCATGTGAGCAGCACAACTAAGTAAGTCTGCTCTCCCACAGGTATTCAGTTCACACCTGATCCTCTGGATTCTAAAGGGGGCAAGTTCACATTAGACTTTTCTGTCGTTCAGTCATGTGAAGCATCTTTCTTGTATACAGATTCTCTGGTACCTAGAAAAAGCAGAGCTTCCACTACAGTATTTTCCTCAGAGATGGAAAATGGAGCACTAACTCAGCTTCTCTCCTCTAACCAAGAGTCTGTTTTCAGCAAGCTTTTTAGAAATCCAGTATTTGTGGCACTACTGCCTCTCTGTCCACTGTGTAAATGGCCAACGTGTTACAAACTTAGAGGCACACAGGAAGTTGTATTTCTTATGCCAAATCACAGGAAAGTATTTCAGAGATGTCACAGACATTCTGGACCAAGTATTGATCCTGGACCAAGACCTACAACTACACTAACTGACAAACAGATTGTAAATGGCAGGAACAAGATGACAGGAAGGGAAATTTAGAAACCCATGAAAAGCCTACTAGGAAAAAGCAGCTGAAGTGTGATTTATACTCGGTAGCAATACACGTTTCCCAGGTGTCACTATCATTACAGGTTTTTGCTTACACACCACTAGGAGACAACAAATAAATTTTTATTACAGGCACCATCACCTTGTTTCAGCAACCCAAGAGATTAATTTGGTCCAACACTGTAACACAGCTCATGCTAAGGTGACAGCAGTAATATGCAGCTATTCCATTCAACAGCAAGTAACATCCATGCCCTCACACTGAGGTGCAAATCTCCAGCACTGACATGCCAAAATGTTACACTGAGAGATAGAGTCTCTACAATGCCAGTGCACAGACTAAACAACATAAATTGAACGCTGTGTATCGAAGTGGTACTAAATAGGGTGTGTAATCAAGCAGTGTGCAAGTGCACTAACACTAAAAGTATTCCTGAACTGTTCCTTTCCAATACTGACTTAATCCATTTTTTAATGACACTGCAAAGTAATCTTCCTGCTCTATAAAAACATGAAGCTGGCTAACAGTCCTGATTTTTAAAAATATTTAAGGCAGCAGTGGCTCTGTAAAACATAGGATGACCCCATTTGACACCCAGTGGTTAGCAGCTACTAAAGGCCAACACAATTTCTCCACACCCTGCCAAATATTCAAGTTATCTTCCTATTGGCTTCTGTTTCTCCAGATACCTACAGACTTAAAAACAGATGGTAGTTTGGATTTGGTGTTTTGTATTGCTGTTTGTTTTGGTTTTTTTCCTGGATCTCCACACACTCTGTCAGGAGCCGAAATAAAAACTCCTATGGTTGTACCCTGCATCTCAAAGCTGTTCTGTGAACTCTGGACTAACTGCCATAAAAATGAATTGCAGAATTCTGCCCTCCATTTCTCTGGCTCTCTGTAACCTTACATCTTCAATAACACTGGAAAGAAGCTTTCTACAGACAGATAAATCTTCTGAAGAATACAAAATTGAAGAAAACCTGCCTTCTTCTGGCAGGCGAAGGCAGCAGTGCACTGCTCAGTCACAAATGTGACTTGCAAGTCTCCAGCACCATGACTAGTGCAAGGTGCAAACCTTAAGCCAGAAAGGATTAATTTTTTTCCTCAGATTCATCTTCTCCGTCTATTTCATTATTATTTGTGCAATGATACTATAAAAGCTTCGGTCAAATCAAGTTTTCTTTCCTCTAGTTACTAAGAAAACAAACAAGCAAGAGAAAGGAAGTTTCATTTGCTCTCATTTTGCAGACTGGAAGCGAAGACACACAGAATGATGGACAAGCCCAGGCAAACACAGCTGGTGGAAGAGACAGCAACCTGACTGCAGATCTCCTGAGAGACTCAAACAAAAGGCTGCATTTCCCACCTCATTTTTCAGGGGGCAGTACAAAGAATTTTGAAAAAGCAAGAAACACTTCTGTTAGTCCACAGATGCCACCTGTGCACTAAAAAAAATTAAATATATTATTTCTCTGGTTGCTGTAGATATTACTTTCAATTAAAGAGTTAAAGATTTTTTTGTTTTGTATGGTTACTTTGAGTTTGTTGGACAGTTCTTGGGAGGTGGAGGGAAAAAGGAGGAGAACAAAATTAAATCCGTATCAGTTCAGCAAATGGAGAATTCGGTTCTTTGTGAATGGGGATTGAAAACAGAGACTTTTTCTCCTGTCCCAATCTATCTCTGTTTCTGCAAAGCTGAGCGACTGCAATTCAGAACTATAATTTTCTTAAGTGCAATGTTCAAGATAGCTTTAATTGCAACTAAAGTTCAAATAAAATGATCGAGAGAGATAAGTGCATTAAGGGAAGGGGGGGAAAAAAAAGCAACAAGATGCCTCCATTTCCTACCACTTCCTGCACAACCGTAACCGAGATACCAATCGATGACACTGCACAAAGAGCAGCAGCTTTAAGCAATCTATCTGCTTTCTGAGAAGAGGGCTGAGAATGGTCTCGGTTTTGTCCGCACAGCTGGAACAAATGCATGAAATGTTCAGATGATTACCTGTCCTCTTTCCCTTCCCATGTGGGTATTCACCAACATCAGGTTATTTTTGAAACACAGAAAGCTGTAACCAGCAAACGTGGCTGTTTCAGAAAGCCTGTAACATAGTCTGAAGTTTGAATAAAACTGAAACAAGATGGAAAAACTGAATGTTTATTCAGCGTGGCCTGATCATTGAGGGCCACTCTGTTTTGTGACTACAACACTGCAAAGGAACTGGCAATCTGTGACACAATCCAAACACTTTTAATAGGCTTTACATCCAATCTCCAAATAATGCTCTTAATGCCATCAACAATTTCTGCACGTCTGCAGTAACTCAATCTGTCCAAGGCGGTTTTCCCACTCGCAAAATACGAGTAATTATATGCACTTTATCTGAGTATTACGAAACTAAGACTAACATTTGTAAAGCGCTTTGAGATTCCCTGCTGTAGAAACACACTTAGTGTATTATTAATTGTGATTAAGAAACTGAAAACGTAACGACTAAGTATTCATGCACAGAGCAGGAAATCCTTATCTGAACTCTGGAACAACACAGAAAGAAATCAATCTCATATACACTTGTATTCCTGTAAGATATATGTGATCCCCTGGTGTACACTGAAGTGTGAGTCCACAGCAGTAAACTAAATCCAGGAAACCACTACGGAAAGGTTACATTCAGAACGTGAAAGCTCCTGGTAACCTGCCTTTTGCTAAAAAACCCCCCTGCCAGACACCTACCACATCTCACTCTATTTTTAAATCAAAGTAGCCATCAGCAAGAACTGTTTTAAGTTTCACCCAGGGTTGACATTTCTGTACAGAAAACTGATCAGTGCAAAACAGGGTCACTCCTTTCATTACAGCACACAGATGAACCCAAGAACGCAGTCATCAATGCTCAGAACTCTCAGTGCTGTACTGAAGAGCTGGAATTAAAAACATCTCCTTTGCCACTAAGAGCTGCCAGTTTATTCACAGGATGAAAAGTCTCACATTATAACAGCATGGATACACTGACATTCAAATGTATTTGGCAGCAAGAGAAGCAGAGAGGAAAAACAGAGACAAGATTCAAAGCGTATTCTGTCCTTTTGGTAAGTACGGGGCACCTCTGTTCTGATGACTGCAGAGCATTTTTCAATTCCCACTTCAGCAATCCAACATATGGGTAAGATGGATGAGTACAACTTTCTCGTACACATGGAAAATTGATGCTGAGACACACATCAGGCAAAATTTTCAAGGTCTATTATTTTCATTTATTTAATCTATGCACAAGTGCTCAAAAGATAATCAAATTGAACATTAGGTGGGATATGATATGAACTTCTGTGCCTGGAGTTTTTAGAATGTTAAATTCACTTAAGAGCAGAGAGAAGAACAACCCCCTGAGTTTAACTTTCTGGATCTTTTTTACAGTTGTTATTTTCACTGCTTTATGGACTTGAAGGCTGAAGTCCCAATTAGACTGTGAACATTGGAATCATCCAAAACAGAAGAGTTACAATGGACACAGTCCTGCTCTTAACAAAGCCAATAACAAAAGATGCCACTTAATTCCAGAAAAAACAGCAAATGATCAAATAATTTACACAAAATTTATGGTCACCATATTGGTTTAGATATTTTTGGCTAACCTTTTCCAGCTTAAAACCAATTTTTTTTTGTCCCAAGTCCAAAACTATATGCTACAACACCCCTTAGACATAGATCCCCTGGTTTTTAAAAAGCAAACCCATCAGACTTGCAAAATGACCTGTCAATGCCAGATGCTACAAGTGACAGGTTCATGCTGACAATTAGATTTTTTTTGATAAATAGGTTTCTATTCCAATTTTCATGGCTAAATATGGCTTTGAGAGCCCCAGATTCTACACACAGTGGAAGAGCTAGCTACTATTATTACATATACAAGGGAATCGCCAGCCTTCTTGGTGCCTGTGTCCCTTTATATTATGTAAACATGGTACATCTCAATAAGAATGACATTTAGTATACAGCTACAACTACACACCTCCCTTTTACCTGTTATATAATAACTACATTATTTAGATTAGAAATTAGATAGTAGTTTTAACAGGCTTTTGTATTTACAATTTAAAAAAATTCCTAATGTAATTGCAGCAATTTTAAAAGTAAAGAAAACTTCGAGCAATTTAAAATTTTATTCTTTCCCTTTATTTGGAAGTAACTTTTAAGGTCATGTATTAGAAAACTGCATCTAATCAAAATGTTTTCCCTCATTTTTTATGAGCTCTGACAATGGGGTAGAAGTTCGGTAGAAAGACAAGGTCATAAATTATCTGATGGTGAGACTGACCACAAAACTTACTGGCATCTCTGGTTCAGCCATTACAATTAGCATAAAAATAAAAAAGTCAATCTTCAATACATTGCAGTTGCATGTGTTGTACTACTATCAAACAGCGGAAGGGGCTTCTGCATAGCTAGAGAAGCAACAGTAATTAGCAGAATGCTTTTTTTGGTTCACTAATTAAAATAACAGTGTTCTAAAAGATGGTGCCCCATATGGAACTGCAAAACATTTTCCAAGCAGCGAATAGCAAACTGGCATACCACACTCAGCATCTTTCCAAAAAGAGTTTAAATGTTTTTGGTAGGCTTCTTTGTTTTGGTTGTTGTTTAGTTCTATTTTGTTTGCCTGGTGGGGTTTCTTGTGGGTTTTTTTAAGAGGGGTGTGTTTTGCTGTTTGTTTTTGTGGAGGATTTTGGGTTGTGTGTTTTTTGGTTTTTTTTTTAATTAAGGCTTTCATTATGTATGCAGGAGTACGAAAATTTTAAACTTTCTAGTGCACTTTCTGTGTAGCAAAGACACCCCTAAAGTCTTTGTATTATTGTGACCAAAACCAGGCAGACTTCAGTCTCAGCTAACCCGCTCCTCCAGGCAATAGGCTACATCTATAAATCAGATTTCTGCCTCCACCCCCACGGATCAATGTCACAAGCAACTATCTAGGGAGCAGCTGGGAAGCCAAGCTGGTGACCGTGTTCAAACACTTCAATAGGTTATTGAGCTGCGGTGTTAGGTACCACAGTCCAACAAATCTGTTATGTTACCCCCCCCCACTAGGTAAACCAGACTGTTTCATCAAGAAAATAATACTATGTGGCTGCTCTCGTATCACCTTGCTTCAGAAAGGACTACTCAACAAACAGCATATCACATAAGCAAAAGGAAAAACAAAATAGAGGGGGAAAAAGAAAGTAAAGTTACTGAAAATCCCCTCTGTATTTTTGTGTAATACAAGTATCAATTACTCTAGTTACTCATTTTCTGAGGTGCCACAAGAGCAAGAAAAATGTAAAAAGAAAATGGGACAAACATTGCAACTCATGCTGCTGAGCGAGAGAGGGCAGTAAGGAAAGATTTGGTAGCTCTACTATCAGTTACTGATAAAAGTATACTTTGGTTCCATTGATAAGACAGAATCCACACCCTAATACAGTTAAGTGGGAAAATATTTAGAGAATTCAGCTGGCTCCAGATAAGGTTCAGGGTGATGTAGATCAAGGATGTGTGCCCTATCTATGGAGCATGTTGAGCACCACCTGCGAATCGCTGGCTAGACTGAACTTCCCGTGACTTCGGTGCAAACAGCAGATAACCAGAATCCCACAAAGCCATCTCTTAGATATGAGGCTGGTGAAAAAGCCTAGCAGAACAAAGTTATGAATCAACTTTGACTCATTAAACATAGCTTAAGACACGATAAAGATACGGAAAACACCCCTTTGGCACATCTGCTGCTAAATGACCCCCTCCTTCCTACTACAGAAAAGTCAGCTGATCTAAGGAAACACCAAAACCTTTCAGCACTTCACTGTTTCAAGCACCTTTGCAGGAGCCTGGTCAACCTTGCTGCCCTTATAGCAGCGTTACAGGTTTTGTGCTCCTGTTTCTTCTGGTTTGGCTCAGTTGGGCGCACAGGCAGTGCTGCTTAATGCTCTGCGAGAGGCTTTCAGTTCTTGCTTAACAAAGCTTTCCTCCCACATGTCAGATGCATTCAGGCTACAGTCTGTTTATCTAATATCTCCCTCTTTCTCTTTCCCCCTCCCCCTCCTTTCCATCCCCTTGTCCCCAGAAGAGAATAACCATAATGTGCCTATCGCTTGCAGAAACAGACAGCTCAGCTCCCCCTTGCCATCTGGTCATACTCTGGTCTCTCAGCTGTCGTCAACTTACGAATCCCGTTGTTTTGACTAGTGGGGTCCCAAGGAACAAGCAACAGTGCAGATTGCAGGGAATCGGGATGCCCTTTTTTCTCTTCTTAAAACCAAAAATCAACCTGCGTTGATTAGAAAGTGAAAGAGGGTTTGCAAAATTCACTAGCAGGCACAATCCCCTCACCTTTGCTCATGTGATGGGGATCCTGCCAGCCACACCAGCCTATTCTGCAGCTCAGCAAATTAACACATTTAACGATTGAACTTCCAAGACACGTTTTCTGTCTTCATCACCAGCACACAACCTGTCCTGCTTACTCAGCATTTTATTCTCTTTAAAAGCAAAAAAATAAAAATCAAATTCCTACTAAAGCCCAGGGTAAATATTTAAACCCTTATTCCAGAAGAATTTATCTTACAAAGATAGAGTACTTTAAAAGGTAACTCAGAGTTTGTGCTAATTGGTAGAACAGGTGAGGAGGAGACTAAAAAAAGAAAAGAAATATAAAAAGAAGAAATGTAGTGACAGCTTGTAGAGTATAGAAATTTTTACAAAAGGAAAATGGTTTAATATTATTTCTAGGCTAGAACAGCATCAGAAATCTAAGAAGTATGCTGATGATAAAGTTAAAATGCTGCCCAAGGTCTCAGCAAAACAACCAGCTTGCACACCTTCTCTTGCCAAATCGAGTCAGTGACAGTCCCAACAGGCACCTGAATCTTTCCGTGGTAATTCTTTGGTGGGTTCAGAGCCCAGCACCTGAGGACTGCAACAAGGAAGCATGAAATGTACCTTTATGCTTGGACTGGGAAGAAGGTGTAACTTAGAAATATACTTTTAAAAACTCTCATTGGTGTCTTAGTATTAAGTTTGAATGACTGCTTTGTTTTGCTATAACTCGCTCAGGACAGTTTTATGAAGGCTTTCTAAAGTCTGTTTCTGAATGACGCACTTCAAAATTTAGGCTTTATGTAAACAAAGTTGCTGTTCTCCCATGATATCACTAAAATTATTCACCTAGTGATGTTTTATTCAAGTAGGAGTGCCTTGAGCTCCAACAGTTCAGCATATGTAGGTTCATTAGTCTATCAAAAGCTATACAGTTAAACTTTCACCTGTACGTTAAAAAGTATTATATCACAAAACCTATGCAAACAGAGAAATAAAACAAAAAGATAATTTGAAATTATATTCACATAAACCACTCCATTTTCCCTCACGTAGCACACAGACAGAAAAACAGCACCAAGCTTTGCCAGGACAGCAGCTGGATGGCACAACAGGTCTCCTTCCAAAGATGCAGGACTATTTGGGCCCTTTGTGTCTCACATCTATGGCTACCACAACCAAAGGTGTTATCACAAGTAACTCTTTGTCAGCTTTCAGGTTTCAAAAGGGGGTGAAAGTACAACTTTTAACAAGCGACATAAGACTTGCATCTGGCATCAATACTGTGGAAGGTACCCACCTACCTAAGCACAATTACAGGCACAGCAAGTCAAGAGCAGCACAGGCTTCAGCACTGGCTGGGTGGTTTTTGAGCAAAATACCTACAATTCTGGGCAAGTTTATTCAGCCTGGGCCCATCATGACGTTGCTTCACCTCACAGGTTGTTGACCCAGTCAGATGAAAAACAGTTTAATGCCCCTCCAGATTGCAGACACGGCTCCTGCGGCACGGCAGATGTACTGCACGTGGCAGAAAAAGCACTAAAATTTGAAGGAATGAAAAGGCCATGGAAGGGTAGGGAAACAAGCTTAAAAATTGTCTGGGCCATTTTTTTGGTTGTTTTTTTTTTTGGGGGG
>JAWWEU010000158.1:16971113-16998102 GCA_035583155.1 Acropternis orthonyx
GGCATTTTTTTTTTTCAGATTGCTCCAATATATCAGAAGGGCAGCACACAAAGCAATTACACTGCAACTGCCCATATGGTACCTGTTTTAGAACATGGGTGAATTCATTGAACAACTGTCACAACCACTCCGAGTTAAAACACGAAAACTCAGAAAACCATATCAACTACTATAATTTCCTTCACTGAGTGCAACAAACAACATGTAGAGCAAAAATATTTATCTTCTGAATTCCAGAGACTGCCCAGGGCTGACTGAGGTCTGGTGTAATTTGCAGCAGCCCAGAGTTCTGGCGAGATCCTACCACAGACCAGGCTGGCTCTGAAAGAAGTCATGCCATCAAGCATGTTGCCCATGCAGGGGTCAGATCTACAGCCACAGGGCATGCCCTGCTCTATATTCAGCAAGATTCCCTAACACACCTACATTTCATTTCCTACAACAAACAATGCTCTTCACTAGTACAGCAGAGTGATCCGTAATTGACACAAAATAAGTATTTATGTATATTTGCTTATATCAATTTATATACAACATATTATATCTCACTAATATTTTTCAGAGCGTTTTTCTTAATCTATGCTGGGTTATGATTAGCTGTAAATCCCCCAGGATTTTTTGATATACATTAAATACACCACAAGTCTGAGAGGAACACTCAGTCTCCCTACAGATAAACCAACACGTAACCCCACTTCTTATCTGCTCAGTGTAGCAGTTTCCCCCAACCTTCTATACAATCAGAAAATATATTTCTTATCTGTACAAAGTCAAGTCTCTAACAAGGCTCTTCCCCTTTCAAATGTCACCATCATTCTAGTCACCTTTTTCTCTCTCTCCCTTCCCCTGTCCCTTGTCATTTACTAGGAAAACATTCCCTGAGAACAATCAAAAACTGTTGCGACCCGAAATTATACACATGGGTAGCAGTGCCCTCTGCTTTCAGTGATTCCCCACCTTCTCACCTGTACCAAACAGTACCACACAGTAAAGAACCCTCCATCATTCTGACCACTGGGCTAATTTGTGGGTGGCAGCAGTAATGCAGAGTAGATGGCTATCTTCACAGAATCTACTCATACTAATCATGATATTTAGGTTTGCAACTGTTCATTCAAACATCCTTAAACAAACAATGTGCCTTTCAAACTGTTTTGGTATAAACAAACTTTTTGGTATAAAACCCCACTTTTGAAAAGGAAAAAAAAGGAAGACTTGGGGAACTACAGGCCAGTCAGTCTCACCTCAGTGCCAAAAAAAAAAAAAAATCTTCCTGGAAATTGTGCTAAGGCTAATGGGAAATAAGGAAGGGATTGGAGACAGCCAGGGTGGTTCAACACAAATTGCGCCTGACAATTCTGGTGGCCTTCTGTGTCAGGGTTACAGTGTTGGTGGACAATAGAAAAGTGACTGACATCATCTACCTGGACTTGTCAAAGTATTTGACACCGTCCTGCATAACATCCTTGTCTCTAAACTGGAAGGACATGGGCCACCTGGTGGATAAAGAATTGGCTGGATGGTCACACTCAAAAAGTAGTGGCAAACAGGCTGATGTCTAAGTGGAGAACAGTGATGAGTGGGCATTCCTTGGGGGTCAGTATTGGGCCTGGTGCTGTTTAACATCTTTGTTGGTGACAGGGGATTGCCAGCACCCTCAGGCAAATTTGGTTATGACACCAAGCTGTGTGGTGCAGTCAGCATAGTGGAGGGCAGGGATGCAATCCAGGTGGACTTTGAAAGGCTGGAGAGACGCACCCCTAAAAACCTCATGACAAGATCAAGCACAAGGTCCTGCACAAGAGTCAGGTCAGGACAATCCCAAGCACAAATACAAAATGGCCAGAGAATGGATTTGAGAGCAGCCCTTGAGAGAAAGTCTTAAGAGGTGGTGGCTGATGAGCAGCTCAGTGTTACCCATCAACGTACCCTTGCAGCCCAGAAAGACAACCATATCCTGGGCTGCACCAAGAGAGCTGTGGCCAGCAGGTCAAGGGAGGTGATTCTACCCCTCTACTGCACTCCTGTGAGACTCCACCTGCCGTACTGCATCCAGCTCTGCAGTCCCCAACATAAGGAGGATGCAGATGGATATGCTGGAGCCCTTCTGTACCTTAAGGGGCCCTACAAGAAAGCCGGGGAGGGACTTTTGACAAGGGCATGTCATGTGATAGGAGAGGAGAGAATGGCTTTAAACTGAAAGACGGTGGGTTTAGGTTAAATAGCAGGAAGAAATTCTGTCCTGTGAAGTGGTGAGGCACTGGAACAGGTTGCCTAGACAAGCTGTGGATGTATCATCCCTGGAAGTGTTTAAGGCCAGGTTAGATGGGACTTTGAACAACCTGGTCGAGTGGAAGGTGTCCCTGCCCATGGCAGGGGGTTGGAACTAGATGACCTTTAAGATCCCTTCCAAACAAACCATTCTATGATTTTACCACAGAGGGTAGAAAATACATCTATTTCCAGTGGAACTCGCACAATGAAAATGTATTATCTAAGCAACAAATGCTATTCAGATTGACCTGAAGGCTATTCTCAAAATACACCAGGAATCCAAATGTGTAAACCAAGCTACCTGTCAGTCCTAAAAATATGAGAAGCAAAAAATGGGCTCATCCTGCTTCAGAGAATGTAGTGCATTTGGCAAAGCACTAATGGAAACTGCTTTTCCAGCTGGCTGCATGACACCTGGCTCAGGCAAGGTAAGTGGGAAGGGAGAGAGGATTCCAGTTTCCAAAACTGCTTTAAATCATTCAAAATGACAACTCATCACATGCTTTTGAGCACTCAAAAGACCTTTTCTCAGCCAGTTGTAACTTACCACAAGTGAACATCTGCACATAACACACAATAGTTCCTTAACTACCTTCACTGCAATACAGCTCCCAGTTTTTTTAACCCCTTTTCTTCCATCTCTACAGCAGCTATTGAAAAATGACAGTGATAAAAATTTACATATCACAAGGGTTCATATCTGCATAATGGAAGACAGTTGGGCAGTTTAGGACACTAGACGTTAGATACTGTTGAAAAGTATTTTCAAATAAGAACAAATTTTCCAGGAACAATTACAGCCTGAATACCAAAAGTCACAAAGCCAGACTGGCCAGAGAGTACTATTCCACAGTGGGGACACCTGTATCCATTTTTAACAAAGAAAATGGCATTAAATGTAGAGATTCAATCGTAAAGCCTGTTGGCAGAAAACATGCCTGTGTTAGTGATAAACTTACCACCCTCACTGCCACACAGGTCAGCACAGAGCTCAGATAACCCCTGCGCAAGCCTATCTTCCTGAGTTACAGTATTCGGAGAGTGTTGCTTTAAAGCAAATTGCAGAGTGACGACATTTCTGCCACACAGCTCAGATCCAAGGTGGATGACAGTCTGATACACTGCAGCAACCAGCAGCTTCGAGACCTTTAGGAGATTGTCAGAAAGAAGTCAGGAGACCTTTAAGAACTATTTTGCAGAGTCATTCCAAGCTAACAGCTAATGGTATGCTCTCTTCTCCTATGATAGCTCTTTTGTAACTGGCTGATGAGAATCAGCTGCAAGGGAGGGAGATGATTTTATGTCTCATTAATTTTGAAATTTTAAAGATGTTTTTAATGCCAAGCAAATCAATAATGTGAGTATTATGCCCTGCTTCTCCTTTCCTTCCAACCTTACTGATATTCTTAGCTGTGTCATAATTTAGACACAGTTCTTTATCATTTAGTCTGAATACCTAAATGCATCATAGTTTACCACTGCTGTTAAAACCAGTTTTCTTCAATTTATATCCTTTCAAAATTCAGAAGTTTGTGGAGGTTTCATAAAAAAATTTAGAAGTTAAAGCTTACTCCACCTCTGAATGTCAAGTGCTAGAATCAGGCTACAAACAACACTGGTCTTTGTGACTATCCACAGTCTCTCTCAAGGCAAGCAGATATACAAATCTCCAATATAATAATATATATATATGCATAAAATACAAGTACACATATCCTATGTGCATAAAAAAAAAGTATTTCAGAGATGAAAGCCTTTTAAAACATGAAAGACAACGGTCAAAGTCACTTCAAGTTTATCAATGTTTTAATACGTTCAGCTTGGAAAATGCTGGACAGTTCCTTCTGTTTGCCAGAGACAACAATTTACCACTGTCAAACAGGTTTCTTGCAGCAAAAAAAATTACAAAGGTGGGTAAAATCCTCAGGATCAAGGACATCACTGGGGAGCTGGGAGTGGAAACAGATGCAGTGCAACCTATCACCATGTTAAGAATCCATAAATTGCATGCATCTAAGTCATTCATACGTACAATTGTATGGTGTACATTTAGATCAACATTTAAATAAAGATGAGTATACAACTGGTATTAATGCTTCTGTGTATTCAACATGGACCAACAAACAGAAAGATATATCACCTGCAAGAAATGGTGAGAAACTTTTGTATTCTGCTGGGCACTCAAAATAGCTGTTGCCATTCAGAAACAACTACTATTGAATAATGTCTTACAAATAAAAGTCTTGTGATGATATCTGTAGGTTGACAAAGGCACAAAAAAGGACCTAGTAGGCACATGCAACTTTAACACGTTTTTCAGAGTACTGACACTGCTGTTCCAAAATATGTGAGGTGAGACAGCAAAGAGAGTTAATTTAAACTTGTCAGTTATTTGTATTATGGAAATATTTAGCAGAGGAGGGCATCAATATGCAAGAGTGTTAGTTTTTTAATATATGTACGTTTTGCAAAAATAAGAGATACATTTCTTTTTAAATTACTTTGTTTTGCTTCTGGCAGTACTTGATATCCATGAAGTTTAATATGCAGAATGCGGGTTTCTCTGGTAGCAACTGCTCAGCCGGCATAAAGCTCCCTAAGAGGATAGCTCCCAAGGTATTTATATAATATGAAAACAGTAGCAATAATCATCAGATGTTTATCTCAGCTTAATGAATTTATTCTCAATCTCTGCACCTTGAACAGTTGAGAAAACACGAAGCACTCAAGAATGATGTGACAAATGAAGAATGACTTACACTATCATCCTATGACAGACATCCTTTACAACGATAACCAGGTATCCATGTTACAGTACGATTTGCTATGAGCTTCCTATAGGTTGCATAAGGCTGCTATGAATTTTATTACAATCACCCTACAGAGCTGTACCCTAGCCACACCAAAAACAAGTGTCCGACTGCTCTGTTTCTGATATTCCTGGAATACCAAATAACTTCTACTTCAGAAAGGCTTATATGAATTCAGCAAACAGAATTGGGCCCAGGGCTGTAACACACTTCAGTATTATCATTTCAGCATCATGTGCTTCTGTCTACAGAAGCACAAAAATAAAGTTGCCTAGAATGGCAAAAATATGGGCAAGTCCACACCTACCACGGGAAGCAGGGCTTCCCAACCTCACAGCATTTTTCTCCACCTATTTGCTTCATTTTCAAGGCAGCTCTTGCTCCTGATCCATGACATATAGAGAAAAGCAGCATCTCTCCCCTGACTATCCAAAACTGCATGGGAGCGTGACTTGATTTTTAGGAATCTTCACAGACTTCCTCCATGACTTAAATTGAAGCAAAAAAGAAAGTCAACAACGCGATAGTCAAGGCATGATAACAAATAAATGCTGCCACTGTGAGAAGCAATAAGGGTCTCAATTCAAGAATCAGATGTAATTACAAGTTTTGTAGTTGCTCCCATGGACTTCAGACAACCCAGTCAACATGTTTTGTCCTACAGTATTTCTACATAAAGAAGGCATACTAATTATCCCTCACTGAGATTGAAGTGTCAGATTGGGAGGGGCATTCTGATGGCTCCAGAAGACTCACAATGCCATAAAGCAATAAAGGAAACTACAGGAATCTGAGTAGTACTTATGCAATAAAAAGGGAATTAGCTAAAAAGAGTAAATAAAGTTCCTGTTGTGTTATTAGACATCAACAACAAATATATTTAGATGTAACTGAAGACTCCGAAGTTATTTAGCAGCTCTAAGACCTTAAAAACTGGGGCAAGGAAACTGAAAAGCAGAACTATCCTTCCCTGAAAATTCTTTCTATATTAACACTCCCCTGTGAAAGAAGCACCCACTCCAGCATTGTAAGTGAATCCTGTACTGACAGAAGTCAAATCAGGTTAGTTTAAAACAGTCAAGAAGATCGTCACATATCAGCATTCATTAAAAGCGCTTTGTGAGTTACTTTGAAAGTTTCCCTGTCATGTTGTTGTCAAGTCCAAACCCAAAGAAGCCAAGCAACAGGATTTCTACTCTCTGCTCCAGTTCTAAGATAGGATCTACAGAGAGAGGCTGAAACTTTAACTTCCCAATCTGACAGAATTTCTCACATCAAAAGTTAGATTTAAATGGCAATACCTAGCATTTTTAAACTAGACTCCATGTAGTTTTCATCACTGTAAAATATTAGTTGTCATAGTCACATCCTTCTTCAGAGCCAGCAACTAAACAACAGTGATGCACATTGCAGCATGGTAAGTAAGAACATGTGCTACAGCTGATCAGAGCACCAGCCAGTTTAAATCAATCCTGACCTCAATTAAGCTAAATTTACATCACAAAAATACGTGGTTTTCCTAATAGGTAGACCTTTTTGTGCAACTAAATCCTCACTCACCTTCCAACTTCCGTGAGAAGAGGGGGGAAAAATAATTTCCCAACACATGACTGAGTACAGAAGAGAGCAGAAGGGAAGGCTCTAGCAAAAAAAAAAAAAAAAAAATTCCCATTTCATATCATCATAAACAAATTGGTTTAAAGAGAAGACAGACTACAGAATTCTCTCTCCTGAAGGTCAAATTCTTTGCTGAGGATTACCTTCACTTAAAGAGGAAAATAAGCCACATGGAGAAGACAGCTACAGCTCCCTTCCTGTGATAATGTAGTCAAGAGAAGGAATTGTTCTCACACATGTTACTGAAATGTCTGAGAGACTTGTATTAGAGAACTTCACACCAAGCCAGGCAGAAGATGCTTTAGATCCCCCACTTACCCTCACTAAGGAAGAAAAAGAAGTGGCAAATCTGTGGCAACCTGATTCATGGTTTCAGCAAGCCCTAGGGGCAGAACCTATAGGTCCAACATGACCTGCAGGAAGGGTTTCATTAATAATGGCTGCACTTCAGAGAAGATGCAACCCTTGCAGGAAAAAATAAAATAAATAAATCCCTTCCTACTTCTTTTGGTGTACGAAGCCCTATACATTGGCCATGTGTTTCCACAGAACTGTATTTCAGTTAATGTGAAGACTTCAAGCCTCTGGTAAGGAGTTTGCATTGGTGGGAACTCATTTCAAAGCTGAAGCATCATTAGGACAAAGCTTCACAATGCAACACTGGAAAATAGCTATAATAAGTTGTATCAGAATCTCACTACAAGCAAATGCATCATTTGAAATACCAGGCCCTTTAGATCTCATTTTTGTAACCTTAAATCTCTAGATACAAAGTAGTATTTCTGAGCATTTGCGTATAAACCAGATGTTGCTCTTCCCCACTGCTGAATCTGAATCATAATCCTCAGTGCTGATGACACAACCATTCCCCCTCAGCAGCTGATTGCAATGTTGGCACAAGTGAGCATGCCTTGTTTTAAGTAAGCTGGAGAAGTCGATTTTGGAAACTGAAATGTAACTTTCACTTGGCTTCCCATCTAGTACCATAAATAAAATACAAAAAAAGGTAAATACAAGCAAGACAAATCTAGTTTAATTAGAACAGCTTAAGGCATAAGAGATTTACTGTATCCAGAAGTTTGTTTGCAAGGTTCTGACCTGGCCTCCTATCAGATTTCTTGCAGTTTGGTTCAATATACTGCCCATGACTGAGTAAAGTTCCAGCATAGCCTGTAGACTGTTCTAAGCCGCACACACAAACCGCTATTTCCTTTCAGCAACAATTTTTTCCTTATTCTCTAGAAAGATGCATCAATTTCTATTTTCTTCATAAAGGTAACAAGAGTATAAAGAGGCTGCAGGAGCCACAGACACAGCACTTATTGGTTTTGTGCTGTTTCACCACAGTGTTTAACTCATTATGACATGCAAAGACCTTCTGATATCCAAGGTCATTCCTGAACCACAAATATTATTATCAAGAGGTTCAAAGTCCATAAAATGTCACGTCAGAAGGCATCTGTCACTAGTTAATAGGAGCTGTGGGCTGTCATTTAAAGGTCCTGTTTCTTTCTTCCTTCCCTACAAAAATTTCGGATTAAAAAATAAAGGCTAATAAATAAATCAAAATAAGGTACACAATACCGGGGGTGGTCAGCAGGTACACAGACTAAGCCGCGCCTTACACAGACCCTGAAGCCAGCACTTCTGGGGGTTAGG
This sequence comes from Acropternis orthonyx, assembly GCA_035583155.1. Lineage (NCBI taxonomy): Eukaryota > Metazoa > Chordata > Aves > Passeriformes > Rhinocryptidae > Acropternis > Acropternis orthonyx. Next base: position 16,979,474 of record JAWWEU010000158.1, read on the forward strand.
GATCAAAACAAATGGGAGACAAAGCGGGATGTTGCTCATTAAATAATTATGGGGTTTAGTCTAAATGCTAAATAAAAGAGTTACTGCGTGTATAGCAGATGCTACTCTGTAAAACCAAATCCACTAAGATACCAGCATGTTCCTCTCTTTTTCTGCCTGCTCTACTCTATAAGCAGGATTTCCATGGTCAGACAAGCATCCACTGAACAGCTGGGCACAGTTTGCCAATTTTACAGCAATCACTGATCACTGAATGCAAGGTCTCTTCCCAAACCAGAAGCACTAAAATAATAAGCTTGAAGGGATGAAAAAAATTCTTCCATCTCTTACTTTTCTATACCCTTTACACTGCAGCGTTATTTTGTTTGGGTATTTTGGGGAAGCAGGAAGAAGAATCATCTTTGCAGCTTTTCCTCTCTCATTTGGGGGATATGAAAGGGAATTCCTTTATTTGGTCTGCCAATTTGTTGATATTTTTGGTGACCAACAGAAAAGCAAATTGGACATCAGCAGATCCTGTTATATATTTGAAATGCTGTACTTCAAAAAGAAAATTCCCTAGCTCCTACAGAACACCAAGTTTTCAGCTTTCAAAGTAGCTTGTGTAAGGCACATTATCGACATCACAGGTGACAAACAGAAGTGTCAATAAACAAGTCTCAAAATAAAGAGATAACTGAAGAAATCAAACCTGCTAGGCTCAAATCCAGCCACTTTCTCACCTACTTAGAAAGTCTTCTATGAAACAGCAAAGAAATGGATTTTCCTTTTAATAAAAGCAAAAGGATAGATGGGCATAAATGAGTCATTTCTTCAAAATTTCACTTGATGTTTCAGGCATAGGAGAAACCTTTATGGACTTGCTTCAAAAAAAAAAAAAAAAAAGGCTATTTCACAAATAGAAAAAAAATGCCACAAATCTCTCAACACCTGCATACACTAGTTGTAACCTTCTCAAATCTCGGGATATCTCAAGTATCCAGCAGACTGCTCCTTCTGAATTTTCCCTCATGGTCACACTAAGACAGACCACCAGAACGACAGATCATGATGCATCAAGTTTGTGGGACACATTTCAGATATGGCATCAACACTTAATTCAGTTCTGAAGGGGTTAATTGGAAAATTTGATCCTTCATATTGCCCTAGGAAATACACAGTACATCCCTGATTAATGTGACAGGATGCATCAGTTCATAAAGGGTGAAATTTACCCTTGCACCGTAGGCTAGCACAGGACCAATACTTAAGTTCCACTTAAGCACTTAAAACAACAAAATATCAAAGCTTGGTGGAAAGTCAGCATGACTGTAGATGAAATTCAGTGTCAATACATGCAGACCAGAAAAGTGATTTAGTAATATACATGTCTGACTCCTGAGTTAACTGGAGTCATTCAAGAAAAAAAAAAACAAACAACTTACCATTACTTCAGACAGCATAATAAAAATATCAACTCAAATGTGCAGAGGTAACTAAAAGTGACAACAAAATGCTGAAAAACCAAAAATAAAATTATACCTGAGAATGAGATAATGCCAATGTATAAATCAATGATACATCTCCAACTGGAATACTGATCTCAAAAATACGTAATGGAAATAAGTAACATTAAGAGACCAGCAGCAAAAAGTGAGTGCATGAGGATCATACCAGGATAGAATGAAAGTATACAGATTTCCAGTTTTGAAGACCAGAGTAAAAAGAGACACACTTGATAACGTTAAATGCAGGATGATGACAGATATAGAGATGGTACAGTAAAAAATGCCCCCTTTTCTTAATACCAGGATGTGTATTATTCTAACTAAGTAAAAGGGAATAAAGTTCTTAATGGAGAAGGAAGTAAAAGGAGAAAAGGACTTTGATGCTTCTTTTCATTCATTTAGGGCAATATACAATCACATATACCTGAAATACAGACAGGTATTTGGAACAGATTCATATCTCCATATTAGAATAAAAATCAACCAATAAGCATTGACACATTCAGATAGAAGGCAATTACTAACCAAGATACTGGAGGTTAAAAAAAAAAAAGCAATCACACTACTGGTGACTTTGAAGTCAGCTCTGCAATATTCCTGAACCTGTCCACCGAACAACATCGACTACACCATACTGCAACAAGGGAGAACACCCATCTGATACAGAAAATGTTGCTTTATCATAGCAATGCTGTTGTGCCCATCAGGAACTAGGCTGTCTAACACCGACGGCAGTGCAGAGGAGAGGTAACCAAGACACTTCGCAAGTCAGTAAACTCAGGTACCAGCCTGACTCGCCACAGCATCCAGAGCAGCCTCCTTGCCTGGTTGGTAACTGCAGCACAGACACACACAGAGAGCTAGGCTGGTGTTCGGGCTTGACAGTGTGAAATGCCATGAGACTTTGGGCAATGCCCAAGATTGATCTGACAACAGGCCCTCTTACAGCTTTGCATCTCAGAGGAAAAGCAAGCACATGGTTATGTACAGATCTGGAACAAACCCTGCTTTTCCTATACACCTTCTCCTGAAAATTCAAGGATGTTTAGGTCTCAGATTTAAAAATTTTACCTGTAACCAAAAATACCTCTGTTTTGCTCTGTGCATTTTGCCACATGACTCTATCAATGGGTATTAATGCAAAATTAGTAACTTCTAGGCCTTCTGATGAAAAGGAGTACAAAAATTATGAAGCCTGACGTGAAGCAAGCTAAGTACTGGCAAGGTACCAAGACTGTAAACCTCAAATGAAGGACTATCCTTATTCTCTCAAGGATTTAATTCCAGCAAGGAACTGAAGTACCGACTTCCCCTTCCCTACCACCTCCTGCTGCCAACAGTCAGATAAAATAAACCTAGTCATACAGATTTTTATCAACATCTCTTGAGACAAAAAGACTAGAGGTCAAGCGAAAGAATTTTAGGCCCAAAGGTCAATTATGTAAGAGAATTGTAGGCATTTGTGGATAGCTTAGAACACAGGCAATACCCAAGCTGTGGATATTCTATCAACACAGTTGCTATAAATTCGGAGACCATTCACATACATAAAGTAAAAAAAAAAAAAAAAGGAGAAAAAGGTAAAGATTACAGAAAGGGCTTCTGTATGTACTTCTTTGCAGAAACAGTGTTAATAGCTAAAACTTCAAACACCAAAACCTTTCCTAATGCATGTGGGTTTCCATTCTTCTCAAGTAACAGTGTTTGAAACAAGAAAATCCAACATCTAGACCCTTTCACAGACTAAAAAATATTACTCTCTGCCCTTATATAGGAGGGTCAAAGCCATAACTAGTCAGTCCAGCAGCATGAAGTCCAAGGCTCTTAACCAAATAGCACCAGCTGAGAATCCAGCCCACAGTCACAGAACCTGACCTTTATTTCATTTACACTGGGGAAAATAAATCAACTCCAACTAAAGTTACAGGACACAAATTCAGGCTGTTTCTGGGGTTTCCATGGTTAAACTGGGTTTTCTGTGAAGCTGTGTAAAACTTAAAGCAAGACTTGACAGTCTTAGAGCCATCATGCCATTTTTACAACAGAATAAGCAAAACACCTATTTGTCCGCTGAGAGAGGCAGACTGGCCTCCTTCATCATCTCACATATCCCACTTTTCCAGCCTGTCATTACACTAAATACCCTTCAGGGTTTCGTAATACGAGTGAGCTCACAGTCAGTCACGCTCCATGGTGCTGAGCTTGCAAAGCGGCGTGGATCAAGATCTTTCCACTCCTTTTGAAATCCAAGTCTGGATCGCTCCAGCTTGTTTTTTCAATAGAGCAGTATTTTCAAATGCTACAGTTCGATTTTACAATGCTGCTGGCAAGGCTGGGAATCAAGCTAAATCCACATGCATCCAGCAGGGAAAGTTGCCACAGGCAAAGAGTGAAAAATCAAAGGGTGAGCAGTAAGATGATCCTATACCACTGACTTGCTGAATGCCAAAGAATAAAGGTTTAATATAGCACCAGAGAAATAAGAAAACCAAAAAAGTTACTTCCAATACTGTCAATAGTTGCCACTATGACAGTCAGAGATGGGTTTTTAGGAAACACAAAACTGGAGGGAAAAAACACCTGCTGCATATGTATTGTTTCTTTGTCACCCACTTACATTTCAATTACTAAATGCTTCCCTTCAGCAGTATACGTCATTTTAAACCAGCAACACAGTTGACAAGATAATGCATCATGGGTTTGGGGTTTTTTTCATACAGCTTATAATCAAATAGTGTTTGACTAATATTTCTATCTATACCCTTTAATGCTTATGGTCTAGTCTTTGCTTAAGTTTTTTTACATGTAATTCAGGAGCAGCAACTAGAAAATATTATCACTTTAGACAGCTTTCTGGTAGTAAGCATTTGCTGATTTCAGTATGGTGACTCTTATAAGGACATATCTAAGACAATAAGGTCCACAGTAGCATATTACACTGCTCTGCTGTGTCAAATGGCTGTAAATTCAAATAAATATCAATGAAAAACTGGAGTTGTGACAAGACAAGAAAACAAAAAAAAAAAAAAGTGTAGCAAGCGCAAAAATCCGACCCATCATTATGTGAGAATTTTCTTGTAAAACACAATCTCTGAACAAAATACAAATGGTACAAATCTAATGACCAGGGAGAAGTCTGGACTCTCATGAAAAACAGCCTGATACAACCAGAGGAAACAAAAAACTACTGGACAGTGTTGGTTTAAAACTGGCATTTAAATATCATTTTGCATATGAACTGGCTGGCTTACACAACTTCCAAAATGCGAAGAAACAGCACATCTCTGCAGCCTCACAGCGGGACGAACATGAGGATGGCAAAAACTGCACGGCAAAGGTCGCGTTACCAACTGCACAGAGCAACAAATCCAGAACCAGTAAGAAGGCAAATGAGTTTTAAAAACTTCTCTTTCAAATCTCAGCATTTTTGTTTTGCAGGTTAAGAGACAACGGGAAATCAAAGAAATTGTGCATTTGAGCCAGGCTACTGACACTATAATCACAGCTGCTTTCCTGTTAAGGTTAGGGAATAAAGTCGTGGTGATTTAATTTCTCCTAGGACACATGCACGGCTACGTTGGGATCAACACAAAAGCCTTACCAGTTTCAACACCCTATCTCCAGCAGTGGCCATAAACCACTTGAACTCATTTTTAGGCTGGAAGCAAACAACATTTGAAATTTTCATTAGAAAAAGCATCATTAATAAAATTGTATGTCGTCCTACAAAGACAAGTATTTATGCGGTAGCACAGTTGCAGATACAGCATGATTTTGACATTTACCGTAGTCTTGGAAAGGAAACAAGCCAAATGCATCCCTGGCACAGCTTTAAAATAATCATTTGCAGAAAACTCTGGCTTACCATCTCAAAAATAGGAAGGAGTAATATTTTATTTTATCTATTTTTTTGAACTCCCATTTTTACCTCCCAGAACAGAACTTATCACTTCAAAATAGGTCTTCAGTGGGACTCAAGTTATGGCTAAATCTCATATTAGCAAAAGGGTAACTTTCACTCCCAGGGCACTGATGAGAAGATTCTCCTTTCCCATTGGCCAAAACATTTTCTCCAGACAGCAGCTTACAATATAACTATCTTTAACGCCCATGTAGCAGACTTGTAAGGTCATCCCTTAAAAAAAATCTTTTGATATTTCGATTTTCAAGTTCACCAGCAGCCTCCTCAGAAATGCCTACATTCCTAAGAGTCTAGTCTTTAGAATAACCCATTAGCCTCGCCACCCACTTCACACCGACCTATACCCTTTCCAGGAAACAATTCTCAAAGCTGAAACTTACTGAAATAGTATTTGGAAAATATCATTTTGCCAAATGAGTCTGCTGGTATTATCAACTGCATTTATTAACCTTGTTTTGTCTTTTTACTTCCAAATTTTGGTGGGGGTGGGAATGAGGTGAAGACTAGTAAGGAAAAGAGAGGTGATATGGGACTATATGGCAGCTGAATTTGAGGCACTCTTAAAGGCTTCTCTATCAGTCTATCAGAATCTCCAAAGATGACTTAAGAGGAAAAAAAAAAATAAAAAAGGAAAAAGGAAAAAAAAATCCACACCACCAGAGGGCTGCTGCCTGCAGGGAAATGAAACTGCTGCATTTTAACACTGCAGTAGAATTCCACCAGCTCCACGGAGGCATAAATAAAACTGACCAAGTTATAAATCTTTTGTAAGTAGAACACACAGCATCATGCATAGTTCTACTCAGTGACATTTTGTTTGAGAGATCAGGGACAAATGCCCCTAAGGAAAGAAGCAACAAAAGTCAGCATAGCCACGTATCATCAAAATGGGAACATCTAAGCAGTTTTTCCATTTTATTAGATAGTTAGAACAACTTTAGTTTTAAATGCAGCCACAGAGATTTCAACATTTACGTATCAGTATTACAACAGTCAAAAAGAGAAGCTATAGAAGACAAATACAGCATTAAAAAGATATCATCACCTGGACAGATCAGGCTGTGTGGTCCAGTCCATGCTGCTTTTTATTTTTGAAAAAGTTCTCACTATTAGCTGGCTAACCCTGTCACTCCCAAAAGGGAAGTTAAGCATTATCTTAGTTTTACAGCAGAGCATCATTAAAAAAACCCCAAACAAACGAAAAAAACAAAATTAACTTGCCAAAGGCTCCACCCCAAGTCAGTGGCTGAGCCTGTTAAGGACAGTGAAGACTACACAGTTATTGTTTCTGAATAATCTGCCTTACAACTGCACAATGACATGAACAGAGCCTGTATTGTACCCATCTCTACTGCTCTTGAAGCCAATGAAATGACTCGGTCGGGACTCTGCAGCATTTTAGAGACCAGAAGAGTAGCGAATCTTTTGAGAAGTTCAGTACCTTTAACTCAAGGTGCCTTGAGAGTACAGAATAATCTTGCACATGAGAATTAGAACTTCGCAGGATCAAGCAGAATGTTGGCATTTTGCATACACACACACACACAAAAGGACCCACCCTGAAATGAAGTCACACACACAAAGTGTACAATGCATTATGTATTAAAATGCTCATCTTATCCATATCTGACGCACCACATCGATTTGTAGCTGAAGTAGGGGGTTATCAATAGAACAAAACAAAAGGCACAACTGGTAAGTAAATAATAAGGTAAAGATGGGGAAGACAGGACCTCTACACAGGGCAAGGTTCTTAGGTGCTCTGGTTCATGCCTCCAACCTTCACTGCACTATTTTCACTGCTGCCTGTGCCAGGAGAGAACAGCATTACCCACCAGTGCTAGAGTTCCACCTCTGACTGCAAGTTACACATACCCTTTGATCAGGATCCTTGGCCTTGCCACGTTCTCAATCTCCACCATTTCAACAAGGAGAGAAAGACTGACAACACACAAGTATCTCCCCTCTGGTGGACTCTTCAGGAATTTGCAGTGGACACTTGAACAGCAAACATGATGCTAATTTTGCTATTCTAATCAAGGGTTTTATGAATTCTTGTGAAGCAGTGCACAGACCTCCTGCTTCTGCAGAGCCACAGGCACCAAAACACTGAGAATAAATAAGAACTGGTGGAGCTACAGAGACTTCTCAGCTGTAACTCACCTGATTCAATGGTGGATAAGAGTAATGGCGATGACAGCATTAACCACACAGATCCAGAAACCATGCCTATTTTTGCAGCATCTTCTCTGAGCAGGACACGCCACCTGGTAATAACATGGCAACTGTCCCAGTCATGCTAGAAACCTGGCTGTTGCCTTCCCTAGCAAAGATGCACTAACGGTAAAGATAAGGACATTTTCTGCATCCTGAAACTTAATGCATTGGTTGGGTAATTTCAGTACATGTATGTGTGGAATACTAGAAAAGAATTACTGCTAAAAGCATTAAAACATTTGCTTGCCTTCATCTGTCTGTTAGCTTCACAGAGAGACTTCTGCTTTAAGGATGAAATACAGTAATTTGTAAAATGCTGGGCCTGTATTTTCAGTTTGAACTGAACTCTCTTACAGTATCATTCCACTTAGTGCTCTAATTTGCTTGAATATGCACTGCAGAGATGTATTCCTAGGCTGCTCTTAACTAGAACACTGCCAGAGGTCTGCCTCTGCTGCCATCAATAAGAAGCTTGCTCATGAGTCAAACTCCCCTCTCAGATAAACTTGAACAAGGCCTTGAAGTCATCGAGACTGCACAAATGTAACTGACTGAGGAATTTGCCTAAGTCTTCATCACAATTAGGAAACAACCAGAAGTAGAAGAGATGTGATTTCACAAATATGAGCAGTGAAATAAACCACAGACTCAGAAGAAAAGGAGCACAGGACAAATCCCAGAAACACTAGGACAGATCATTCTTTGTTGTCAATGACTTCTGATTTTAATCAAGCTTTATTGATCTATAGGAGTATGAAGCTTGGGAGGGGATGGGGAAGTGTAGATTTAACTAGTTTTGAAAGCTAATGAAAAATTGTTCAAGGCTGGTGATCACAAAGTGTAAGGAATCTTAAAAGCTGTGCCACTCATAGCTGTGTCTTTACAAGCAAACAAGTGCTCGCGTTTAGTGGGGCGATAGTGCTTGTGACATTGCCAAGTTCTAATACAATACTTGGCTTTGTCTTTGGTGACGATTTTGTACAGACAGGCATTGCAAACACACACACAGCTCTCAGTCTTCCTCTCAGCTTTCTGCAGGAAAGGACTACTTCAAATACTGCCACTGTACCAAAATGGATACATGGAGGAAATACAGAGAGGGCTCCCTTCTTCCCACACTGCCCGAACACTGAGCTCAGCTTGCAAACACAAGTGACCAAGTTCAAATCTCCCTCGTCCTTGCTTTGCACTGCTCCAGCAGCAGAGAGTAGGCAGGAATCCAGCCTATCAAGCTGTCTGGGGATTCCCCCAGCATTAGGGAATTATAATGTGGGTTTAGCACCACTTTTTCCTCCTAACATCAATGTAAGAATCTTAACCAAGGCTGAGTGCTGTATCTGAAGAGCAGCTGCATTCCAGCAATCTCAATCTGACATAGCAGCATCTCATGGCCTCCAAAACCAAGTGAAGATCAGAGAAGCTGTGCTGTTTAGGACAGCTTTCCTTCAGCCTGATTTTTTTGACAAAATAAAATGCAAATTATTCATGCTGGCTGACTGCAATCCCCCCATAACATCAGAACCAATAATGGAAAGGGCTGAACATCTGTGAATAAAAATAAGAGATTCAAACAATCGCTCCCACTATGGAAAGCATAACTGTTGTTTAATCCTTAGCGTATTCCAAGAGAAATAATAAAGATGGACAAGCAGCAGAGACAGTTCCAAATGGGTCACAAACACTGTCTTCACCTAGTCCAAGGGACAGAGAGAGAGTGAGAGCAAGAGCAACAGGGGATATAGGGTCCAATTCACAGTTCACTGAGCAAGTTGTGGTTTAGCTGCACAGGATAACAACCAACCGAAGAGCTGAGGCTGGAAATGATCTCTGGAGATCAGTTAGTACAACACCCTTGGTCAAAGCACAGTCAACTAGAGGGCTGCTCAAGGCTGCGTCTACCCTATTTTTGAATATATGCAAGGATGGAGACTTCCCAGCACCTCTAAGCAACCAGTGCCAGGCTCAACCCACTCTCACAGTGGAGAAGCTTCTGCCTATATTTAAATGAAGCTTCCTATATGCACACAAAGGCCTTAGTAGGATTAGGGCCTTTGCATGAGAGAGATTACAAGCAGATAATGTAACACAAATTATCTGTCCCCCCAGTTCATAACCAAGGCAAGACACATGAAATGTGGAAGAAAAAAATACACCTAAGAGAAAATAACCCTCCATAGACACACGGTTCATCAGTACTAATTTCTCAAAGGCAATGCATCTTGTATAAGAAGTAGGAGAAAACCTTATTTTTCAGTCTACCATGATCATACAGTAATGAAAAAAAAACCCCAAAACCAAACCAAAACAAAAAACCCCCTCTACCAATAATATATGTCTATTTAGACACAAGCCATGTTCTTGAGTATTTCTACCAGCTATTCTAGCAGCAACCATCAATCTATTTAAATAGGGCTGAAATAGTCAAGGGTCTCAGCCTTGGAACTGTAACATTCCCAAAACTTTTCTGAGAATACCTTCCGAAAAAATACAAAACATAGACCAAACCAGTGCCTGGTGACAGCAGGTTGTCTCAACATGACAGCCAAGCCGCCCATCGTTTAGAATCTGAAATACGAGGAGAGATTTGTAAAAGAATACTGTGAGAGGTTAGGAGATTCCAGCATGGTAAAAATCTTGAGTCAAATTCATCCCTTAATCATAGGGACAGCTCATAGTTATTAAAAGGAATTCACACAATCCCTGACTGAAACTCACCCAGGGCAAATGGCTGGCATGATGAGTAACCCAACCCTCAGCTGGCAAACAATCAGCAAAAGACACTAGAAAATTTTTAACATCCCACACAGTGCATTTCACACCACAAAGATTTGGGATATGAAGTCTTATTTTCCTACTTAAACTTGTGCTGTAATTCAAATGAAACAAGACAGTAGTCTTAGCAAAGTCTTATGCCAGATGAGCCCAGACTTTATCAGAGCAGGACTTTTTTTTTTTTTTAATAAAATTTTAAAAAGGAAATTTTACATCTCCATCTCATGTTTAGCTGCAAATATGTTATTGCAGATCCCTCTTCCTCATGAATGATATTACCTTAAGTCAGATGAACCACCACTATGAACCCAGGCTTTGGTGTGCCTCATCCTGGATTCAAGGCAACAAAACAGTCACATTTCCAGTAAAAGTACCTGTGTAGAAACCCAGTGTCTACATTGCTAGCCATGCATAAAATAATTAAGAAAAAGAGTGAAAGAAGATAAAGAGCCAAGCAATTCCATCAACATTCCCTGCTGGGTCAGCATGTAAACCTAGTACATTCTCATTTGCAGTTGCTGTTCAACTTCAGCAGACTGAAACTTCATAGGTCTAAGAGCAGGCTTTAGACAGACAGTAAAAAAATTAACACATTTTTTGGTCCAGACCAGTTTGCTTCTCACAGAAACCAGCTCCTCCATTATTTGTGTTCCAGTCAACAGTGCTTCTAATAGGTAAAATACAAGGACAGTCAGTTTATGGCATTTAAGGCTGGAACACACAGAGGAATGACAATGCAAAAACAGAGCATGTTAATACACAGATAATACAGACATTATTAAAAAATATTTACATTACCACACTGATTTTCTTCTCTCACATTAAGCATACACTTGCAAAAGACAGCAAATCAAAATTGCAAAAGCCTCAGGATATAAAGACAGCATGTTGTTTTGTAAGTAGAAGCAGGCAGCCAGAAAAGCACTTAGAAAATGGATGCCTGAAAACAGTTTTCCATCTTTTTTTTGAAAAAAAAAAATAAAAAAATTAAAGGTATGCATTTCACTGGAAATATTATTATGGCTATAATTCCCATGTAGTTGGAAGACTATAGCAAAAAAGACAAAATGATAGTAGTTGCACAGCACCCTAAGCCACTTGATGATTTCTCTCCTCAGTTCCCCCCTGCATTAACCCATTTACTGGGTTAGCTGATGCTGCAAATTTTGGTGCAAAGTTTTTACCAGGGATAACCTCCTTTTGTCAGTAACTGGCAAGTTATCTACTTTCTTCCAAACTCCTTAATTACCAAATCACTGATTGTCAATGGGTGGATGTTAGATAACAAACTAAAATGCAGCCCGTTATCTGTGGTAAGATACACAAAGAATGGCCCCTTCCAGTCTAACCCCTATCCCTTCCACCATCTCAGACTGAAAATGTTTATGTGAAGAAGTAAAATAAAAATTATTTAGCATCCTCTTAAGCAGGCAATAACCTTTATTAAGGAAGCCAAAGTAGATACAATAGAAGTCTAAAAGGCAGAAACTGCCTGGCACAGCCATGGGGTGCAAAACAGCAAGCTCAGCCACTAGAAGAACCCTGTGAAAAGAGATATTTAGGGCAGCTTTAGGGCTACTTTATGTCAGCTGACAATTATCTCTGTGGCCTTCAGGAAATAATAAAATAATTTTCACAGAACAAAACCAAGAGCACTAACAACTGAAGGTAAGAGTCCTTCTCTACCCACTCCAGCACTAAGTAACTGTGCATCAGCCACCTGCACCAGCCTGAAGGTTACTCTGCCCTTCTGTGAAGGCAACAGTACCATTTGCAAGAGAATGTACCTGCATTTGCTTAAACACACACCTTCTTTGTCCATATTGCTTTTTATCCTTAGTCTCACAACACACTTCTATTTATTATCCTGTAAAAACTCCATCCCAAGGTCATTGCACAAGAAACAGTATATTCCTGTTTATGCAGTCCACAGGATGACTGCATTCTCCATAGGCATCTCTGGCACAAATGACACATACCAAAAAAAAAACCAACCCAAAAATAAAATGCTTGCAGCTACATCAATAGCCAGTAACGCACTCTTACGGAAGGAAAGAAAACAATTCCCACCATTCCACCTAAACTCCATTTCAACCCAACGTTCGAAAGCTATGAAGCAATGAAAAAAATCTTCTGGGTGGATTTTTTTCTGTGGTTTTTAACATAACTTTGCCAGCAATGTTTCCAGTCTGTCAAGAGAATAAATTAATAAAAATTTTGTATCCCTAGTCAAATAAGTCAAACAGAACTGGATGAACCATATTGACAGGCTCTAAAAGTAGGCATTTTAAATGAAGTAACCTGGATTTGGTCACATTTGTAAACCTTTAAAAAAGCCTTTCTGGAAAACTTACATTTTCCAGGCATGAATGTTCATAGGAATCATGTCCAAATTGCCCAGGAAAACTAAATTTTCAGTTTGCACTTGCACACATCTGTATTGGAAGTGCTTGCATAATGATAAAAGTTGAACGTAATTCTCTTATGCAATATATCCTACATACTATAATCAAGAGTACAAGTCAAATCTTTGAATACTACTTAAGTGCAACGAATGCATAAGTGAGTTAAGACAGGTGGGGAAAGAAGATAAAAATAGTTGTTTGCCAGAAAATCTGAAACAAATAAAGATTTAAAGGAAACCACTCCGCCTTTACAGACATTGCTGATGAAGACAGTTCAAGTTCATTAAGAACACTATTTACAAGAAATTATTCATGTTATTCTACAGATCATTATGGATGTTTTGTAGAAAAACAATGTTTATGCATGAACTGGAAATGGAACAATCTCCTCACATTCCATAAACAGAATGAACAGCATTATTGACTAGGATTGCTGAACATCTTGGGCCTGTTTAAAACAAAACCAGAAAATTTCTTTGCATATTTCTTAATAGAACCATCCACAACAAACAAAGGGATTCCACCCTTAGCTATTTATCATGGGCATGATGATCTCCCCACTGAAGTCAGCTCAACTTAAAACCTGGACTGACTTCACAAGGGCAATTTACAGTATCTCATCATTTGAACAGGATCATTCCTTGCGCATTTTTTTATGTCTCTGCCTTTATCTACATCCAGGCTTCTACCTTTTCTTATTATGACTGTTCTCCTATGTGCATAATACTTATTTCAGAAGGCATTACTCCCAAATTTCTCATTTCCTTCCAAATTTTTTTCTGAAAGCTGAAATTTCCCCACCACCTACACATGTCCTGTATTACCTATCCACTAGTTTTGATGTATCAACATTTATTATTGTCATTAAAATGACTATTTAACTCTCTAAAGCACACAACATTAAAGACTTCTCAAAAATACAGTGTATGGAGTAAATTTATGAAAAACACTGCGGTTCTGGAGAAACCAAAACATACACTGGCTGCTCTGTTCAATTTTGAAAAGAAATTGAAAGAACCCACCTAAAACACTACATTTGGCCTGCTCACAGAATCACAGGTTTTCTAGACATCAGAAAGAACTCCTCTCTAGAGGTAAATTCTAACAAGAAGCTTTTTCCATTTCTTCGACCTCTCTCCTCTAAAACAGTCCTTCCCATTGTAGCAGCCCAAAATGACATTAAAGCCGTGACCAAAAGTAGAAAAGTGCTCCAGCAGTACAAGAACTCTATTTGTGAAATCACTGCTTTCATAGTTACTGCTGATGTCTGAAACATAAGGATGTAGTCATAGAGTCCTACTCATTTGACAGTATCTGAATTTTAACAACTCTTGGGTGGGAAAGCTCACTGTGCTTTACAAAGAAAAACAATCAGCCAGAGCCTGCTGCTGTTCCACCAATTTCATAATAATTGTGCTACTGATACTGGGGTAAAAGACTAATGGCATGCCTGTACAAACTTTGCAGGAGAATGAAAACTCAAAATAATTTTCACTGCAGTTAGCAAACAGGAATCCGCTTAAAAACCCCAAACAACAAAACAAATATAAGAGTGAAAGCCATGAAGGGGATTATCTGAACTCTGCAGTTCAGCCATGCAGCACGGTAATACTAGTTTACCTCAGTCACTAAGGCAGGCAAACAGTACTTCTGAATAACCAGATCAAAGGTATACAAAGTTAAGAAAGACCAAATCTCTCAAAACTCATAACCATTACTTGATAATCTATTAAGCCTAAGTAACTATGACACAACCTTTCTAGGCTAAATTTTATCAAGACTCTACTACCCACAGTACTGCCTGCAGTATTTATTTCTATGATTACTAATTAAGCATTAATTCTTCACAGACTACCATGACAAAGGGTATAAATTCACCGTTTTGAAAGAAACTTTCATAAGGAAAGTATATGTACGAAAACATTATTAGTATACATACTGATTTGTTGTTTGCTTGTGTGTTTAAAAAGGCCATGAGGAGAACTACAATGATTTACACCTCTTACAATGATATAGTCATCTAGACAGCTAAATGGAAGAAAGCTGTATTCTTCAGATTGTCTCCAGATCCAGTACACTGTGTCAGAAAAAAATCACAGCAGCATGAATGAAAAGGATATACTTTGTTTAGCCTACTTACCTAAGGAAGCCAGGATTCTGAGATCACATTGACTACCCAATAACCCTTGAATAGAGCTGAAGCTTTCACTTTCAACCAAATTTGACAGAGAAAAATAAAAATTAACAAATTTCAGTTAAGGCTGTAAAGAAACATCCTGTTTAAGCTCTCACTAAATAAAAGGCTATTAAAACTCACTAAGACCCAAATTTAATGACTTCTGCTCTTACATAACCCAACAGCACACTGCTGAACACCTCACTCATGGCTCATTAACATGTTACACACCTAAACAGGTGTAAGCTATATAGGGTAAAATGCAGAAAAGGGAACCCCTACACTTTCTGTGAAGGTCAAAGTGCCATGAGTATCAGGCAAGACTCTTTGTACTGGGCTTAAAACAGAATGAAAGGAAAAAGACAATGTGGATAAGCAAAATTAAACTTTTCATGTAGTTTACCTCAAAGTGAATAGGGTAACTCCCACTTAGAGCTAATGTCTTACTGCTTGTAGACAAACCAGCATTTTGGAAATGTCAACTAGACATTGCTATAGCAAACAATGATACTGAAGTCTGTCAAATGGAAACACAAGAAAACCCTCAAAAATGCCGAAGGCCTTCACAAGAAACACTTCAGTTCCTCATCTTTGCACTCATTAATAAATATTCACTACAGTAAATCTGAAATTACTGTTGAGAGTTTCAAGGGTTAATGAGGCTAAAGGAAACACATAAACAGGGATAATTGTGCAATTCTAAAAAAATAAAGCAAGGAGTATGCAAGAAGCTGATTTCACACAGAATTAGTGGCAAATGGAGAAAAGCCTGTATTTTACCTAAAACACTGCCCCATGACCAGGTGTGGCTGGGGCTTCTCAAGGCAAACTGTTTCCAGGTGTGTTAGTGTAACAATGACACACATCCGTTCCTCATTACTGCTAATTACAATGAAAACCTCCTCCAATTAACTGTAAAACAATGTATCGATGAAACTGAGATAAACCAACCTTTGCCCACACACCCATATATATATAGAGAGAGAGAGTAGTGGTTTTTAACACTGACAGTTGTATAAAATAATTTTTTGAGTACAATAATCAAGATTATGATGCTTCTTGTATTCTTGCAAAACCACTCAAATACAGACTCCATTCCTTCGGATGCCATCAATAAGAGGTGCTCTCAATTCAACCTATTACAAAAAGCAAACCATCTTGCTACAGCACTCAAATTAGACGTTAAATTTCTGTGCTGCATTTATTAAAAATAATTTTCATTCCCCTATCACTCCCAGCAGCAGCAGCAAAGACCGAATCACAGCCATTTTTCAGCACTGCCCTGTGTAACCCTCTTCCAACTCCTCTGATTAAGAGGCCCTAATCCTCTCTTTGTGGCGTCACTCACCCTCAGCAAGCGTGACGCACCAGCCCAGAAGGCTGCTCAGGACAGATTTTGCATATCTGATCAATCAACACTTTTTGGTTGTTACCCATCAATTTCAACAGAAGGCTTTCCCCTGACAGTTTTGCCCACCCACAGGCAGATGTCACCAGGTTCCACTAAAGTCCCAGATACTGCAACTGGACCTCTCTGCAGGGACCAGCAGGCTGCTGTTGGTAAACACTTTTTTTCAGCTTTTGAGGTGGCAATCAGTGAGAGCGTCACAGAAAGAAAGCCAGTGAGAGCTCTACTTACCATTAAGTTCTCCCTCCATGACACCCTTTCTAAGTCTGCTCTGAACTATGAATGAACTTCCCAAAAGCCCCTTCTTTTGATCTCAGTAAAGGCAGGTAAGAGCAATTAATGCATTTTTATAATGCTAATGGTATCTGGAAGCAAAGCTAGATCTGCCTATCTGAAATAACTTTCTAGAGTCAATAATTTTTTATTCCAAATAAAAATTATGGCTATAAAGATCACTGCAAAATGAACAGGACTTTGCAACACAGCTTACACTTCCTTTCTACTCATCATTACACTTTGCCAGATTTTCTCTCTAACTCGTCCTCATCCCCCTTGAGGGGAAAAAAAAAAAATATTCCAAGCCATTATTTCCTAATCTTCCAAGCTTTAAAGTCAAGCTCTAAAGGAATTATTACAACCACTGCTTTCTTCATCTGTATGCCACTGCAACGATACACACCACGACAAGACACAATGATGACCAGGCCCTCATGCTGCGTTGCTTGTCCTCTTCCTAAAGTGCTGCAGGTTGCCTGCTTACCCTCCAAAACACGCAGGCTGAGGACGAGCTACATGCCACACACACACTGTTCATGCCATTCTGCAAGCTCCAAAATGGGATTAGCACAGAAAATGCGAGAAGACCAGAAGGCATCTTTCCATATTTAGCTGTGTATGTTTAATACTGAGTTAGATTTCACCTCAATACATTATTCCATTAATCATGTGTGGGTATAACAGGAGAGACACAGACTGACATCAGCTACTTTTAAGATTTCTCTTCCTCTTCCCCCCACCTCCAGCTTCTGTGGCACCATGCCTTGTGCATTTCATGTGCATCCATGTGTGCAAACAGCAGAGACTCATCTATAAAAATCAGTTATACGGTAAAACTGCAAAAGGAAACTTTCACCCTTGTCCAGCTGGTTGAATAACTGCAGAGACCAACAGCAGCAAGCCTCTAAATACATCCTGTTCTTCTCCCTCCACCCCCACGTCTCTAATCACTTAGGAGGAAGATAGGAAGATTAGCAGAGAGGAAAAAAAATAACCAAAGCTGCAGATAACCCTTTAGGACCACAACGTCAGGCTGTAAGAACACGGAGCAAAAGGTTAATGCAGCTGTATTTTGAATCTCAGGCACAATTGTATTTAAAGGGGAGGGAGGGGTGCTGAGAATGTGAGACAGAGGGAGAAAAAAGGAAATGGTGATGAAGACAAAAATGAATTTGTCATCTACAGCTAGCTCTTTGCTCACCTGGAGTATCCAGGAAAGGATTATCAGCAGAGATAGGGCAGTTTTATTAACAACACACTGCTATTTTTCTTTATTTTCATCATCAGAGCAGATTTTTAGTAAGAATATAGCTGCAGAAGACTTACTGAGCTATGCAAAGAATAAAGGTGGTAACCAAAACAGTGACAGAGAACTACCTCTAGCAGCTGATACACTGAAGGGATTTAGGAAAAAAAACAAACAAAAAAACCCAAATAAAAGTCACTTTCACTAGAAGACAATGTCATCTTCATCCATGTCTCTGAACGGTTGCTATGGGGTTGTGAAGAGGAGGGGAAGGATGGGGGGGGAGGTTATAATCAATCATCTCAGAAGAGCGTTGCTTCTTACAGAGAAAGATCTGGATTTTGACTGTGTCCCTAAGAAAATTGCGGACTGCAGAGCTGCTGCCACGCAGGGCAGTGAGGAAGCAGGCAGAGCAGAGGCAGCAGCTGGGGATGGAAACGCCTATTAAATCCTTTAGACAACAGATGGGCAAAGCTCGGCTGGGTTATTAAAAAAAAAAAAAAAAAACACCACAATGCATCATGTTTTATTGTCCCACCATAATGAACAACACTTAACACACACATGCCCAAAGAAGCCCCCCTATGGCTGATCTTACCCCTTCCCTAAATTACAATCTCGAGCCTCAATCCACTTTTGGGGGGCTCCCAATCCAACGAATTTACCAGATGCCATTGCTTATTGCACCTGTTACTAAAAAAAAAAAAAGGGGGGGGGGGA
>JAWWEU010000158.1:17010987-17037978 GCA_035583155.1 Acropternis orthonyx
CACTCCTCTCATTATGCTAACAAGGCGGGACTCTGGGGATTTATAAAAAGCATGATTTTTGGAGAAGGGGTGTGCTTTTTGGACCTTTCTGGCCTGAGCGCCCAGCACCGTGCTGAGACAAAAACTTTTCTTCTCTGCCAAACTTCTTCATTTCACAGACATTTGTATCTTCATTAAATTGAATAAAAGAGATTTTTCTCACACCGTACAATTGAGGCAAATAATGCAGCACGTTACTCGCGTGTTCTCTGTTGTCTCAGGCAAACCAAATCCGCCGGACAACACAAACATGATTAACTGGCCCCCGCCTCCTGCGCATCAGATCCCGGGTTTGCCTCGCACCCCTTTTCCATTCCGCCCGTCCCCGAAGGCACGCGGTGCAAATGTGCTCTACTGCCCCCTGGTGGTCAACGGGGCAAAGTGAAAAGTCCCCCCCACCCCAACTCCCGGGGCAGGGGGGTCCCGGCGCCCCATTGCAGGCAGGCTTTGCAGCTAATAAGTGTTGAGGTCCACCAGGAAAATGCATTTGCCTGACAGAATTGAAGCCTGTAAGGATGTAAACAGATCCATTACTCACATGTGAGTGCTCCTAAACTGCAAGGGTATGTTGGGTACAAGGGGGTTACAGCCCTAATGCTAAAACAGGCTACAGACTTCTCTTTGTTTACACCCGTGACTCCTCAGAGAATGGAGCATCTGTGAATGGCATCTTCAAAATTCTTCTGGGTCTTTTCTGTTGACTGCTTAGGTGTTTGCACAACAGATCTCTCTGGCTGCAGCTAATCATAAATCACTCTCGATCACTTTTCAGCATTGGCAGCAGTCATTTTCCATTATCAGTTCTAACTCCTGTAAGTATTAATGTAATATATAGCATGTCATGAATACTGTAGGGGTCTGGAAGTAGAAATAGACAAGCTCTGATCTGCAGCTAGTGCAAATTAGTATCAGTACCACTAACCTCGTGGATCATTTAAATGAAATTTTATGAAGCTTCCTACGCCTTTTCCCTGAAAGAAACTCCCCCTTCCAATGAACTTTTAGCTTTCTATTTAAGCAGAGGTGCCAGTAAATTGACACGCACTTGGGATTTTTATTTTTTTTTTTAAATTTTCATTACTCCAGTTCCCTGAAATACTCAAACAGCACATTTAAGCCTCCTTTGAACATGAATTGTTCACATGAAATGTGAAAACACACTACAAAAGACTTGAACAGAGCTTTCTTGACTGGACTAATGCCAAAGCCATAAACCAATATCTTGGTGCTGAAAGCTGTAAACAGCTATGTCAGTGGTTTAGGATTGCATCTTAAGAACAATTTGTATGCAGTATTCTGCATAACTGTACATCTGGTGACAATAGAAAACATGGTGCATAAACAGGCCCAGGCAGGGTTACACACAATAAATTCAGGTAATCAGTGGCCTTTTCTGTGTTGAAGCTTTTGTGGTTCCCTCTAAAAGCCAGACGATGCTTGTACAAAAAGAGCACTAACACAGCCTTCTAGGGCAAACAAGGAGTCAAAAGCCTCTTACAAATTGGCTTTAGTACTTTGAGGAGGAGGAATGGGTAAAGGCCAGAATATCATCTATGGGCACTCTCACTTCCCCTCATCTCCTATTATGTGCCAGTTACATGATTTTAGCTTTCTCTGTCACTGTCACCACTGAGACCGTGGTTCTCTCAACTGTGCAATGCAGCCTTGCACCCACCTTTGTGAAACCGAGGGGGAAGCATCTCTTTCAGCTTGCCAAAGCACGTTTGGCAACATGGGACAAAGCACCAAAGTAAGAAGTAATTACTGAAAAATGATTGGAGTAAAATGATTTTTATACTGTGGTATCCATTTGCAGTAGCAGAAAAAGGAGTCTCTCTCCATAACATACACTTCATGAATTCCCATTGCTGATGAAGGTATTTTTTCCATAGAAATAGAGAAGAACAAATTTCTGAGGAGCTTGAATTGCTCTGGAACTAAAATGTTCTGCTTACAATGCATAAAGTCATTTCATGGCGAGTCCTGTACTGGAGAAGTCAGATTGCTGGATGAAGACATAGAGAAGAATCTTTCACTTAGACAAGTTGCATTGAGTTGATTCATTTCTATTGTTTCTTTTTTTCCCCAAACCAACCAGCCTCTAATTCTGGATAATGAGAATTAAAGTGATACTGGATTATTTCAAAAGAAATCATCTCTTACTCTTAGATCTGATCAAGGTTTAGCTCAGGGCAGAGAGAGGTGCAATTAGCATATGGTGAAGAGTCTGATGTTTGAGCTGTAGGTGGTGGTGTTGCTTTATGGGTGTTTATGTTCCATGAGGATAGACTACGTAAAGGGACATAAGTAGAGGCAAATTGGGGTAACTAATAACTCAGTTGCCTTCAGTAGCCTGACAGTAGTAGTTTTTCCTTCATCCTCAGTTGCTCATACAACATATTTTAGAAACATGAATAAACATGGAAATCTTACATTTCACCATGATTTAGGAACACAGGTAGGAGAGCAATGCAACCATAAGTGGACAAGTGCCAGACAAATAGTGGGAGAGGTTATCTTTATCAATACTGACAAATTTTTCTGGCATTTTGCCTTTTTGATGTAAACTCATTCTTCAGTGATGAGGTGCATTAGATTTCAAAGTACATTTCACAGCAGCCTTGGTTTTGGTTTCAGTCAACGTAAGTGCAATTTGTCTTGCAGGCAGAGTCTAATCTAACACCCAATAGAGATAATCGACTTGAGTGAGTTTTGCATACACAGGAATCCCATTGATTTAGTGTTTGTATACAAATTGAGGAATTAAACCTTACATCTCCGTGATCCAATGGAGAGTTCAAACTGACAGACACACAGGGATAATGTCAGTCTCTTCAATGTAGCTGCTGCCAGGTGCCCATCAGTAAAGCTCTCATACTCCACCATCCCTCGTGGACAGACCTGTGACCAAGCCAGCAATGAACTGGAAGAACAGCCCTACTTCCCTGCAGGTGTGTACTGGTTTTGGCTGGGGTAGAGTTAATTTTCTTCACAGTGGCTAGTATGGGGCTGTTTGTGCTGAAAACGGTGTGGATAATTTAGAGCTGGTTCTGTTACTGCTGAGCAGGGCTCACTCAGAGCCAAGGCCTTTTCTGCTTCTCATACTGCCACATTGGCAAGGGGGCTGGGGGTGCATGGGAAGTTTGGGAGGAAGTTTGTGCAGCCAGCACAACAGACCCAAACTGACCAAAGGGATTTTCCATAAGCTATACCATCATGCTCAGCATATGAAGGTGGGGGGAAGAAGGAAGAAGAGGAGGGACACTTGGAGTTAAGGTGTTTGTCTTCCCAAGTAACCATTACCTGTGACGGGGCCCTGCTTTCCTGGCGATGCCTAAGCACCTGCCTGCCCGTGGAAAGCAGTGAAAGAATTCCCTGTTTTGCTTTGCTTGTGTGCATGGCTTTTGCTATAGCTATTGAACTGACATTATCTTAACCTGCAAGTTTTGTGGCTTTTACCTTACCCTTCAGATTTTCTGCCCGATCCTGCTGATGAGGGTGTGAGCCAGTGGCTGTGTGGGGCTTTGTTGCTGGCCGGGGTTAAATCATGACACGCTGACAAAAAGAAACCATACATGATTTCATGTTATTCAAAAAAACCCTCTTCAAAACAACAAATAATGAAAAGCATTATTTGGGACTGCCTGCACGTGACCAAAATACTTTTACTACAGCATCTGAGATTTGGCAACATGCTGGTGTCTCTGCTCAACACAGCAACTTCACAAGGGCATGAGACAGAGCAAGCTGAGCCTTTGCTAGGATTTACAGGTGGAAGATGCACTACGGAATGACTGAAGAGAAAGCAGACAATACATAAGGCAAACTAGAGCCCTTCAGTCTTTCTAGAAAGAATGTCACATTCACTGTATTTTTGCCTAATTTTTGCACCTTCAGGAGCAACCACCTGAGAAGAGCAAAGTTAGAAAAAAACTTTCAGAATGAGAAAGTGCTCAGGATGCTGGGATTCACAAGCGCAATTCAGTCATACATGTAAGTGCAAGCTTAGAATTAAGTGGCTGGAGTGCTTACTTAGAGCAATTTCCTGACACAGACACTATTTAAACATCACTCGTGGGACATTCAATTCAGACTTAGTGTGCAAGTGAAGTTTTTCCTGCTTCTCTGCTCCCTGAGGAAGCCTGCATTGCTCCCAAGTCTTCTGGGAATACAGGAAAAAGAATATGAGGGTACTGGTATGAGGAGCTGTCAGTCTCTTAGGCTGTGGTTTTGGTTTTCTTCCCTGGTGACAGAGCTTTTTGTGTCCTTCTGGCAGACACTATTCAGCTTAATCATCATTTAAACTGCCAGTTCATTACTCTCATGGGTCTTCATGCCAGCTAACAGTTTTAGAGTTACTTTTCCCTGATCAGACTAAGACACTCAGACCCATCTTTCATTATTCTGTGCTTGATCTCCACAAATGCTGACACAGGCTAACTTGACTCAAGCTTGTCACTAACCTAAATAATCATAACAATTGCTAACCTCCATTCAGTGTCTTCAAAGAGGGGATTTTGGTAGGTTTTTGCTATCTGAAAAGTTGTGTGATTTGTCAGGAGGGTCATTCATGTCCAAATCAAAAGTGTTACAGATGATGTTTCTCTGGGAGGACACTGTTTTTAATTAATTTAACTTAATCTACTTAATGGATTTACTTGTAAACTATCAGAAAATTCACTCACAGCTTAAATGCTGTAAGTTTAGGGATGATCCATGGAGCTGTTACATACTGCATAGAGGCTCTGTCCTTATTTAAGAAAAAATCATATTTTTGGGATTCTATTCAGCCATGGTTTTGCCATTTTTCATACAAGTAACTCCAGCCAGACAACTTTAAAGTTGGGAAGTTCCTGAGTTTAAAATGATTGGTAGTGCAATAGAATCACGTCAGGATTTTTTTTGCAGTTGACCCTACCTCTTCCAGTGAAAGAGGCTTTAATTTTAGCAAACAAAAAGAAAATTAATTTCTTTCTCATTGCTAACTGTTTAATCAGCAGATCTTACTTATTTATGGAATATGGCTCAAATCCTTATAAAGAGATGGTTGTTAATTTCCCTGTGGGTTTTCCCACGGCAGTCATCACTGTAATATGCCAATACTTCACACTTCTTTCCCCACAACATTCTTGTTAATTTAATTATTTTTGTTCACATTTTCCAGATGGAAATTGAGACAGAATGATTGAGTGTAAAATGTTTCTTCACTTTGTGTTGGGCATTGAAAATTAAATAGTTCTCATTGATGATAATTTTAGCTGCAAATTCTTAGCTCATCTGATCAGATACTTAACGAGTAGGAAGCAATTAATGAATGTATGTAGAATATGTGACTTCTTATCTTGCAGCAGGTTATCTGAAGACAACCACAGTGGCAAGGAAAGAATACAGTTTCCCAGGGTATCAATGAGTACCTTTAGCATGAGCCCATCTTGTTGTGCTCTAAACATCCTCAGCTCCATTTGCAACTCACCTATTAGCCTTGGCAAAGAATGGGGGAATATCACATGGAGCTAAGAAGCAGACGTGAAATTCAAACTGGCATGTATAAAGAGAATGGGAAAATTGGTATTTAGCTGTAAAGGGCCCAGAGGGATTACTTATTAAAGTTCTAAAAACAGACAGACTCCTTAACTCCCCAAGTACTTCATATACTATCCAAAATAAAATCTAAGTAGACATATCTAGGAAAGATCAAACTAACATAAACATAAATTGAACCTAGTTAAAAAAACACAAGCAAAATACTGTAATGGTGGAGGAGTGGGCACTGCTTGTTTTCTGTTTTCCCTGTGAATTCACCAAAAAAAGAATTGATGAAGAAAGGAACTGTGGCAAAAGCAATTGGGCATAAAACCCATGGGAGTGTGTACACTTCTCTGAATGATCATAGTTTACATAAAAATCTAATACTGTTTATACTCAAGTGAGATGTGTCTTACTATTTCATGCATTTTTAGTATGGCTGCCTTTGTATTTACTTGTTTAATGAAATACAGGTCTTGAGATCTTTGCAGTGCTCCATCTTCTGACATAACTCTTGGAAGTGAAGGGTGAATATGCTTAACCATGTAATGGGACAAATGACAAATTATGTTTTGTTGTAGTTAATTTGATTTTTTTCCTAATTTTTAAAAATCAGAAGTGTATAACATCCCAAATATTATACGAAAAACAACATTTTGAGTTGCAAGTAGTCATAACTAAAAGCTCTTTAAATGAAAGTAATAGAAAAATATTAAAAAAATCATTCAAAGCATTCAAGATTTATCTAATTCATTGCATGGAGATCACACCTTTGTAAATCTGCTTTATGAAAAGATTATTATTCTATAAAGCAGTTGTCAGCACTTAACTAGCTTGGATTTCTTGTAAGGGCTTTTGCTGTAGCTTGTTCCTTTTAACAGGCCTGATCTAGAGCCACTGAAACTGAATAGGAATTTTTCAGGTGACAATGCTTCACACCAGAAGTTCATTACTCTTCTTCTTGCCCTCAAATCACTAAGTAATTGAGCCCCTGTGCAGAGGAGACTCATACCCTGCTCTTCATTCCTACCGTATGAACTGCAGATGTATGAAATTTGTAGTGAAATTGCACTAACCAATTCCGTTCACTTTTACAAAATACAGATTTCATCCCAAGTATCTCCAGCCCATAACCTGTTGCTGTGAAAAGCATTCTGACTGTGGCCTCTTTGGTTTATAGTCAGAGAGTTCCCACTGAAGCACCCCTAGAAATCTCAGCCAGGACAGTTGCAGAGGAATCAAGAGGCAGTCCCTCTGGTAACCATATCCACTAAATTTAGGGATTTACAGGTTGATCCTAGTATTTTAAACTCCATTTAGAAACCTAGTAGCAGCTGCTACAGACCCAGAAATATTGGTGTAATAATAATTTTGTCATGATGCTGCTTTGAAAATTGGTCATGGAATTGTTCCTCAGCCTGAGTTTCCCAGGGGCGTTAAGATAAAGTATAATGCAGCTAAGTAATCTTGAAGTGATAGAAGTAGGGATTACTCTGGCAGGGATTACCTCTGGAAGAGAAAGTCACGCTCTTCTCACCAGACACAGATGAGAATGTTGATAATAAATCTGGCTGAGGAGAGCTTTAGTATCCTTCTGTTTTATCTAAGTAGTAGAATTCAGCTGAGATCTTTCCAAGCTAATGAGGCCATCATACAGGCCACTTCTGTGATGACTGTACAGCACTAGAGAATGTAGCCCAGTCTTTAGCTGGAGTAAATCAGCTCTGTTATCTCTGCACTGAATTGGCAAGTACTGTCATTCCCAAAGCCTCCCATAGCTTCAGGAATCAAGCTGCCATCCCTAAATTTATGTGTCTGCTTCAGGACAAAATGAAAGCACTTCCCTTTATGCCTAGAAATCCCCTATCCTCACCCTGTTCATTATTACAATGTCTTGAAATTCAGCCAGAATTGCTTAAATAACTGAAAAATAATCTCCAGAGATTAAGAGATCTGCAACAAAAACAATAGGCAAGTGATCCCTGGAGTAGGGAGCTTTGTGTCTTTTTTGCTTGTATAAAACCATAGCAGCTTCACAGAAGATAGAGCAGCAGAAGAATCGAAAGAGAAAAGCACACAGCACTACAATTATTGCTAATTACATCTTTCAAAATGAGGATTTTCCAATGTGAAAGGGAAATTTGAAGTGACTGAGAAGGCTTGCATGAGTTTTCTCACAAAAGGCTCCTGTTGATTTGCTTTTGCATCAGTTTTTTTGTGGTTTTTCTATTTATTTTTTTCCTTAGTGACCTATTCTCACTGCATATGGGAAAAAGATTTTGGGGAAGTGCGATCCTGAGGGAAGCCTTTTTCCTAGGCCTCTCTGAAAACTAGAAATGTTGGACACATTTATAAATCTGCACAGGGGATGTAGACTTTTCTTCCTTATAGACTGAAAGTGTCTTCACTTGTTTAAGTTTCATCAAGTGTTTAATGTACAACTCCAGACATATCTGCGCTATCACTATAGAGAGACAATTGGTTTCCCCTTTCTTGCCAGTCAGTCATGTCACTGTTGTGCTGGGCTGAGCAGACACACTGGTCTTGGATTTGCCCAGGCCAGAGATTAGATCACATTTGAGTGGCACTGCAATTATAATGTTTTCTTCTCTTCTGCTTTTCAGCTTCCAGGTTTGCTTCCTACATGGTCTTCAGCTTCCAAAGTCTGCTAATTCCTTGTTTCTGTTTCAAGTAGCCCAGCTCAAAGCATCCTCTTTTCCATAACCTGTTTCTTTTCTAAATGAACAGATAATTTTCCCCTCTGGATTTTTTTCCAGGCTTCATTTTCTGTCTATAGTGGCTTTCAGTCAGTCTGCCCGACAAATCCTCTCTTGCTCTGCTCCCAAAAACCTGGCTCTTGATCCAGTGTTCAGCCATTTCACCTCTGGGCTTCCAGTCCTGTAACTTGGAAGATATAGCAATAAAGCAAGCACAAGTAAGACTAATCTCTGAAATAGACTAGGTAATTCTCCTTCCTATCCTCCCCCAAGGCAAATACATTGACATTTTGAGTTAAATTCTGGCTATATAAAAAGAAACTGAATCTTACCCATAAAGTTTCTAATGGCTATCACTAAGAGTCTCTCAGAGGACGAAAACTGGAGCAGAACTTGCTGCAAATACATAGTAAATTTCTCCAGGTAATGGCAGGGCAATCACTCTTCCTCTATATAAGCAAATCTTACTGTGTTTAGATATTCTCAGGAAAGCTATTAATCCTGGGCCTGATCCATTTTATGCTAGTGTAAATCAGAAAGAAATCCTCTGAAATCAGATGAGTGACAAAAATGCATTAAAAAATTTTTAATTATTGCTAATGCCAGGAGCCCTGTTGTGAAAATAAGAACTAAGTCTCTGCCTTGCCACACATTTGGCATTTTTAAACTTTCTGACATGAGGAGCAATGTGATCTAGCATCAGAGCACAGAAATAAGAGCTGGGAGGCCTTGACCCTGTTCCTGACTCTGACAGTAACATATTAGGTGACAACGAGCAGATCATTTTACTTTTGTAAGCCAACATTTCCCCTTTCACCCGTGGTCTTGTTGATTTGTAAATTCTTTGGTCTTACCAAGGACTTTCAAAGTATTGCCATAATAAAAGTAATAACAAACTGACCCTTGCAAAGACTAATTCTAAACCAAAACTAAGTAGGACTTACATACACTGAAGTTACTTAAGAGTCATGGCAAACACAGATCAAGGTATTGTTTATTTGCACTGGGATTACATAACTCCAGAGCAACAAGGCTGTTTTGTTACCCCAACTAATTTGTCACTGATAGTCATAATGTTTTCTTTAGATGACAAGAGATCAGTCTATCTAACTTGCAATTAGGGATTAAAAAAAGGCTTGACAAAAAGATGTGACCTTAATTTAAAAAATTAACACTCTGACAAAAAGCAAATGAAGTGCATTTTCAGTTTAATTAAAATGCCACAGTTACAATGTAAATAATTGTGTTTTATTAATCATCCGCATTCAAGCTTGAGACTGGAGCAATACTAATGATAATAAGTTGCTGGTGCCGAGTATGGTGCCTTAATAATTACATAGTAGTTAATACAGAATGCTAACTAAAACTAGGAAGTTCTGCATAGCAATTATGCTATCTAAGGCTGCTAATTAGTTATGTTAATTTAGAATTACTTCAATTTCTTGTGTAGACTGGGCTTGTTAGACTGCAAGTCCCCATTGTCCCTTCTGTCATGTGCAACAGAACTGGTGCTCTCTTTCCCTTTCTATTGAATTTTACACAAGAACGTTTCACATCATCAAAGTGGACTCTAAGGCAGAGAGATTCTACAGAATCTTATACTGTATTTGTTATTTATTTTTCTGGCATGTGCAGGTAGCAGCATGTTTATAGCTCAGGATGCTTAATCATGACAAGGACCCACCTAATTGTTAATGTCAAGACAAGATTCCACTTTTTAAAGTCATTCTTACTAGCACTTTTTCACAGGCAGAAAAAACAAGAATATTTTAAGGGATATGACAAGAATAAGAAGAAGACACTGAGCTGGTCCACAGATAGACCAGAGACAGAATTAAAAAGTCATAGGTAATTCTTGCCTGCAGTCATAATATGGAGGACTGTGTTTTAAATTGTGAGCTCCTGACTCAGGCTATGAGCAAGGAGCTGTGAAGCCTCAAATACCGAATCAGTTGATCTGAATGCACTCTAAAGCAGATGCTGCAAATAGCTTGAGTGCACAAGGTCTCAAAGGTAGAAAGAAATTCAGAAAATACCCTGGTAGGGAAAGTGAAGTGGTCCCATTTGTCTATTTAAAATTCTTCAGAAATACAGAAATCATATGAAGGAAAATTAACGAGTACTTTCCCTACACCTGCAAGGAATAGCTGTCAGAAAAACGAAGACAGAGGTCCAGTCTTCTTTCAGATGCACCTTGAGTGTCTGGAAGTCAGTAACCTAATGTTCCCATTTCCTTTGGCTGCTCCATGACATGGTGGCTGTCCCCTGAGAAAGGGAATAGGTTTGAGAAGTGGGGAATTTCTTCTTCACATTTTCCCATTGCTGTTGCAGACAGCCATGAAATCTCCTCTCTGCCTCCTCTTCCAAAGACACACATCTCTACTGGACAACTAGATGTTCAAAATGTTGGGCTGCACTTGCTAGCCCCATTGATAGAGCTGGCCCTTGCAAAGAAGTTAAATACATCAGGATACTCACTGACATTCTTAATCCCACAACTAGCCATTCCTTCACAGTTCAGAGTTCTGCTTATCAGATATTGAAGGTGTGGCTGCTTTCACTTACTTTTTTCCCTTGATGACTTTATTATATTTTGATCTAGGTCTGCAGTTCATAATTTGTGTCTGTATATTTTTATAAAACATCTGTTTGAGGACCAAATTCTGCTCCAGTTGCTCCTACATAATAAGATTCAAAAATGTTGCAATGGGAATGGATTGATTTAGTTCCATCTGGAGACTTCATTTTTGGTTAGATACAAGGAAAAGGTTTTTCACCCAAGGAGTGGTTTAGCACTGGAACAGGCTCCCCAGGGAGGTGGTCACAGCACCAAGCCTGTCCAAGTTCAAGGAGTGTTTGGACAGTGCTCTCAGGCATATGGTGTGATTCTTGGGGTGTTCTGAGCAGGCCGGGAGTTGGACTCAATGATCCTGATGGGTTCCTTCCAAGTCAGCATATTCGATGATTCTATTAACTCTGTAGTCCACACAGGAAGTCACCAGGACTACAAAATAATATTTTTTTACTTTCCTAAAAATGCTACTTGAGTGGAGAACTGACACTTTATTCTGACATTATTTTCCTAGATTTGTTTCTAACCTTGTTTTTCGTGGAAGCAAAGTTGTTTTTCAAGAAGCAAATACTGTTCAGAGAGGCAGGCTTCTGTTTTCAGCACACAACTTTTCACAGTTATCCACAATTCCAAAGGCATTGAGACCATCACTCAAGCTGCTCAGTAATTTTTAATACTCCAGTTTTACAGAATGTGCAGCTATCAAGACAAGCACACATATGAAAAGCACACATATGCTGTCCCATAGAAAAAATACTCCCTGCATGTAGCCAGTAACATCCCTTGCAGTATCACAAAGCATTTTGTGAACATTCGCTAATTACATTGCCCCAGAATGGTTACCTCAAAGTCACAAACAAGGAAACCAAGACCCAGAGGGTTTAAACAGCTTGGTTACCAGGAAATCTGTGGGAAAGTCGTCAGTTCTAGAAACCTTTATCAAGTTCTTCATGCTCTAATTACTGGGCTGCACTTCTGAAGGGATTCCCCTCTGAAGAACTCCTAGTTCACAACTGCCCTCCTGGCTCTCTGCTGCAGACCATTCGGTTTCTGTCTGAACCTGCTTGGTTATTTTCATTGACTGTGGCCGTGTCAGCAGAGCCAGTTCAAATCTTTGTTCTGCATCTACATGCAGGAGGGGTCTCCTTCAGGGAACTGTCACAGATGACTTCCTAGCTGCATATGTACCACCACAGACAGGAGCACTTCTGTCCAGGAAATTTTGAGGTGAACCACTTAACAAGCTGCCTCTGCATGGGAGTTTTGTCTAGAAGGGTGAAATTAAAAAGACTACAAGGGAAATGCCACCTACAGATCAACCATTTCCAAATGCAGTTAGCACAGTTCAGCTGGTGTGCAGTAGGGTTATGTGTAGTTTATTTCAGTATCTTCAGCCCAAATGTCCCAGCAGAGCATATGTTGGGCCATTCTCAAAATTTGCACTCTTGTCTGAAGACAGGTCAGCCTGCATCTGCTTCCCCTTCAAATCTTTCTCAAAGTACAGACATCTGGACTTTTTCAAAGGCATGGAAGGCAATTTGGCATGCAGCTCCAAATGTTTCTCAAAATCTTCCCCACAAACCCTGAGAATTACAGACCCTTGTGCTCATGCTCTTCTCCAAGTGCTGAAATAAGTGGAATTACACCAGCGTAAGATAGAAGTGAGGGGAGGAAATGACCCTGTGAGAGGCCCTTCTGGATGGCAATGGTGAAAATGAAGCTGTTAATCATCATACTGCATAGTGACGAGACTCCACTACCAGGCTAATAAATACTCTGATCCAGCATGGTATGGATGCACAGCCAGATGTGTTCTTGTCTGCAGAGGCAGCAGAGGGATTTCAAGGTCTGCAGTGGATCTGCTGGAGACAGAGGAATTATTAACAGTGTTAGCAATTGAATAGTTAAATTGATGAGGGGCTCGGGGAAAATGTCAGTAAATTAGAAATCATTAGAGATATTTGAAAAGCATTAAGGTTGAGAATTTTGTTAAAGGACATGTTTATTACAGAGATGACTGAGCCCTGTTAGAAATGAAAAGACATCTTCTAATATAACTTGACTGAAAGAACAAGGGCATAGATAGATCTGTAAGTACACAGGTACACGCATTCCAATGTGCTGGCAAGCTTCTAAAAGAGCAAGTTTCAGACAAACAAAATGAGAGCAAGAATTTGAACAGGGTGGGAAGTTGAAACAGAACCTTTTAACTGCTTCCTGATTTCTTGGGTCAAGTACTGAATATGATAAAAGCAGAATAACAGGATATTCTATTTGATTCTCCCTTCTGCTGTTCTGTGAATGGAAGTGGGGAAGCACAGGGTGGGGAGGGGGGTAGAGGAGACAGGGACCTGAAGAGAGAAGAGAAAGAAAAGGCTTCTCAAAGCTTTCTACTTGTGTGCATTAAAAGTTTTAAATATTGTAAAACTAATTATTTTATGAGCAACGCACTGTTATATTGTCTAGATGTGCAGACAAAATACTTTTTTTTAACCATAATCAGCAGAAATCATCCATCTCTATAATGTTTTCTAATGTCTTGATTAGCACAAAGTTAATTTGGTGCTTATCAGTCCAAGGTAAGGAGAGCATGAAATTAAGTTAGGGACAAATCTTCATTTCCTTCCTTCAACAACTTCCTTTTGACACAAACAGTCATTTTGTTGAATAATGAATGAATTTAAAATAGATTATAACTTTCTGATTTCTGCTGTTATAGAGTTTTTCCATGTTATTCAACATGGCATATTTCTTTGGTGCATTTTATTTATCCCAACCCCCAAACCTCCTGAATACTCCCTGAAGTACATCAGGTCCAGTTTGGCTCTGGTGTACCTCTCTGGCTTTCCAACTTCCTTTCAAATACAAAATTAGAATTTCGGACTTATTTTCTAATACCAATAGATGAAATGACACTGAATGTAGATGTTTCTTTTCCAGTTTTATGACAAACCACAGTGATCCAAGGAGTAGCTTCTTTTACTTTTGAAGGCTGAACTTTATCCTCCTCAGATTGTAAAATTCCCCCAGTATTGTCTACAGGAGTTTGTCTCCTGCATCAATATACAATACAGGCAGGGAGGATGCACTTCTGAAACAGCCACGTGGAGTCTTCAAGAGGCAGCCTGAAGCCATGTGAGGAGTCATCAGCTGGGTTTTTCAGTGATTATTGCTCTCCTTAGTCTTCTTTGGGTTTTGTGCAGCTGGTGGAGTTTGGTTTAGTAAAGGTTCGCTATGATGAATGAACCCTGTTCAGGTTAAAATAAGTTGGGACATAGCCTCATGTCTCCTAACAAGGTTTCCCTTCTGTAGAAATTCATGGCACATTTCTGAATCTCCTTGCATCTTCCCCCACCCTTTTTTGCTTCTTAGGGAAGTGTGCTTTAAAGAGACACCGTTCAAAGATACTTCATTACAAGTCAGTTGCTCCACATGCAGAGCTGCTGCATGTCCCAGTCTTATTAAAACCATAAGGCCTTTGCACACTGAAAATTATGCCAACATGCTCAAGCTTTCCAATGCAAAATATATCACAGTCTTTCTCGCTCCTGTTGCCTTTTCTCCCTGTTTTCCCTACAACATTGGTGGATGCTTGCATTCAAGAGACATTTAAAAAGGGCATTTTTTGAGGCCACTTGGAATTGCCTTTCTTGATACACCTGATATCCCTACTGAAATCTAATTTGCAGTATGGGGCTTTGTAATTTCATGCTAGAACAGCATAAAATGGAAGAATAACTCATCCAGAAGGAGAGGGTTATGTAACAGTAGTGAATGAGAATCAGCACAGACAGGGAAGATCCTTTGGAAAGCTGCTGGTTCTGCAGTGCCATACACCTGCTAATTGGTTTCAAACAATGGGGAGACCCACTGCCAACAAGCAGAAGAAAAGAGAGGGAGGAAAAAAGCTTGGTATTAATACAGCTCACCTAAATCAATTCACTTCACAAAAAGGTATATTGCAACTGAATAAAATCCTCCTGTGTCGTCCAAACTCTATTTCATGAATGCCTGCATTTCCTTCTATGGGAAAAGGTGTCACTGGTGTACTTGAGCCATTGAGAATGAAGAGTGAGACATTTGGCATAGGGATGCACACAGCCTGTTACAAGTCATGCCAAACAGAAGCAGGGCAGTTGAGTGCTGGGAGAGTCACAACACACCACATTAAAGATTTGGTGTGAAAGGGTGCTGAGTTAATGGAACCTCTGGATTCTGCCCCAAAAAGGACACTCATTAGCAAAGCAAAAGAATTGAGGGCAGACACACTGAAGAAACTTTGATGAGCTGAGCTTGGAAGCCTCATTAATTATTCCAACACATGGAAGCTCTAAAGGTGCCCTAGATCTCCACTATGCACCTATACTCTCCAATAGAGTAGACAGCCCTACACAGCCTACTTTACTTGTCCTGGTATTGGAGTACATGAGGATGGAACTAGTGTGAGAATGCCAGTGACACTCAGTGCTGTATACAGCTCCCCTAGGCTACTCCTTACCTCGAAAATACCCACAGTAGAGGCACAGATAAAATATACTGCCAACCACAGGCTCAGACTGGAGAAAAAACAAGGATGAGAATTGCCATGGATAGGAGCAGGAGTTGGGTGGGAGAGCCAAGGAGAGAGTGCTAGGGAAGCTCTGCTGAAAGAACACCCCACTAGGTTCACCCTGTCTTTTTTTTTTAATATCAGTATGAATTCTTCTTGCTGCTGCTAATATTGTGGGGATTGCTGTTTTATCAATCTGTGCACCATGATTTCTGCATTTGTCTCCTAAATGGTTACTGTTATCTAAGGATCTCAAGGTACAATTCAGCAGGAATTGCTCTAATGTGCAGAATGCTGTGTCATCTAAAAATGGGGTCACTTCACTGTTCATAACAGTTCTCTGAACATTCATTCAGTAAACATACCAACAGCATCAGTCCTACCATGGTGCCTTTCACCACTCTGTTAAATACTTGGCTTTTTTGAAAATTGATATACATCTATGCACTGTTTAAGTCTCAACTAATTTCTAATGAAATAGGTTTACACTAAAGCTCTTAATTTTCTTAATAACACCTTCTGATACTTTTTTTCCACAATATCTTGCAAGCAACAGCTGCCCAGTAGGAGCAGGCAGTTAGGAACCATGGAATTGTGACATCCACACTATGCCACACTTGGGCAGGCTGGAAACTCCCAGAGCACAGCAGCGTCCTGCCACCTTGACTATACTTTCTCCCTATAACAGGAAAACCTGTCTGGTTAATAAATTATCTTTCAAAAATGAAAACTTACAAAACCAAAGGTGGCACCTCAGAGAAACAGTAGCAGAACTAGATACTGGAAATCAGAATTTACTGAAAAAAAGAGAAGGTTTGAAGGATGAGTTCAGGTGACTGCAGGCTAGTGCAAGCTGTTTGAGGACATCAACAGAAAACCTATATAGAGAAGTGGATGATGCCAGGGACACACTGAAAGACAAAGACAACAAAATAAAAAAATTAGAATTGCAGAATAAAAGTTTGGATTAAATCAATGAAAAACTGAAGGGATAGGTCATGGAAGTGTCCTGCCAGATTTCTCTATACTAAGATAATAAAATGTATTAAAAAGATGTATGTATTAGAAGTAAGAAACATGAAAATGAGAGACATTTGGAATGCTTGCAAATCACACAGGGATTGAAGGAGAAACTGCATGAGCAAGAAAAACTCAAAGCCTGTCAGCTAAGGAATGTATTAAAAGAACTTTACAAGCTCAGGGAAGTTCAGAGGAATTGGATTCTGCAAGAGAAAGGACAACTAGAAGAATTAGCTGAGAAAGATGAACTTTTGGCAGTAGTGATGAAAACAAATCCTGACATGCTCCCCCTTACTGCAAGTAAGTATGCTGAAGCCAAGTTTCTGGAGAATTCCCTCTCTCTGCTTAAAACACAGTATTTCTTCTGTTACAATTGGAATATGCTTGCCATTAGTAACAGTTTGCTTTGGACTTTTCAGTTACCATTTTATCAGTAACAACATTCCACTATGTTCAGTGGCAGTATGTTTGATATACTGGTGCAAATCCTTACCCATGCTTCAGTTTTAAAAAACAGACTAAGACCATTTTAAGACTAGCTATAAAGTTTCCGTGGAGCTGTCCACATCAGTTTAGTATTTTCCCCGTGTACTGGTTCTGATTATGATAGAGTTAAATTTCTTCACAGTAGCTTATATGGCGCTACATTTTAGATCTGTGACTAAAACAGGTTTTAGATTTGTGCATATTCACATTTGACTGAAACCTTTTATTTTGTGCATCTACATACAATAGGCACTGGAACTTTTAGAATACAAATAAATAAATACATGTCATTTTTGTCCATGAAAAGCATGAAAAGTTAAATCCTAAAGTCCAACATTGCAGCTGGCCAGCTGGTAATTATGCTGAGCCTTCAGAATTATCCCTGACATTTAGGCACAAAGCAGGTAGATGAAGCTTGCCAGGCAGAAGCTGGCAAGCAAGCGTGCAATGAACAAATACGATACAGGGAAAAAAAATCTGAGATGGTGAAGGGAAAGCTGTGATTCCAGGAAATCATTTTCACTGTAGCATGTAGCAGCAGCAGCAGAAAAAAAATTCCAGAGATGAAAAGCCTAGAACAACCCCTTAATCTCTTCCGTGCCTGTCCTGTGTGACAAGTCACCCTTTGAAATCAGAAGAGAGAGAGTCTAGAAGAGGAAAGTTGGAGCATAAAGAGATTGGGCAATGCTCAGAGGTAAGATGAAGTCAGAACAAAGAAGAATTCTATTTAAGATGCTGAACTGTGACTCAGAGGAACTAAATTTTCTTCCTATGTCCTTCCTCCTTTTTCTCTGGCAAGTCAATCTCTCCGTATCTCCTTTCCCCAACTGAATAATGAGGCAGTAATATTAAACGGTGTGTTTCTTTTCATACTTGAGAGCATTTGTGTGTTTGTTTGTTTTAAACTAGAATAGTTTTACAGAACTGAGGGAAGGAATTATAAGACAAATGGTTGAAAGAGCAAATTGGAGGGGGCACGAAAGGAGGAGTTGTGGCAAAGGGTAGGAATCTCTTACTCTGGATCAACATCAGAACAGATTATGTACACATAAAAATGGTTTAGTCAGAGAAAATGTCTGGTACAACTAGAACCCAATCTAAATAGAGACCTTGAAGTACTACTGTTATTGAATAATGCTAATAATGAGATGTGAACTGCCTGTAAGGAGGTATTTGTGCCGAGCTAGTCAGAACTGCATTACCTGGGATTCATTGACAATGGCACCTGTGCAAAGCCAGACTGATGTTACGCCATTCTTATTGTCCAGTGCCACAGGGAAAGCTATGAGAAAAACAAATGTTTGGTGGGATCAACGGTAAAAAGGGCTCCAGAAATATGGCCTGAGAAGGGTCACAGAAGATGACTCTGCAATGGGGTGGATAGCTTTGTTGCCCTCATTTTTCAACAGAGCTTCACAACCAGCTTCAGCTGCTGTCCTGTGTGCATAACACACATGAAATCTAAAAGAGGCTTACGCAAAACTTTGGAGGCTTCTGTAGGAGCCAACAGCAGCATTACAGCCTGCAAATGTATTATATAGTACAAAATTGTTACTTCATGTAACATGTAAATATTTGGTGTAATTCTTCACAGAGAGAAAATAAATCTTTCTTTGGTTTAGATAAAGCATTTCAATAGCAGTATTTACAGGTCATACAAAAATAAGGTGTCTTTTTTTCTGTTAAAGCAGGGATAAAGAACCAGAATGAAGAAAAATCCCATATGCAAGCATTGTCCTTTCTACAATTTGCAGTCTTTATGAATGATGTATAAAGGCTCAGATAATTATATGATGTTTCTGTCTTTTTCATCTTTATTTTAGGGAAAAAAAGGAAAGAAAATTATGAGCTTGGTTATCATAAAAAAAGAAAAAAGAGGCAAAGTGGTATTTTTAATTCACACATTTTTCATGTTCTGAATACAGTTGTAGGGCTGAATTCCTGCAAAGGAAATCTGTATAATTACACTCAGGTGACACCACCTTCATGTTGAAGACAACAATATGTGCCAGAAAGTGCTACATGACGCTATGAGCAGCAGAAGAGAAGCCAAGCAAGAAGTGACTTGAAACAGGTACATGAGCATATGTGTTATACAGATCTGTTATATCTCTGTGTTATACAAACTTTTGCTTTCTTTACGGGTTATTAGAATTTTTGTTAAAACCACACTTAGAGTAGCAATTAATTGCTTTTAAACAGCAGTTTTCTTAATCTGAAAACTTTACATACAAAGATGAAGAAAGCTCCTTTTTCTTACCTGCCTTATTTCATTACTTTTTCTGCCATTCATTCTTTCCAAGTACATTCTTGCAGACAGCTTGAGGTGTACGTGAGGCCTCATGAGGGTTCATGTGCACACACACTGCTGCAGTTATCCTAACCAGAATACTGTTGTATTTTAACAAGTTAGTGATCGATAGCACAGCTAACCTGAGACAGTGCGGGCTTGTGTTGTGCTGTACATTCAGCTTGGTATGTGGCCTCTGGTGTGCTGCACACATCCACTGGCTGCAGGGGAAACTCAGCCTGCTAATGGTTATGAAGCTTCCATGTGGCACCAGTGGTTACAGTACCTGCATGCTCTGTGTCTCAAAACACACTTCTATTTTTTCTGTCTTTCCACAGTCTTTCAGAAGATAGAAAAGAATGATGAACACTCTCTAAATATTGGGGGGTTAATTTCTTCCTGTAAATTACAGTGTGTATATTACATACTGCAGTAAGTGCTGAAGACCTTGACCAAAAGCATCTTTTGTACTAAACACTCTCCATGTTCACAAATGATCCTGTCCTTGAGCATGCAGAACTGTAACACAACAGGTGCATTAATATCACCTTGTTTGGGAATGGAGAGGCAGTGTGGAGAGATCAGATCACTTACTGAGATCATAGAGCCTATGGAAACTGAACCTAGATCTTCAGCAAGTCTAATAAGATGTGTAGTGCTCTTGTGTTTAAAGCAATTAGCCTTAGAAGTCTCCTTTGCAGGGGGAAATTAATTTTCTTCATTCACATACTTACGTGACTGAACACTGAGGTGTCACCTTATATGATGGCACCTAATAATCAGTGAACAGAAGTAGGAGTCAGGAAATGTTTGTAATACTTAGCTACTGACATAGACTCGTCCAGTCCTGATGTTTGAGAATGTTGAAGCTACAGCTGACTCAGTATCTCATTTCTTTACCTCAACACTGTCTCTAGGACCCCAATAACTTTGAGGTTGTTGGAATAAACAGGCTAAAAAGTTGCTGAATGTGCTGCACTTTCAGAGCTGCTGCATTCCTGCAGCTCCTGTTAACTTCCCTGAGGCTGAGCTAAGGCAGCTCTGCAGAGAAGCAAAACTGCTGTCCCTCCCTGGACTGAGCTCCAGATGCTCTTTGTATATCAGTACTGACTTCAAAGGAGGCTGAGGATCTGACCACAAAGAAACCAGAGCCAGTACATATGAAAATCTTTTCACTGCAGGCATCAAGTGTATTTCTGTGCAACTTGCCCTGTCCCCCATAACCTGTCACATTCAGCAAGAAAGGCTCTGGAGGAAAGACGGAAATAGTAAATCAGGCTATTGAATTATTTGAAAATAATCTTTTCCAAAGGGAATACAGGCTACAGACTTTTCAGAAGCTGGGACTTTAGAGCTGACAAGTATATCTAGCATGTCAATGTGGTAATGAAGTTAGTTCTGCACTGTTTGGAAAACAGCAAATTTCCTTGCAAGGTTTGTGATTAAACATCTAACAGAAAATAATGATTTCCTTGTAGGCACTTAGGCACCAAACATAAAGACTTAGAGGAAAAGCCTACCAGAGAAAGAACCCACTAAATATCACTAATGAAAGCCACTGTCATCGTAGAGTCCTCATACTATTCACTGTTAATTATAAAAATTAATATCTATAAAACTGAAGTACCCAGTGGGAGAAACTATGCTATTACTGTGCAGAAATCCTTTTACACACGAAAAATTGGTGCCTATTCTATGAAAAACAGCAGTTGGAGAGAGAATATTGACTTGCATGTATGTCTTGTTGTGGAGGAGGATCGACAAATTAGCTCAATTACAAAGGACAAAATCTATGTTTTCCTGCATATGAGTAAAGATTTCTATCATGAACTTGAGTAAGCAGAAAAGCAATGTTTGCTTCCCTGGGGATGGAGTGGGAAAGAGAGAATTTTTGCCCAGAAATTCACATTTGCACTACTTGTGCCTATACAAAATATTAGATCAAATGGAAATGTGTGAATAAATTGAGTATAAAGTATTTTGAAGAAATCTGAAAAAAAATTTGGCTCATTAGAATTACTCTAAAATAATACCCTTAACTTTTTGAAGGAAGTTGTTGCTTCTTCCTGTGTGATTTTTCTCCTGTTTCTCATTGTTTCTTCCCTTCCATGTCTTAATTTATATTTTAGTGAGGAGAAATTTGGTGAGCAGACAAAAACAATTCCTTAATTTTTCTACATATTTATTTTATATTCTGAGAAAAGAACAAACAAAAAATGAAAAAATTACACATAAATTCATACAGCACATGAACAGGAGTCCGAATATCTATTCACAGTCTGGCATGGTACTAGGTACAAATATGATATCATAACTAAGAATGCTACATGTCTTCCTTCTCTGAGACTAGAATGCCAAAATCTACATTACTTTAGTCTTTATTTTCAAATAATTACTTCTAAATTCTGTACTTCTTTTATTTAAATGTGGCAGCAGGGAATTCTCCTCTTTGAAAAATACTCTAAATAAAAAAGGATAACCTGATTCAATAGAAAATATGTGTCAATTTTATTTGCTAGACGTCTCTCTAGATAAGAGAGCAGCTTCTTTTTAAATAAACAAACATGTTGATTTATTCACAGTTACTCAAGTAGGTATTTTTGCCAATCAAACCTAACAGGTATACATTGTAGGTCAACATGACGAGGTGTTGAGAGGATGCAACTCTGTAAAAACAAACAGGTCACACACTTAAGCAAGAATAATGAACTGCAGAAACATAAGGTGAGGAACACCAAGCTAAATAATCACATGTCAGAAACAGATTTGGACGTTAACATAGATCATAATCTGAAGAGGAGTGTTATTACGCTGCTGTAAAAAAGGCAAACCCTTATTGCAATTTATAGCCTGTGTTATCACCTAAAAAATATTTAGCAATTCTTCAGATCTCCTTGAAGCCATCTGCCCCAGCTGTGTCCAATTTTGGATACTTCAAGGCAAGTATTGTCCTACTGGGGAAAAAACAGAGGGAGAAAACAATAATTATCAGGTGTGCTAAAAGTATACTTGTAACGAAAGGCTGAAGGAATTAGGATAAATTTAATCTGACATTCTTCTGAACAGCTGAACTTCACAGAAATGAAAACTAAGAGGTAAAATAATAGCAGCTTTCAAATACACAAAAGGAAATTTCAATAAGAGGAACAAACTCTTTTCTGTGTCTGCTGTGCACAGGACAGAGACATTTTGCTCTCCTAACTCTTTGCTCATCTCTGCTGAAGTGCTGCCTGGAAATGGACATGTTACCCAAACAACACTAAATACAGTCTTTGCACTGCTACAATTTTCCTGGTGCATTAAAAATACACTTAAGAAATATAATTTGGGAAAAGCATGGTGGAACTGGAGAAAAAGGAAAAAATATCTTCCTATGATTGTAGATTACTCTCCTCCTCTGAAGCAGCTGCTGTCTGTAACTGTTTTCAAAGCACCTTCTCCTCACCTCTGTGCTGAATGAACCTCCAGAAGAACCTTGCACAAGCTTGATTTGAAACAAAATAACTCCCATTTTGGAGTGGACTGTGTGATGAAGATGTAGTTATAAAATAAATAATGATTCAGCTCTAACTTTCAATTTTTTCCTCATTAAGTTGCTCAACCAGGTGTTGAAGCCAATAGAATTTGCTTTTTCTCTGTTGGAAAGCTATTTTGAGTGCAGCGTGACTGAAGAATAGCCACTTATTAGCTGCTCGGCAGTGCTCTCGGCTTTGCTGCTAGAATCCCCCACAATTGCTTGAACAACACTTTTGCCAATACTCATCTAGCTCAATCAGCAGCTGTAACACTGGAGTATGAAATTCTGCAGCGTTTGTGAGGGTGGTAAGTTGCCTGCTGTTTAACATCTCTGTTTCATGGTCTAGTGTCCGGAGGGAGGCATTGCTGGTTTTGATCTTCAGTTTGTATTTAATTCTTTCTCTCTTCAATCTATTCAACTGAATTCCCTTGTAGTCTCAGTGCAGTATCCATCCTGACTGAAATTCCTGGGTAATGTTGCTGTGTGCTGTTACCGAGTTGCCATGTTTCATGCTGGAGCCATCTTTCCTTCATGAGAGGTGATGTAATTCTGCTTCCCAACTGGACAGTGAGGATTAATTAAAGTTTGCAATGCACTGTGAATATCTTGTATGCCATTGAAGTGGAAATTATTGGTTTTTACAGCCAGTCTGAATGCCATCTGGGATTTCCATGTTCCTGTTTCAGCTCAGTTGTACGTTACCAAGTTTGGTCTGGTACCATGAACAAAAGATTAGCGTTGCAGTCTCTTGTTCTGTGTCTGGTTCTGTATCCAGCCCTTGTGTAAATCCACATACACCCAAAGAAGTTAGGGCTCCAAAGGGTTTTCCATAGCTGAAAGCCTGCAACATCACTTTCCTTTTTCTGTACTTCCACTCTGGTATATCCACAAAGCAGTGGATGTCTTTGGCCTTCTGCACTGTCACTATGGCCTGCAATTAACTACAAGTCAGCTTTGTGAGACTGTGTAAGAATTTATGGTGGAATTGGGCTTTGCATTTTACAAAAGATGCTTTCCCCCTCGCAGCAGAATTGTACCTTTGTGTGGTATCTGAGGTCCTATGCAGACATGATGAAAAGGGCTGATACCCAAACCAGTAGTTTAAGTGATGCATAGCCATCCCACAGTATTCTTGTATAGTTGCAATACCTACAAAACTTAACCCAAAACCTGTTTTGCTCGTTCACTGTGAGATCCTCTGCAGGGCCAGTGAATTTCTGTGAACTAAACAAACCACAACTATGATTTGTTCCTCTGCATTTATGCACCAGCTTTAGCTCAGCTAAAGAGTACATTTTAAAACACATTCTTGTGACTTCACTGTCTTTGTAAGCCACAATAAGCAAATGGGATTAAATGACTGTGGGAACTCCCCCAGTATCATGAGAGATACTCAAAATGGCATAAAATGTCCAACTCACTTGTGAGCTTTCCCTGGGGAACAGATCAGCTAACAAAGAACTAAAGTTTACTCCCTAAATGAAGGATTCAATCATGTATCTTACCTAAATAAACTGTGAGGCTTGACCTTCCCAGGAGTGCACCATTTTCACAGAAGTACAAGTGTAGTCCTCTCACCACACCAATTATGCTGTTTACATTTTGCAGATCTGACAGGTTTCAGATTTAGAGTCAGGCCCTAATGCTGAGTGGTAAACAAATACCTATTGAAAGTTAGAAGTTATCCATCTGAGCTTTGTCTTCTCTCACTCCTCCAGTACCATTAGACTCTCATCCACCTTTGAAGTGTCCCTTGCAGCTTTTTGAACAAGCAGAAAATTAACTGGGCAAGAATTCTGCTGTAACTCTTCCTCAGTGCGGAGAGCATCACGTGCGTTACTCTCCTCCTCAGCCACCTTGAGACGTTGTTTTCTGATTTTATGAAGAAAAGCTTAAGTGCTACCTACACGTTCACATTCTGGAACCAGCCTAGGAAGAAGTGTCTATTTGATAATTTTCAAGCAACCACGTTATGTGGATACATATCCATTTATCTCTACACATGTTCAACCACCCATCCAGTCTTAATAAATTTTCACTTAATGTCTTCAGAGATATTAAGATCTTAGAAATTTCATAAAAAGAGTAAAGTG
Source organism: Acropternis orthonyx (assembly GCA_035583155.1). Taxonomy (NCBI): domain Eukaryota; kingdom Metazoa; phylum Chordata; class Aves; order Passeriformes; family Rhinocryptidae; genus Acropternis; species Acropternis orthonyx. The sequence continues at coordinate 17,035,797 of JAWWEU010000158.1, forward strand.
GTTACAGAAAATAAACCGTATTAAATAAACCATATTAGTGTCCTCACTAGACAAAGGTTTCAGCAAAGGTAATAGTCCCCTTTGACATTTGATCTGGTATCGGGGAACCAGCATGGACAGCTCAGAAACAGCATTGCCTCTGACACAGCCAATACCTGGGGGCATGAATATGAGGTTATAAAAAATGTGAACAGAAAGCTCCAGGTGAAATTTTGAGAAATACGGGGGTTGTGACAAGTCTGAAGGATAGATGAAGAACTGGGAGCAACAGAAAAGAGACTGGAAATCAGAATGAAATACTGATACAGGAGGAACTGACATCTAAATGTTTATTACAAGATAAACACAATTTATTGTCATTATACCTTCTTTCATGACCTTTCAGCCTTTTCTTAGCCATGTCCATATGTTGCAAATAAGAGGGTTTTATGAGTTTTGTTCTCTCACCTTTCCCATGGCTTACATTCCCCCTTTAATTAGTACGTTGACATCAGACGCCTCGCCTAATGCTCCTGCCCCAGCGCTCCCAGTGTGGCGATCCCTGGGGAGTCACTTCCCGTTCCAGCGATGCCCGCAAGGTGGCAGTGCCCGCACTGCTGTTTCCAGGCCACGGGCAGGTACCGATTTAAGGGAAAGGTGGCACGTTTAATTATCAACAAATCCTTGGGAAAATGCTGAAAATGGCTTAAAGTGGTGACTAAAAGTAATTTATTAGAGTCTATGTGGATTTCCCGAGAACAATAAAACAGGAAAATAAAAAATGCAGATAGGACTGTCAGGAAGGGACAATGCTCACTTTAGTCACTGTGGATTTCTCTACGAGGAAAATAAATCTCAAGAGTCTATGATTAATATGAGGGGTTTTTTTCTGTTGATAAAAATTTCGTAGTGACAATAATGTCATCTCCTGTCTGACCTCTTTGAAATTATTGTGATTAGATGAGGTCTTGGAATGAAGCCCATGGTGAGTAAAACTGTAACTGCTCATGACTTATCCAAAACTAACGTCCTAACTTGTGTGGTCATAGATGTGAGAATATCACTGAACCTTGTTAACACTCTTTCCCCTCCCACCTGCCCTCACAATGTCAAGATTATAACAATGTAATGATGTCAAGGTTTTCTCCCTGTAGGGAAAGAATTGGGGGCGATGGTTGGTGGAAAAGTCAAGGTGAGCGGGCAATGACTGCTCACAGCCCAGGAAGCCAGCCGTGTCCTGGGATGCAGCCAAAGGAGCGTGGCCAGCAGATCAAGGGAGGTGATTCTCGCCCTCTACTCTTGCTCCTGTGAGACCCCACCTGGGGAGTGCTGTGTACAGTTCTGGAGCCCCCAACATAAGAAGGACATGAAACTGTTCAAGCAAGTCCAGAGGAGGGTCACAAAGTTGATGAGGGGACTAAAGCAGCTCTCCTACGAAGACTGGCTGGGTAAGTTGGGGCTATTCAGCCTGGAGAACAGAAGGTGGCATGGAGACCACACAGCAACCTTCCAGTGTCTGGAGGGGGCCTGCAGGGAAGCCAGAGAGAGACATTGTCAGGAACTGTAGTGATAGGACAAGGAGTAAGGGTACAAATTGAGAGAGGGGGGAATTTAGCTTAGATATCATGAAGAAATTTTTCACTGTGAGGTTGATGAGACTGGAACAGGTTGCCCACGGAGGGTGTGGCTGCCCCATCCCTGGCAGTGTTAAAGGCCAGGCTGGACGGGGGCTCTCACTGATCCAGTGAAAGGTGTCCCTGCCCGTGGCAAGGGGGTAGGAACTGCTTGATCTTTAACGTCCATTCCAACCCCTTAACATTCTATGACTCTATGAAGTAAAAAGATGAGGCTGTTCGCACTGCAACTACAGTGTGTGTGGGGGGAAAAAAAAAAAAGCTGGTGCTATATTTGGAGCGTTCCTAATTGCACTGTTCTATTTCTAGCTGCCAAAATCCGCGCTAGAATTTTAAATTAAGGGCTAAAATTATGCCGCGGATCCTGACGACAGGAAACAGCCCTAACAACGGGGGGTGGGTGGAAACAGTTACTAAAACAGCCTTTGGCCTGACTAATCAGACTTCATCTCCCGAAGCGGCGCTTGGGTGAATATTAAAAGCCGCTTTTGTTCTCCCCGAGAAGGCCGGCGAGCTCTGCGGGGCCGGGGCGGGCAGTGGGCGGCTCCCGGGCGCTCCACACAGCACAA
>JAWWEU010000158.1:17038282-17076842 GCA_035583155.1 Acropternis orthonyx
CAGGTGACGCGGGGCTGGCGCTGCGTGACGGGCGGGACCGGGAGCGGGAGCGGGATTGGGATCGGCACCGGCACCGGGATCGGCGGCCTGGCGGGACGGGAGGAGGAGGAGGAGGGAGGCTCTCGGCCCCGGCGAGGCGCCATGGCGACCACCGTCAGCACCCAGCGGGGCCCGGTGAGTGCGGCGGGCGCGGCGGGGCCCGCTCGGCGCTGTGTCCCAGTACCGCTCCCCGCGCCGGGCCCGGCTGGGAGCGGCCCGGCCCGGCCCGGCCCGGCTGCGGCGTCCTGGCCTCCCGGCCTGTGCCGCGCCGCTGTGGGAGCGAGCTTCCCTTCCCCCGGCCTGGCCGCGGCGGGGGGGAAGAGAGAAAGAGCTCTCTCCCTCTTCAGGCTGCCTCTTCTCCCGGTTCCCCGCGTGGCGAAGAGGCTTTGGGAGAGGGGAGGGCAAAGTCCTTCCTCTCTGCGCAAGGCGCCTGAGGCGGCTGTCCTGCCCATTTTTTGTCCGGAGGCCTTCCCAAGGAGGGAACGGCTTAAACTAAACCGGACCCTCTGGCCGCTGTCCCTGGAGCCGCCGCCTGGAAGCTGGAACGACGCATCAGGGTGGGGTGGAGGCGTGTGTGTTGGACGGGAGGCGCTGAGCGGTCGTAAAAACAATTTAACAGCCTCCTGGGAGGTGGTGCTGACAGTTTATTGGGATATGTTACTGTCTGGTTTTGCCCAGGGGTAATCATGCCTCATACCGCGATGTTCTGCCAGTGTACAACATCAGCTCTCGACTGATGTGCTGTTCCTATCTCTTCCTCCTGTCCGGAAGGATCAGGCAGTAATTGACAATGATAGTGCTTTGAAGGTGAAGTGAGATTTTTTTTAAAAAAAATCAATTTAAACGGCTGTATTTTATTTCATGGAAACAGCTACTCATTTTGGTGTATCTACTCAGCCTTGTAGAAAGACCAGCGAGGTGAATTATTAAATTGATAATTTTGAAAAACTACGTTGCTGTCTGTTGTTATAACAGTAATATATGATCATCAGTTTAATTCCTTAAACTGCCTTATTTGTCTGGCCTTCCAAAATAGGTTAGTTTTTCAGTGGATTGTGATGATGGTTGGAATAAAAGTTTTGAGTGGAGAATTAAGGTTAAAAAGTAAGTTTTTTGTTGCTCATTATGGTATCATTAAAAAACTGCTGTTCTTGTTGAATCTGTGGTGACTTAGGCAGTTGCTATGCCCAAGGGCTTGATATGCGTGTGATTGCATCCAAATAGAATTCGGTAAATATGTAACAGATTTCACTGGGAAAAAAAGCTCAAAATAATATAAATACCTGAAAAATATTCAGTCTGTTTAATAGGAACTTCACTTTTAGTTAGCCTTTAGTTTTATGTTTAGAGAAAGTTGCCGGGACTGGGAGAGTTGGTAACAAACTGAGTAGTTTCGCTGAAGGTGAACAGTAGTCCTGATTTGCACACATGTGAAATTATGCAGCTATTTCTATCCCGGAACTGGAGTGGCATTTTTGGGAGAATTTTTGCTTGCCTGTGGTGCTTAACACCTTGTTGACATTTAGTGGAGTACTTTCAATGCCTGCTTGTTTTAGATTGGTGAAATCTCCCTGGGTTTGACAAGATTGTCTGACAACCTTCTTGAACATCTTGCAGAGGTTTGAATATCATAACTGCCTAGTCTTAAATTTTTCAGAGGAGTTGCATCTCAACCATAGAATGTTACTCTTCTAGATGTCTTGTTTTAGAATTTCCCAGGTACTCCTGAATAATCTCTTGGCAATCTTTTGTTTCATAAACGTGATTGAAGCCTGACAAATGGAAAGGTACAATGATTTATAATATGCAACTTTGGCTTTCTGGGTTTCAGGCTTTGGTTGGTTTTTTTTCTTTTTTTTGATATATTCTTAGTATTGTGGTGCGTGCTTTTCTTCCTTGCCACTTTAGAGATTTGAATGTTTTCAAATGAATGAATAAATCATGCAATATTAAGCAGCCAGTCACAGCTGAGAATGTTGATATGGTACATGCCAGCCTTTCTTAATTCTCTCTAGAGAGGAAGATAGAATTGTACTAGTTTCTATATATGCAACTGCATTACAAATGAATAGCCACTAAATGGTGCTAAAGTGTCGGGAAACATTTTTTTTCTGTAGTGCTGGAGAGAATAGTTCTGGCTTTCACACATTTTGTGATCTTTTGAGAATGAAACAGCTCTTAAAATCTAAGCTATAGCTGAATATGTAAGGGCTGCTAAATGATACCTTTTAAAAGTGACAGTATTAATAAACAGTTTGATCAGGCTTCAGGTTAAGACTGAACCACTAAAACCTTGTATTTGTGATTCCTTGGCTATCCAGTCATACCTAAAACTACTTGCTGTGATTATTCACCATGCTGGCAAATATGTCAGGTTCTCAAAAATTATATCAAGTACCAAGACTACATAGATTTCTGCTCCTAGTTTCCGTAATAGTCACTACTTTGTTGAGTTTTGTCTTGAGACTCTTCAAAACTTTGATAATTTTTTCGACAGGCCCTCGTCAAAAGTCCCTCTCCAGCTTTCTTGTAGACTCCTTTAGGGACTGGAAGGTGCTCTGCAGACTCCCCAGAGCCTTATCTCCTCCAGGCATAGACATACAGGTCATATGAACACTAATTCTGTCTTTAATTTTTGACTCATGTTTGTATACCATAGTTCCTGCTGGTGTTTTAGCAGGTATTTTTTACCCCCTCTTTATTTCACATGAAATGCCCTATGTTTCAGTTTGACACTTGAGATCTCCTTTTTTCTTGTGTTACATCTCAGAAGAGACCCTGGCTCTGTTTCCTCAATGACTTCCTCGTAGATATTGAAGAGCTGCTGCAAGTTGCATTTTAAGTTTCTCCTCCTCTGTACAAATCCTCAGCCTGACTTCACAAGTCTTGTGCTCCAGCCCTTTTTTTGGGCCATCTTGATGGATCGTTGCTGAGCTCCCTCAAGCTCATATACCAATAGGCCCCAAACAGGTCACAGTATTCCAGATGTGGTGTAACGTGTGCTAAGGGAAGCAATTGCTTTCCTCAGCCCACAGGCTGGGCTCTTGTTGATGCAGTGCAATCTGCTGTTAGGCTTCATTGCTGCCAGAGTGCTCTGCTCATCCATGTTTAGCTTGCTCTTCACCTCTGTAGAGGTGCAGCCCTGCCAATTGTTCTCCAGCCTGTACGGGTGCCAGGGATTTTTCTGTCCAGAGTACAGGATTTTGCCCTTGTTGAATTTCATGAGATTCCTGCCAGTGAATTCTTTCATCTCTAGTTGGTCCTGTCCTCAAATATACCAGTCATTTCTCCCCAAATTTGGTGTCCTTCTCAAAATTGATGAGTACGTTCTGTCTTCACCTTTGTTTACTGAGGAAAAGTGTTAGACACATAAGTTAGTGTCAGTACAGCCCTTTGTAAACTTTGCTTTTAACCAACCTCCAGTGTCATTCACCACTGAACTTCAACTTCTGATGTCAGTGCCTCAACCAGTTTTTCGTCCATCCAGTAGTCTACCCGGCTTTGATACTTTCTTCTCTCTCTGTGTTCTGTAGAAGGCAGGTGGCCTGTTAGGCTTTTTTTCCTTTTAAAGCCTTGGTAAAGGCTGGCTATTCCTAGTCCCTGATGGTTTTTTGTTGGGTTTTTTTTTTCCAACTTGTGTGTCAAGAAATGTCTGCCAGAAGGACTTGCTCTGTAAATTTCTTAGTGACTAAAGTGAAACTGACCTGCCTGTGGTTCCTCCTATCATCCTTCTTACCCTTTCAAAAACTGGGTATGAGATTTGTCTTTCTCCAATTATAGGGCACTTCCTCTAATCTCTGACCTTTCAAAGATGTTAGAGAGCAGCCTTGAACAAATATCAGCTCTCTGGATGCATCTTTCCTGGTACCAAGTTTTTATTTAGTGTGCAAAGCATCGAATAATAGTTCAAAATTCTGTCTCATTCACTTCTTTTTCCTCAAAAACAGTAAAACCATTTAAAACAGAATGGTTAGAACTTTTTTGAGCTGTTAGGTGTTTAAAGCTCTTTGATGTTTCAAAGAACTTTCATGTTAGATTTCCTTGGTAATTGCTAGTGCGGAAACCTTGGTTATGGTTCCCTGAATGTATTGTGTCTGGGCAAATACACAAGGGCATTTTTTGTTGTCCTTGGCTCTGTATTCCCTTTCCCTCCAGTTTGTAGGTACCAGTACTTGTGTGATCAGTTACTGAGTTCAGGCTTCTGATAACTCCCCTCCACTTCCCTTTGTCTTAAAACCTTGTTTCATTTTCTTCTGGTCATCTGTCTGCACTAACATACTTTACAACTATTTGTCCCACTTCATGTTGTACAAGAAATGGGGGTGAAAAGAAACAGGGAGGTGAGACTGAGACACCCTGTCCTCAGTTACCTCAAATAGGTGTAGAACATCACACTGCCTTCAGTTAGAAGAAGTTGAGATGCAGTGTTCATACCTGCAGCATTTCACTTTGAAGATCCTCAAAACTACCTCTGCGGTGGTTGTAGCAGATAAAGAAGGCAATATTTATTCTGTTTCTAGATAATCCGTATTTTTGTATGCAATGCTGTCAATACAGTTTATTAAGAAGTAATTATAAGGCAGACTTGTTTTTTATGAATGCCTGTTCAACATTTGTATTCTGAATTGTTGTCGTATCCCTGTCCTATTGCTAAATGGAATTAATTTCTTGTTCTACAGTTAGTGGCAGAACATGTTTTAATTTCTCTTTTTTTATTAAATGCCAATGTAGTAGAGGGAAGTGCATTTGTTTAAAATGGTTGTGGAGTAGGATCAGTGATACAAGCATGTCTTGTATGTTCTCCTTGCTTCAAAAACAAAAATCGTGGTTGAATGCCAGTTATGTAACTTTGTATGTTTGATTCAGATTTGGAGGTGGCAGTTATGTGCCTGCTTTGAAATGCTTTGAGGAAGATGTAAATTGGCCAATTTTCTTATAGATAAAAAAAATTGTATGATATTGATTTGTTTCCATCAAATGGAATCAACTGATAATTAGCATAAGAATGTACAGAGTAGTGTGTTTTCCTCAATAAGCGTCTCTCCTAAATATCTTACAGGCTGTATCACCAGGAGTTGTGTTTCAGATCTCAGTCAGAATGTTTAAAATAGTGTATATATCTTCTGTTCCCCACTCTTCCTTTTGGAAGGGTTTACCACTCAGATCTTTTGAGAACTTGGTTAACACTAGCTGCTTTTACTTTCTATGTATGTCTGCTCTGCAGTGCTAGGATAAGAATGTAGCTTTCTGTGATGTAACTGACTGACCTAAAATCTTAGATGCTGTAAGAAAACTTTGGTATCCCTTACAGACTGTTTTTGTCCCTTTTGGGCCTCAGTACAGCGATTAGTTTATTTATTTTGGGGCAATATTTGGCTGACTTATATAAAATGAAATTCAAAAAAGTGAAAGATATTATTAGATTTCTGTTGTGAATGACTTAAGCTTTCCAATGTGCTTGTTAAGGTGGTAGAGAAAAAAGAGGCTGTCCTATTTTCTGAGAAGTTGACAGAGGGAGCTTGCATATGTGGAAATGTAATTTCAGGGCTACAGTCACCACTTCTGACTATGGGAAGTATTTATGATGTCTATTCCTAGAGATGCTAATAATACCAAATTTGAAACTTCCTTTAGGGCCAGGGTTGGAAGGAGACCTGCTGTGTTATAAATACCATTTCTTTGATAATTCCTGATGTCATTACAAATCTTGCCTAAATGGATTACGTTTTATTTTAAAACCAACTTCTTTTTCATGGTATGTATTCGACGAGAAGGCTGTTAAAAGACCATGTCTAATTTTCAGCCAAACTTAAATAAGCTTTCTTTTATTATTTTTAACTTAGTTTTTTCCCTGTCTGCCCCTGTTTTTCTTCCCACTTTTTAAAACTAATGATGCTTAGGATTTTAATAGATAAATTTTAAGATGCTTGTAAGCAAAACTGATTTCCCTCTGTCCCTCCCAGTAGTCTGGCAGCAGTCATTCAGTGCTTCCACCTGAGCTTTTTAGATAAACTACCTTTCTGGCATGTGACATCTACTGTTGCCAGGATTCTGAGGCTCCCAGATAGTCATACAAAATAGTCATGCAACATGGGATTTGGCTCCAATTTCTATCTCCAAGATGCAATCTTGACATGCAAATGCTGTTTAATCTTGAAATGCTATGTCCTCAAGGCCTGTTACCTTCTCAAATTATGTTCTGTAGGCATACATCTGCCAGACAGACAATTGAGTAATCTTGCATGGGATTGCAACATGAGAAATTACTTTGTGTTTGTCTTCATGAGGTAGACTGTTCTCTACCAAATACATAAACAGCTCTGTAGAGAACAGAAATGAGTACAGCTTAATTATAAATGTTCTGTGCCACTTTACACTTTGTCTTCTAAAATTAATTATTATAGTATGCGTGTTGGTTTAAAATTACAGTCTCTAAATGTGTTATTAATAATGTTCACCAAACATTTAAAACCTGGAAACAACCAAGAAAGAGGTAGAGACTTTCCTTTCTTTTACTGTAAAGCTAATGGAAAAGACATGGTGGATGCTGATTCATATTGGTTCATGTGATGGAGGTCCTCTGGTGTACTTTTACCTTTTGTCATGACCCATTCTCATGATAGACCAGATTTTTAATTTCTCTGTTATTGTTTTGAGTGTTGGTTGAATTTTGTCACCAAGTTGCAGGCCAGCCGTGTTTAACACTGGAAAAGCATGAGGACATCTTTATTCTGTTGCAGGATTTAGTTCATAGGTAGTACTGTTTTTACAGTCTGTCTTGAAGGTGACTGTGAAAGTGACCCTTTCAAATGAAAGCACTGTGCTGTGTTTTGACACAGGAATGATTGGATGCAAGGTGGGTGATAAATAAGTAAAAGAACTGGGTGACATCAAATGTCATCTGTTAGGGTGATGTAAAACTTGGTAGCTCTGACTTTTGTATGGACAACTTAAATGTTTAGTTGTTTTGGATCTATATTCTGCTTTTTTTCAGAAGCTTAGGTTGGAATTTAGTGTTTTTGAAATTGAGTATGAGAACATTCTCTGTGTGAGTTGGCAGTTTTGTCGTTTTATTAATTCTTGGTTCATGCTGTCAAAACTGGACCAAATTCTGCTGAATTTGTTACACTTTGATTTATATTCTTCTTTCTCGTTACAAAAGTGGAAGACTGAACTTTGAAGTCTTTTTTTTTTTTTCCTCCTTTTCCTCTTTCTCTTTTAAGGTATATGTTGGTGAGCTTCCTCAAGATTTTCTTCGCATTACCCCAACCCAGCAGCAACAGCAAATCCAGCTGGATGCCCAGGCAGCTCAGCAGCTACAGTATGGAGGACCAATGGGTACAGTAGGCAGACTCAGCATTACTGTAGTACAGGTATAAATTGTACCATCTTCGTAAAATTAGAAAATTTTAAGTAATTAATACAATTAATCTTTTTTTGATCAGTGACCATTAAAAGATTTTGTGTTGGAATTCGAGTTACTAAATTATTTGTAAATGGGGAATGACTAATTCTTAAAGTTTTTGTAGCTTCATGTTTCTGTACATCAGCATTTTGTCCTGTTTCATGTTTCATAGCTGACTGGTGCAGCAATTTCTTGTAAACCTTGCTGTTATACCACATAATCAAATAAACTCGTGGGGTTTTTGTGCAGTGAACAGATTTCTCTGAAAACTTCTGTTAAGAAGGCTTTCTGTGGGAACACTATTGGAAGACATTAACAATTTTGAGAATATTATAGGAAACTGTGGTTGCCTTATGTATTTTTCCATAACTGCTCTGTTCCATCCCCATTTCTTCTAATGCATTTGCTGTTTTTCCCAGTGCTATGTCCAGGCTTTTTTATTGATCACAACTATACAGTCCTAGCTCTTTATGTTCTATTTCCTCTTTTCCCTTGTTACCATTTCTTTTATGTCTTGGCAGTAATCTATTACTGCATTCATTATGCATAGGATTTCAAATTACAAAACTTACCTGTCTTAATGCAATTCTGTTCATCTACATTAGCATATCTGATATCCTTCTTATTAACTTACTACACTTCATCTATTTACAAGTGCTGTTTTTCAAGTCATTCTCTAAAAACATACCAAAGAGAGATTTACCCTCAAATTTGGCATCAAGGCTGGAGTAGTGCACATAGGGCTACAGCGTCCATGGTGAGGTCCACCCTGGGGAGTAAACCCGTACAAGGTCTCTCAGGAAGAGGCGTATGGATCGGTCCTTTCCGTGCCTTTCACTGCATCTTCCCAGCTGATATCTTTGCTTTGAAAACTGGGGGCAATGCTTTTTCAAAATTTATTACTTCTGAAGCCTCGGCACTTGGAACTCACTCACTGCATTCCATTGCAGCCCTCTTTCTAGTTCTGATGAATTTCCCAGTTTGTGTTTAGAGAAGCGTAAGATTTGAAGCCTGCAACTTTGAACAGCGTAAAAATATTACCAGTTTAGAGCATAGAGGCTTTGGTATAATTTTTTTCCAGAGCTAGGAATAGATGATGCAGGTTAAATCTCAGGTGTATAAGGAATCAAAGCATTTATCAAACAACATGCCATGTGTCGCTTAACTCCCTAGCAGCTTCTGGCAACTCGGATCTTACTCCATAGGTTGTTCATCTTTGACTATATGCTTGGACATCTTGAAGTGCTTTTTGCCACCAGATTCTGATCCAATCAGTAGGAATCCATGAAGCAGATAAAGGGAGCAGAGAGTACAGTGCTCAAGAAGGAGTTTCAGATCTTGCTTCGAGTGTTTATGTTGCAGAAACATCCAGATTCCTGTTTGGATGGATGAACTGATGGAGTTGATACTGGTTTTCATCAGGTTCAACTACTATTTCTTTTTAGGTGCTTGTGCAGACAAGAAGAGAAATCTTTATCTTTCTTAAATAATAAAACTTAATGGCTCCTCTTAATGCCATGTCTGTAGGTTATAGAATTGTTATAGAATCACAGGATAGTTGAAGTTAGAGGGGACCTCTGGAGTATATTTAGTCCAGGCCTCATGCCACCTTTAGCTCCTGCCGCCCACTCAGGCCACTCCCTTAATCAAGGATTAAGGAGGATGTTATATACAAGGAAAGGCTGAGAGACCTGTGGAACAATCTTCAGGGGAATCTTACCACTGAGTAATCCCTGCCATCAGGTACTTATGCTGAAGACAGGCTCTTTTCAGTGCTGTCTAGAGGAAGGAAAAGAGGTGCAGTGAGCACAAATTAAAATACAACAAATTCTTATTTGAATGTATGAAAAACCTTTTTATAGGGAAAGATAAACATCAGAACAAGTCACCCAAAATGTTTGTGCAGCTTTCATGCATGGAGGCACTCAGAACTTGTCTGACCATTTGACCCTGCTTTTAGTAGGGAGCTTGGACTAAGCAATCTCCAGGGATCCTGTCTGACCTCAGTTGCTCTGTGATACCCTGTGGTATCCCAAGAGATTTTCTTCTGTACCTGTCTGGGAGTTTATGCAGGAATGCTGTGGATTCTTGTCTGCATATTGAGACGTGGCATTCTGGATAGGAGACTTGCCACAGAATAGTTAACCTGTAGAGGGTGAAAAGCTCGTTGAAGTATTGTGTACTTAAATACGGGTTGATAAATTATATCGAGCAGCATGCCTTAGTTCTGTTACTAATAAGCTGGTAAATCAGAAAAAGTTTCTGGGTAGATAATGTACTGCCTTTTTTTTTTTTCTTGCAGATATGTAGGCATGGTGGTGAGTTTGTGTAAGCATGGTTGATTGTTGCCTTTTTTTTTGGTGAAATTTTATGATAAATGGCTTGTTCTCACAACTTTAGCGTCTAGAGAGTGGATAATTTAGATGCCAACTTTCCTGCTTTAATTGTTAGGTCTCAAACTGTTTCTTGTAAACGTGGACTTAACCTCACTAGCTCTAATGTATGAATTGCTAAGCTGGCATGTGCCCTGAAGGAGAAAAGGGCTTTCTAAGCTTGAGGTGCAGCCGTTGTGATAAATGTTTTGCACCTCTCAGCTGTTGTGAGTTCTATAAACTAGGCACCATGGTTTGTCACTTGTCTTACTATAAAAAGAACTATGGGCTGCTTAGTACAGGTCAGAGAAACAGTGTGTCAAAAAAGCCTGAATTCTGCTTGGGGCCAGTGCTCAACTGGTTTTTTTCTGTTCGTCTGATGTTACAGCAAAAGTATGTTGGATCTCTTCTGATTCTACACAGCATTTGTTTTTATAGTAATGATAGAATTTAAGTTGTCCACTGAGTAAGAAATATCAAATGCACACACTGAAGGTATGACCTACTAGAGTTTGCCTCAACTGAACTGCTTCTGCAGTTTGTGCGTTTGTATTGTGTGATGATGGCCTTGAAGCTACTGGATTTTTGCATTTCATCCTTTAAAGGAAATTTAGTGAAAGAGGACAGGCTACTTGTCACATTACACTTGTGTTTGTTTATTGGGGAGCAGATACCTAGGGAAAAATTGAACTTGTTAAGGTTTCCTTGTAATCACATCTTTTGCTCCTTCTAGCTATGATGAAAATGTGTATTTTCTACAGCAGACAGGTTAAAAATATGACCCCTTTTCAAGTTGTCCGAGACATTTAATGGTGTCATTGGTGTATGTTTTAAATTGAATGCTCTTTTTCTTGACTTTTTTTCCCCCTCGTCTACCACATATTTGCATCTAGTCCTTTGTTCAATATCTGATTCTTATTGTGAACTAAGAGTAATTAAATTTTCAAGTTAACGTCAGTATTATGTTCTTACTGGGTTTCTTTTCAGGCAAAACTGGCAAAGAACTATGGAATGACACGCATGGATCCGTATTGTCGAATACGGCTGGGGTATGCTGTGTATGAAACTCCAACAGCGCATAACGGAGCCAAGAACCCCCGCTGGAACAAAGTTATTCAGTGCACTGTTCCCCCGGGTGTGGACTCTTTTTATCTAGAGATATTTGATGAGGTCAGAACTGCCATATATTTTTCCACCTCTCCCCATCTGCTGTTTGGACTGAGGTTTGGGTGAAACCTTGCAAAAAAGCACTGAGTTACCAAAGACAGTTTCTGTGTTCTCTGGGAGATGATGAAAATGTTTCAAAATGCCGAAAACAACAATGCAATAAGGCCTTACTCTTCCCCAAGAATGTCAGAACTATTGTTTTTCCTTTGCTGGCTGATGCGAGGCACTAGCAGGGTTGCCTGCAAAGGAAGAGAAGCAAAAGATATTTGAGTGGCATTTAAGCTCCTCTTGGCTATCCAAGTGCCCTGCAGGCTTATATTCTGCACTGTCCCTATTAAAAATAGCCTGTTTGTACAGTGCTGTTTTAGCTGAAAATTGTTGGTGTTATTCTAACCTAGGACAAGCATGGAAGCTTTTACAGGCTTGGAAATGCTGAGAATAAAACTGTCAAATACAGTCTGTATGTAGTCACTAGGATTAGGAGAAACTAAGAGGCTACAACTGAGACTAAAGTCTTAGAGTTTGTGTTTTTCTGCCTCTCATGTAAAGCATGACACTGCAGCAGTAATGTCTTATGCAAGTGAGGCTTTTGGCTGCTCTTTTGTGGGCTTAGTCGCTAAGGTTCAAGTGCCTGTTTCGTTTCTGCAGCAGGGGTGGCAGATCAGTGCTTGTATCTGCTCTGGAATTATTGGAGTTCATGGCCTATAGTTGTAAACAGAGGCTCTTCACATTCATGTTCATGTAATGGCCTCTAATGTGATGTCACAAGATTCACTCAGACTATGCTGATACTAGTATGTTGTATTTCTAGAAGTGTTCTGCTTCAGGTTTTCAATTTTTTGCTGTTAAATATCTGCAATCAATCTATAATCACATTTATTAAAGCACAGTTCACCCTTGTTGGAAAGGAGGTAGCCAAAATATTTACTAACGCTTCAGTAGTTTCAAAAGGAATAAAAATTAACAAAATTAAATAGCATAAAACTGAAGTGTTAGCCAAGAATAATTTTGTGGTTTTTTTCCAGGACAATTAACTTGATAATATTTTTTAAATTATATTCCAGCGAGCCTTTTCAATGGATGACCGCATTGCTTGGACACATATTACAATTCCGGAGTCTCTGAAACAAGGAAATGTGGAGGATGAATGGTACAGCCTGAGTGGAAGGCAAGGTGATGACAAGGAAGGAATGATTAATCTGGTTATGTCATACACGGTAAGCCAAGTTTGAGGTTGGGAGGAGGAAGGGAGAGAAGCTTCTGAAGTAGTGAGAGGAAGGTATTTTATACTGAGGTAGAAGTAGTTCTGTTGTACCATACTGGGTGTTCATGTGTGTTAGTATTTAAAACAATTATACTTAAGTCTGGGAATAGCAGTCAAAAATATTAGTTAAGGTAATAATTACTTTTTAGTGAGGGAGTAAATGAGTATTTCTCTTATTCTGCAATTACAAAAGTTCATCTTATTCCTGTTGTTGAGGAATACACCCAGTGCTGGTAGCTGGGTGTGCAGTGCAGTATGAGCTGCAGGGTTGTGCCCTGGGTGGGGGGAAATGGAGGGAGTCCCAGGCAAGAGGCTGTGACCTGGTGCCAGCCCTTTGCATCACAAAGAGCGTGGGGACCAGTGACACTGGCCAGCAGACCTGGCACTCGGACACAGTAGGAGCAGGAGGACCCCAGACTGTCTGGGCACAGACTGTGAGGGTATAAAAGCCCAGGGATTCCTTTACTGGGGGTCTCTCCCCAGAGGTACCAGCTGGAGCTGTTTCTGTGTCACTGCATCGTGATTAAGTTGCTTTAAAGATTCAGACATCTGAGGGATGTGGTGGGAAACGCAGGTCTGAGCCAGTGAGGGGAACTTACCTGACTCTGTGAGTGTGGGGTGTGCAGGGAGTCAAACAGGGCACCCGTGGGGTCACTGGAGCCCCCGGTGTGAAGGGGCTTCGGCCCCAGCAGTGAAAGGCTTGGGGTGGTGGGAATGTGACTGCCACAGTGGCTCCTGGGTGGTTGGACAGCAAAGCTTCCTTAATGCTGTGTTAGTAGAAGTGTAAAAAAGAAATTCTCTGTCAAATGGTCCATTATAATTTCTAATTTAATAATATTAATTTTTAAAAAGCTATATGGAATCTAACAATATCTTCTCCTTCCTGCCCCCAAAAATCTCAAGAAATTCATGTAAATTTAAAAGCAAAGCAAAATAATGGAAAATCTTCTGTCTTAGGTTTTTCTTGCATGATTTGAGTGATCTTTCAGATTACATTGTTTTTTACTTCCATTCTGGTTCATTTGGTGCTACTAGTCATGACCTGCTGACTTGTTTAGCAACTGGTCTGTTTAGCAGCTCATAGTATTCTCATCTGCCACCTTTGTATTAAGTAGCTGTTGGATAACATGCAGTATGTGCAGCCCTGAATGCCTCCTGCTACACTTCTACATCATCAGAAGTTCCAAGCTGCTGTTGAGTGCACAGCTGGGAATAGATGTTCCCTGCTATTTGAAATTCATGTTCTGCCCCAGATCTGAATAGTTGTTCCATTACCCTTAAGTAAAATGAGTTTGTAATTAACCTTGAAAACTGTCTCACCATGAATGTACTGTACATAGATTGGACCTTTTAGTATTTTCAAGGATCAAATTGAACTGAATTTTGGTAGTAAAAGGGAATGTGGTTAAATTGATATTTTGTTTAAAGGACTGTTTTACCCTAGAAATAATTGATTTGAACTAAATTTTGCTTTTAAGAGCAGTATACTGCTTTTAAAAATAAAAAATTAGAATAAAATTTAGATTTCCTCTAATATTTCACTGTTGATGGATATGTTGTATATTCATTTCACTAGAATAAGGCATGAAAGCTGATTAAACCTGTATTTTAAAATAATTTGCTTCAGTAACAAAATTTCTGTGGCAAATTTTATCTTGTAAAAGGCTACTTTGACATGATGTGTTTTTATTGGTTTACAGGCAAATTAATTGTCCCTTAAAATACAGTAGTTCAGTTAATTTGCTAGAGATTTTATTTGATATAGATTAGCACTTAGCATAATGATACTGTAATATTGAACATGGATTTGCAGTGTGACAGCTTGTTTGCAAACAGTTGTAATGGCTGATTTTGCGGTTTTTTTGCTATTTCTTGAGTAGTTCTAATCTGTTCTAATCTGTACTTTTTATTTCAAGTCTTTGCCAGCTGCCATGATGATGCAGCCCCAGCCAGTGGTCCTGATGCCCACTGTATACCAGCAAGGAGTTGGATATGTGCCTATAGCAGGTATGTTTTCTCTCCTTGAAAACTCTGAAACTTCCAGATGAAGGGTTTTGCAGAAATAAATACCAAATTTATCCTGTTTTCAGAATCTAAAGGATTTTGTCCTTAACCACTTTTCCCATCATACAGTTTTGTGAGAAGAGGGAGTGAATTAAGTGTGGGTCTGCTTTCAGTCTTGTACCTCATTTAAGGGTGCTGCATGGGTTTAATTAAATGGATTAAAATGTCTAGTAAGTTTGAACAAGTTCTCTTCCTGAGTATTCTAGGCTTAGGTCAGGTCACTAAATAACTAGGTAGCAGGCTACACTCTTAATATGATGTGTACTTATTTAAATGGTGGCAATCCATGTGTGAAACTGCTTGGACATGAGAAGGTGCCCCAAATGAATTGTGCTGTCAGAACTGCAGCTTATATAGCCCATAAAGGAATTAATTTGCCTGTGGTCTTTGAATATGCTTTGTTGGAAACTTGCTGTGCAGCATGTGAAGTGTGTAGCTCGGTAATGAAGAATGCTAGGGAGCTCTGAGATAGTTATGTAAATTCATCAAAACAAGCTACAGCAGATATTGTCAGTGCTCTTGGGTGATTCAAAGTGAGTTTTGGGCTTTTAGAGAAAGGTGTGTTAACTTAAGTTTTGTAATTTTTCTGTCAAAGATAGAAAGTTTAAAGTATATAAGTAAGCTTGAATTTGCCCTACTTAGGTAACTGATAAGTAAAGTTCAGTTGAGTATTTTATGTGTTTCATTTAGAGGCTCTTAAAATCTCCAGTTCGTTGTATGGGTATTTATTCAGTAATATATGTACTTTTTAGGGAAAATAAAAGATAAATTTGCATATTTGTAATTTCTTTGTGTGCAAGTGTATGAATGAGTAACAGAGTGTGTGGGACATAATTGCAGTGCTAAAGGCGACAGAGTGGTAACATTTTATTTTTCCTCTGCAAGACTACGGGAGGATTGAATTTAAAATTCCATTCTCTATAAAAACAACCTCATCAACAAAAGACTGAATATATAACTTAGGAATCCTACCTCCTGTTTTATTTTTATCAAGTTAAGTTAACATGGAAATGTTAGCTGTATGCTTTATTCACTGATAAAAACATGCAGTTTGCTTCATTTAAGTTGCTTTTAAGATTTTGGGTCTTACTTGCTTTGCCAGTGAACTTGGGTGTGCATTCTGAAGGGTGCTTTGTTGTGGTAAGCTGTACCCTCTGTAGTGAGCTTCAAACATAGTTATGGTTAAAAGATACAGTAAAAAGTGTTATAGAATAGATCAAAATGAGAATATTCATATAGTATTACAAAATTTCTATGCCAGACAGAGTATAAAAAGAAGGAATGAAGCAGAGGCTGATTTCAGGTATGATTGAAAGTAGACATAGAACTGAACAGATAAAACTGATGCAAGACCGTAAATTGTTGTTCCAGCACTGTGCTGTATCTGACGTTCAGATCTTCATGTTCTGTAAATTTTGTATTTTATCTTGAGAGTATTTTCGACTTGCACAAGTGAAGAAATAAATAATATTTTTCAAATGATAGTAATGTCTGATATTTTAACATGTAAGAATTTGCCTTTATGTAACAGTTTTTACGGCCTGTGTGGTGGATCATTGCCCTTCTGCCAAGATCCAGCATGTTTGATTTAATTACTGCTATTAATTACTGCGAATCTATATAAAAAATTCTTCCTGAGTCTATGGATTGTATTTTTAAGGCACTGTGAAGTTTCGCCTCTGGATTTGAACTTTTATTTTGTTCTGGGAAAGCTTGAATGCATTTTCTTGTCTTTATAAATGGCAGACTTCTTAGAAGCCACCTTTGCTCTATATTTGATATTTTTGATTTTTTTTTTTTTAAATATTACCGTGCTTTGTGTTTGCTGTTCTAGAATTTCTGTGGACATCACCAAAATTTCCCAAAGCACTGTGAGTCTTAAAGCTTTGACTTACTTGCTAGTCAATGACCCACTCATAATAATTAGATGGATGGTTAGGTTTGGAGTTGGAAAGTGACTTCAGAATAATTTTATTGTTTCATTAATGGCTTCATAAAAGTCATTTCAAATTACAAAGGGAACCAATAATGCATCTTGGAAGACATGGAGTTTTTAAAAATGTTTTCTGCGTACTGAACTAGGTGCTCATCCTGATTTATGTAAACTCTTTTAGAAAGGTGTATGAAAACTGCTGGCCTTCCCTACCCAACTGAATTGTTTGTATCTTCTGGGCCCACTCTGTTGACACACTTCCTTTGTAACACTATGCAGCATTTTTTCTCTTTTTTTCTGAGACTGCTTCAAGAAGGGCAGTGGTAGGACATCAGTATGTTCCAGAGGAATATGTTTACCTTCTTTGCATTTTTTAGTTCAGGTTTTTTACCTACCCAGCTAAATGAGTGTAGTCAGTAAGCAAGTTCTATTTGTTTGCTTCAGAAGAGTGGAAGAGCATCACTGAATAGTTTACTATATCTGAAATGGAGGGGATTCTACTGTTGGGGCAGAACTGTAAGAATCTAAGTCTTACCTGTGATGGAAATACAGCAGGTGGACTGAAATGCTTATCCAGACAGTTTAACACTTACTTGTTAACTGTCCAAAATAGCTTTACAGAGAGATGATGTTAAGTCAAATTCAGGTCAAGGCCAAGCATTTTTTCTGTAACAGAAAGCTTCTGTTCCAAACTTGATGTACGTAAATAACCTTCTAATTAGGCTTGAAGCAGCTAATTCCTCTCACGCTCTCATACAAGCTGGGGTATACATAGGAGCAAGAAGTGAGTCAGGTGAAGGCTGAAGTGCCACCACAGGTAATGCTCACTTCCTCACATTTGGCAGTAGATGTTACAGAGCTGTGATGAGAACAGAAAAGGCCATAGAGTATTCTTGCACCATGGTAGTTAATTTCAGAAGTTTTTAAAATTGGAAACTGACAGTGACACTGCAAACCATAGTTGCCATAGATTATATATTTCTAGACTGGGTATATGAAAATTTGAACTGGTCAATCTTGTTGCTCTTCTGGAATTTGAGATGGTAATCTCTTCCTCTTTATTTTTCTAAAGATTAATTAATTTACCTGTAGAATATTGTGATACACTGGTGCTTACATATCTTCATAGTAGTGTATCAGAGACTAAGCTAAAAAGTGTTAGTTCAATAAGCAAGCAATATTTCTTATCAGCTAAATAATCATGGGATAAATAGGACATTTATTTTTACTTTATTTATGAATACCTGTGTGAAAAATACCTTAAAAAACCCCACGTGTTTCAGGGTCCTGTCAGAGTAAAGAATATCACTTTTCATTAAGACAAGGTTGTATGTATATGCACATTACTCCTTTAGGTGTCCATATTGAGTTTCATGGGTTAGCTTGTGACATTAATGGTATTTGTTCAGAAAGCCATGGATGTATGTTGTCCTTTGTGGGCTATAAAATATAATCCTCGCTGCAAACACCTGTTGGCTTATTTATTTTGGAAACACTTCCTCTAATTGTTGCTTCATATAAACAGCACATTTAGGAAACTTGTTCAGAGTGCTGAAGCAAATCAGTTGAGAGACTAAATCCTAGTAGCATTTAGTTTTTTTAGAATTAGGTAGTTTAGGTTTTACCCCACTGCCTCAGTTTGTCCAGCTTCCACTGTTGGAAGCTACATGATCAATTTCCTTTTAAAAATAGATTAATATTTCTTTCCCATGTCTTATTCCTTTCCCCTTGCCCCTTCATTTTCACCTGTCTTTAGGGCTAGAGTACTTTGCACTGGGTAAGTTTCCAAGCTCTTTTCTCACTCCCATCCTCATTGACTCAAGAGTCTTTGCATGAACTCACCTGAACAGCTTTATTTGTTACAGCAGACTGTATCACAAGGTATTGCCACTTCATTGTCACAATAAAACAATTCAATCCATGTCCTGAAAATTGTTAAAGCCTCTCTAACCTTTTGGAAGATACTTAAGACAGCTTCATGCTGTAATGGTTAAACTAATTGGTGATAATGGTGTTGACGGATATAATCTGATGTTATAAGATTCTTGTGAAGCCATTGTATGTCAGTGAGCTATTCGAGGTGATAGTACTGATTTCCTAGAAAAGTTATTCTTGCAGTTCTTCTGCTACTGCAAGGTGTGGGGAGAAGCAGGTAATGTTACCCCTTTTCATAGACTTGAAAGCGAAGAACTCAGTTCTGCAGTGACACTGAGAAGACAACATGTCAGTTGCCTTCTCTTAATCTTCAAATAAGCTTTTTTTTGAAAAATAACACTTTTTTTCATAGGTGTTTATTTTTCATGCGTATCTATTTTAAATTCATGTCAAGGTAAGCACCTGCCTAGAACTCTTAAAGGCAAGTTATGTTACAGGAAATCAATTTTTGTTCAATTTAGACTTACTTTGCTGTGACACCTTTGATTTTGAATTGTGCCAAGGTACTGTGACGTCATTAACTTTGATAAAACATTGGTCTTCAATCAAATGTGTTCAAAAAATTCTAGAATTACTCCTTGTGAGATATAATGTCATTTCTTGATGCTCTGAATTTTAGAAAGATGCTGTAAATAAAAATGTTGTGTTTATTGCAACATTTTTGCCTTATTCACAGCAGTGGAATTTTAGAATTTTTTTGTGGGTCCATGCACTTAATTTTTCTAGTAGCTTGCAAAGAAGCAACATTTAAAAAGTTGAAATGTCATGTATATTTTAGCACTGAGTTTTTTCCTGAAGCACATATCATTAAGACATTCTGTGTATTTTAGAAAAGGTGATACTGATTTCTTCATTTAAATGAAAGAATTCATGCTGAGAATGTTCCTGAATTTACTCTGAGAGAGTCTATGCATGGAACAGAATAATAGTGAGTTAAGAGTTAACCATAGGGCACTTGACTGAAAAAGAAAATACAAGTGTGTAATGCCTTGTATGCAGTTAGAAAAAGTTTACCCTGTTATTTCTGCTTTGATGCTTCCATTGCTGCTTGTAGCAATTGACCTGCTGTTGTTTCATGTGTTGGAATGTCACTGCTTGTGCCAGCATGTTTGCCATTGCCATTTCACTGAATTGGAAAACAGTGCTTCATTCTTCCGATTTATAACACTTACCTAATACCTGAGAGCAACACGGGAGCGTGCAGTTCCATTGATAGTGGGTTTTATGTCTTTCAGTTCCAATTTTCACCTGTTAGTGGTATGATGTTTTTAATATGTAAAGCAGATCTTCACAGAACATTGATAATTTGGAAGTTTATTATAACTTTCTCTAATGACTGTTTATATATGTATATTTTGTAAATTTTAGTGCATTGTTCTTCAAGTTTATGCTTAAGTCTCACTATTTTGTAAATCAGAAATTATAGATGCTTTTAGCTTGAGCATGGGGGGAGGGAGGGGCGGAAACAACCATCCCCAGAGTACTCTTAAATTGGTATTTGTATAGCTTGAATGTTGAGTTTCATGAAAAGTAAAAGACATTTATTGTGGAGGTATTTTTAAAAAATCACTGTGATACTAACTTCCATTTGTATAACCTGTAGTTGTAGACAGTATAAACTATTCTAAAACTGTAAGAGCTGAGAAAATGGATTTTGAAAAATCATTAGTGAGAAACAATACAGTGAAGAAATTTCTTGTGTATAAAATCGGCTATTTGTACTGAAAATATGTTTTGAAGTCTGTACAGATGTGTCTGGCTTTTTTTGATGAAAACAGTAAGGAAATCTGTGTTCTGTTGATTTTTTTGTTGTTGTTGGCACTGATAAGACATTGAAACATTTTTGGTGAGCTGTGGGATGCTGTGGTATTTGAGAAGTGAGCCTCGTGTTTAATTTGGATTAATACCTTAGCCGGCATTCTGTATGGACAGTTCCTACATAGTTTAGGCCAATTGTTGGATAATCTTAACGTGTTGATAACTTACTGAAAAAATATTGGGACGTTTGTGTTAGAAGTAAAGGATAACTTTATTGCTCTATTCTTTCAGGCACTTTGCAACTTTGTATTTTTGAGGCCATACATCTTTGTTCTACCCTTTTAAATGCCAAAATTGTTTGTAGGAAGTGCGAGGAATGAGTTGAGGCTTGTTGAAGCTGTGGAAGAGGCAGTCTGAAATGCTTCTGGATATGTTTGTTGTGTAAAGTGTATTTGCAGTGCTGGTGAGGATTGCACAGTGGTTGCCTCTGGGCTGCACACATGGTCTGATTTTCAGACACATCTTGCCAGACAAGATTATAGGGACTGTGTCCAAACGGCATAAAAAGGAGTAGAGCTAAAGTTTAGGGTGTTGCAGAAAAGATGAGAGACATCCTTGGTAGAGGCATGGTACAGGTGACTGGGCAGGGACATGGCTCCAGTGTGCAGGTAGTAAATTTGTGAGATCATGACTGAGTTGTCAGTATGAGTCTTTTTGAATAGGTGCAGACTGAATGTTAGACTTAAAGCTTCTAAGTTCATTTTTTGCTTCTGATAAAACTGAAGATGATGAAAGGGGGAATTTTAAAATCAAAACTGGAGAACATTGATAAAAATGAAGGTGCTTATGAATCAGTAATGCATCCCTTCAAGCAGGACAGAAGTCCAAGTTGAGGAAAGAAATAGAAAAGAGTAAAATCATGGTTGAAATGCACATGGTCAAACTGTATTCAGTTAGAGTATCTTGTCAATCAGAGTTGATGCTTAGCTTATCCAACCTTGAATCTGATTTATAATATGGAATTTTTAATGCTGATAAAGAGAGTCACAGAGATGCTAAAACATTTGTACAAGTTAAGGTGAGTATAGATGTTTGATTACGTAGTTACGGATTAAAGAAAATCTTGAAGAGACAAGGTAAGTATTGAAACTGCTCCTTGTGCCTTTTTTAGATAAGTCTAAATAGAAGTAGTGTAACATAGTTGCAATAATCACATAAGTACTTTAATCATTATGCTAAAAGAGATGAGGTTGCAAAGAAGCACTCTTGAAAATTATATCAGTTGTATATATGCCTTGTTATGATTTTTTAACAGTTAGAATTCAGTAGACGAGAACGAGCTTTTGATCTGCTTGTGAGTAATACATTAAATCTGGTTCAAAAAGAGTCTTTATTTGGAGGTGTATAATAGTGGTGATGCATGTAGTTCATTCTTAATTTATGGACAAGTAATTAAGATCATAGATAGAAAGCTAAACAAGTGAACTGAAAACTTTGTAAAAGAAGTTGTTAGCTGCTCAGAGGAAATGTATGCCAAATGTAAAAAAACCAAAAAACAAACAACCAAAACCATAAAATCAACACACTATTCCTATGTTTAATTATTACTGTGAATCCTAAGAATTATGCAGTAAAACAGTGAAGTAGGTTTCTGCCAAAAATTGGTAGGTCTGCCCTGGGGGTGTGGTGAAAGTGTTAATTAAATATTAAATCTAAACTGGTTGTAAGGTTGAGTAACAAAGCTTTTGAAGATCAAATGTGTAAAAAGTTGAGAACTACTTATTTTAAAGAAGTAGAGAAACTGGAATCACTGACATAATTAAATGACTATAAAGATGTAAGTATGTAAGGTAGTACAAAACAAACCCAATTGGAAAGTGAGACCATAATGTGAGGAGAAAGGAAGTGTTTGGTTTTGCCCTTCTTAGGAAGGAATGAAAAAGGGGCCTTAGATTATAATTTAAGAATTTCACACTGATTGTTGAGATGATCAGTAAGAAAATGCAGGTAAGATAACATTTATTCCCTGTCTTGTATGTCAGATTTTTTTTTTTCACCCAATACAGTATGGAATCTATTGCTTAATTCGTTTTGCTTTCAGAGAACTGGGGGATAGCAAAGTGAAATTTCTTTTAAAAACAGTTCTGACTTAAGTTTTCTCTATAGCATATAATTATTAAAACCTATGAAGACTGTAGTGAACTCATTTAAATCAAACGTGTGACTAGGTAAACTTTAGGAGGAAGTGATGTGGTTGTGTAGGGAAAACTCAAACCTTAAAATTTATAGACATAGGAGTATGTAAGAAAGAATGGTGTGGTCTGTGTGTATCACCTTGTCAGCTGCATTTGGAAAATGTTATTTGCTAAGTATTCTTTCTATCATATGATATTCTGATACAATAAAGGTCATCTTGTGGTTTAATAGCTGTTTTGAAAATCCAATGAGCTGATAAAAATAAGGGATTATTCATCTCCTAATGGAAGGAGACCTTTGGTGGGGGTGCATCAGGTTTCTTAAAAAGCTAATTGAGGGAAGGGGTCTAACAGACAATTTGTCAAAACCAAAACACCAGTTTTCTAGGTCTGTCTGACTACAGCAAATTGCCGAAGGATCTTATTACAGTAAATGGGAAATAAAATCGTACGTTAAGTCTGGTGTTAAAGTATGTGTGAAGGAAAAACTAATATGTATTTGGTGATGATTTCTTGATTGGTTATTACTGCACATGAAGGTCTTTGAGTTATTGTAGACTACTCCATAAAATTACCAGGTGAATAGTCTTTGAAACAGAGCATAAAATGCTTGGAAGCAAACAGCAGCATGGTGAAGTTTAGTATTTGTTCTCAGTGTGTATATTTTCAGTGCCATGTTTGTGGCTAGATGCAGGTGGTTCTCCTTGCCTTAGGTTAGAAACACTGTCAGAGAACTGCAGAAGGTAACACACAAAGTAGCAGGACTAAGATAATGAGGGATCTGAAACTGCATATCAAAGACATGAAATACACTGTTTTCAGAAGTGATAACAAAAGGCTCTACATGTATACTATATATCATTCCAGTTTTTTACAAAAAGTAGTATTTTCAGTAATGGATCTATAGATGATGAAAAGGGGATTCTGTCTAGTAACTCCTTTTAACAAGGATTGGAAAACTCATTTTCTAAAACTCTTTATAAACTCACAGTGCTTTAATTTTACATAGACATGCAAGAAGTTAACAAAAATGTCAGGTCAGATGAATTTTGTCCTCTGGCAAAGAGAGAAGACCAGTTTGTATACCCCTGTAAGTGTTGCTCTTTTGCCACTTGGTGACTTTTCAGGCTTGATGGAACTTCATCTAGGGAACAATATTTGCTAAAAGTTGCTTATTGTTGTGGTCCAGTCTCCTGGTGGACCAAAGGACTTGGCTTTCCTTTGAGTGCACTGGAGATTGCATTCATTGACTTTGTAAATATCAAGTATGTATATTGTTGATGTGAAACCATTCTTTTTGTCACAACATAAATACGCTGGGAACTAAAACATGATGGGAGGGACACCAACAACACCTTTCTGTGATGATCTTAGTGTTTGATTAGTGATTCATGTATAAACCTGGTTAATGCAAGTTGTACCTAATTTTTAACAGTGCCTGTTGCTATACTGTAGTTTACAACTTCTGGAATACAACTTTGGGGAGACAGCCTGTTCCAGAAAAATCTTTTCCAGTTGCAACAGTATAGGTATAATCTCTGCAATCTTTTTTTCCCCCCTTCTCTGGAGTGCATGTTGAAAGAAATAAATGCTGAAGTTTATGGGGTGGGACAAGCCATGAGCTGCTCTCTTCTTCAAAGTCACTGATTTTTATTTTTTTCCCCCCACTCATGTGTTTTGTGCTTTTTTTTTCTTCTTCTCTTTTTAACCTGCAGGGATGCCTGCAGTTTGTAATCCAGGCATGGTACCAGTGGCAATACCACCACCTGCAGTCAACCCTCAGCACCTGTGTAATGAAGAGGACCTGAAATCTATCCAGGACATGTTTCCCAACATGGACAGGGAAGTAATCCGCTCAGTGCTAGAAGCTCAGAGGGGGAACAAGGATGCAGCTATCAACTCCTTACTTCAGATGGCTGAAGAATCATAGATGCCCACTTCCTGCATAGTCCCCATCCTTGATGCCACTTATTTTTACTTGCCAAGCCAGGGATTTAGCTAGAGGAAGAATTTCCCAAAAGCTTTCTGTTAGCGCATCTGGTGTGAAAGATTATACCCCTTTTCTCCTTGGACATTTGGATCTTTTTCTTTCTCTGTACTTACTCAGTTCAGCTTACTTCTACAATAGAGCAGTGGAGCCTCTTTGCTGTCAGCTGTGCCCTGTGTGGCTGTAATCTCATGGGTTGGGGAGTAATGCTGCTTTATTTCTTTCTCTCCCCCTTTTCATAAACTTGCTCTTGCAGAGTAACTCTATGCAGTACAGGATTGACTAGTGTTCATTAGATGGGAAAGTAAGTCTTTCCGTGGAAGGTTTGCTCTTTAAACACAACTGATTCGTTAAAAGTTTCATGAAGCAGCCTATTTTTGACAGAAATTAAAAGAAAGACGGGTTTTTGTCCTGTGATGTTTAGTTATTACTGTGATATATTCACCTCTTTCTGATTTTGAATTTAATAAGCTGAATTTCTTAGGTTGCGCTGTTGATATTTGCAATGAGCATCTTTTATTCAATCTAGTCACTGGGCACCAAAGCAATGTATTTTCTGGTGTGCATTTGGGGCTTTGTCCTCCCACATAGTATTTATTGTTATGTATCTGTAAAATCTTACTAGGTAACTTTTAACCCATACAGTATGTATTGCGGTAGCAAGAACAGGACTAAGCCCTAATGTACTCCCACAGTTAATTGCACTCTAACTACTACTTCTGCATTCCTGTGACTATTTCAAAGGATAAGTGCAGAAGGAAGGATTTTTATATCTGGAAAGTGACTGAAGGCGTAAAGAATTATTAAAGATGTCTTACATTAAAAAAGCAGAAGTCTATGATCTGGGTATAAGGCTTTCTTTACACCTATACTTCAGCAAAATTACTGTTTTACATTAGTGGGAAAATGATTGTATTTTTTCCTGTAATGTTAAAACAAGCACGATAAGTAGCTTCAGGATCTTAGAGTGGCATTATAAATTGCTCAGTGACTTGTTAGACTACAGTTGCTGTAGTTAATTTGCTATTATTTGATGCAGATGGAAATAAAATTCTTTGTGAGAGACAATTTAACATATCTGAGTTACAGTCTGATCCTCAGAGGAGGTTGTTTGTATTTATTGCTAGTATAATTTTTTCAAATAAGAGTTAATTTAGGAGCTGCAGAATCTTAGAGTATGCACCAGTTACACCTGTTGGATGAATTTCTGCGGTGTCTGTTTTTGTAAAGTAATGCACTTTAAATAGTATGCACCAATTTATTTTTCCAGTGATGTGCAATGTTGCTGTTTTATCTCTTTAATGTTTGATTTCAAATACTTTCTACAATAGCCATAGACCTTTATATTATCAAGAGTTGAAATGAATGTACAGTTGAAATTTAGGCTCTTGAGTCATTAACGAGAACATTAAAGACCGGTTTGGGATAAGGAATAATGACCCATATTCTCTTCTTCCCCATACTTTATTTCATGTCCCATGCTTAAAATATTTTCTGTATGTGTTGAAAAGCTGATTTTATTTTTTTCCCCCCAAAACCTACATTCAAGTAGCCTTTAGGTAGCATTGGCAGTAGAGCGTGAATATTTATTTTTTTATCATTAAAATCAAGTACTGAAACTTTTAAAACACAGCACCAACAATCATCCCAGTTTCTGACCTTTTAAAGTTGTCTTTTCCTAATGTATGGGTTTAGGTTTTGTTATGAATCCCTTAACATCTTAAATTTACCATTGAAAGCCCAAGTGTCTTTAAACATCCTCCAATTGGCTTTTGAGATTCAAGGCTATAGTTTTTGTGTGCTGTAGTTGTAGAATGACCACACTTCTGTTTTCTAAAGTAAAATGGGTGTTCTTCAAGAACCTAGTCTTGCCCCTTCCCTACCATCATGGTAAATTCTGTGATTGGGTAGGTGTAGAGGCATTTGGTCTTCATAGCAGTGTTTCGTGACATCTTGACCCAAAAGGGTAAATGTTGGTAAGGATTTAATGCTTCGATACCTCCATGAAGAGTCCCTTGCTCTAACTTTTACACAGATAGCATGAATTGCTAGGGATGGAACCATTCAGGGAAAATGTATATATTTAAATTTTTATATTAAAACGATGGGATTCATAATACAGCTTTTCATAAAAGCAAGTGGTCATGGTTCAACTTAATGGCTGGTAAATTGTACTGCATCCTATTACAGCTCCATTTCAAGCAGAGAATACATTCAGTCCTAACCACCAGGAGGGGTAAGTGTGAGTGTTAGGCCAGCCAGGTTTATTCATAATCTGGGCTCTGGGCCTCTGAGGCAGACTCCTGTTCTTAGATTTACTTTTGGAGTGTATTTTTTTCCTAGGCAAATGTTGGCAAAACAGGGTATATGTACGAGTTGATAATTGGATTTGAAGGAGCAGTATGGCCAGTAGAAGGATTTCAGTATTTTATGCTATACTTAAATATTGTTCCATGGGGGTTTTTTTTAGTCTTTATTTAATTAAGCATTAGAACTGAAACTCTTACATCATGACATGCTACTTTCTCATGTTAAAAAGAACAAAATCATAAACCTACTCAGCTATTCAGTATACATATCCCTCCAGTGAAGCTGTTGTCAGGTTTAAACTGGAGAGAGATGAAAAAAGGCAGGGAGTGTTTAGTTATTTTAGGGTCTGTGAAGTTAAGGTATTTGAATTGAAAGTCTGTTTGTTTATTTAAAAAAATTGTGACTCATGAGTGTAGCTTTTGACAAAATGCTAATGGGTTAATACAGTTTGATGCTCCTCCTCTGCTCAACAGCTTCAAGCAGCTTGGAGCCAAAGCCAGCTGTATAAGACAGGCATCTGCTAAAAGTTAGTGCTCTTAGTACTAGTTTGAGTCCTGCCAAAAGCCTCAGCTTGCTAAAGGTAGGAACATTTTTTGTCTAGCTAGATCCTTGCAACTTCTCTACTGCTCTTTGCATCTGCTGATGGTACTGAATGTTTCCCCCCTCCCCCCCTCTTATAAACATTATTGCCTGTTTGGTTGATATGTAATACCGTACAGAGGATGTTTTATGCTGTAATTATTCTGAAGACATTGTTTCTCTGTATTGAGGTCCAGTGTCCAAATATGTTTCTTGCACTCTAAAGTACATTAACTTTTTCATTCTAATTTAATAAATGTATCATCAAAATGAAAGTGTATTATGTCTCTGTTGGAGAGAACCACAGTTTTGAGTCTTTGTCCATAGACTGATCTAGAATTCAAGTATCAGTTACTGTCTTTTATTCAGTGTTGCACATTAGTTGACAAATTACACTGGTTCTTAATGTGACTGACTCGTGGGAATACTAAACAGTAAATACTCAAAAGTGTTTTAAAAGTTTCTCTCCAGGTAGATACCTCTTTCTGACTGTTCTAGGTGCTACTTTCTCAAGAAAATATTACACTATTTCAGGTCTAGAGGACAGAACAAAGCAGAAAGTGCATGGTTTGAAAGGAAACATTGGAGGGAAACGGAGGAGGGAAGAACAGGGTGTGGGGGAAATGCTGCAGTGTGAAGGATTGAGGACTTTGCTTGAGTGGTGTCCAAGTGAAGACCTACAAATTGGACCTTGTTGTGTGCTATTTTAGCTACAGAAAGAGCTGTCTTTATCTGCTAATACATAATCAATGAATTTGAAAGATTTGACTTGCATAGCATCTCTAATTCTGTGATTGCAAAGCTAGCTGAGGCCCTCTTTTCTCACTTAACAGTATTGCTGTGCTAAGGGATTACTAATCAGCTGCTGGTCTGAAGTATTAGTGCAGTATTAAGCTAACGTTTTGGGGTTTACTGTCCATTTAGTAGTGTGTTTTTAATCAGGAGTAAACAAATGATAGCTGAGAGGAATCTTTCACAACTGAATTACCATCAGTCTATTTCCTTAATGTATTGACAACCTACTATGAAACAGAATTGTGTTCAAACTGTGCTTTTGTTTAGCTTTTGAGTGTCAGTTTCCCAATTTTTCTTGTAAGCTTTGAGTTTGCTTTCACACTTCTCCATTGTACTGTGAGAGATAGGAGTGAGAACTAGTTTACTTTAAGCAAATGTTGGTGTTCTTGTGACTGCGGGAAGATCTATTTAGCATTTTATATTTTTGTTAGCTTTTTCATTTCAGGGGTAATCAACTAGTGATGATGTGTGTGGGTGTAAAGATAAACCAGTGTAGTTTGAATTATTAAAACATTCCAGAGCATCAATGAGAGCATGGTCTCTAGGAAGAAATGCAAATACGTATTGTCTTAGAATAATTAGGAAAAATGAACCCCCATTTTAACAATCTTCTCTGCAGTTTTAAGTTGTAGCCTACTGGAGACATGAGCTTTGTCTTCAGATCTTTAGGAAGCTTAGTTAGAAATGCAAGTTGATCTATTTTCATACAGCAGTATATTTTAGAAGTATTTACTATCTTGCCAAAAAGCAGTATTAATTTTGTAGGAACAAATAAGACTATACTTATGTTATACTGTAACTTTTTAAGGAAAATTTGCATGTAGATGGGAGAAGTGAATTTATGGAAAGCAAGTAGATTGGAATTGTTCTTAGCTACGTGTGTATTTCCATGTGTGGGAGAACTATGAAAGTACTGCTGTTTGGAGTATTCAAAGAGTTCACTTAAAACATGTTTTTAAAACACTATGTGTACTACTCTGGTGGGTGAGGCAGACTAAATGGGCAACTTTTATAAGTGTAATCCATTTATCATTGAAAGAGAATGAAGAATGATTCAATTTATTTTAAAATTACCTCCCATTATAAAATAGCTTCAGTGAGTGAAAAAGTACACTGAGGTTGTCTTCCATATGTGTGCTGTCCATGTTTTTTTATGGATTAGAGTCAGGAGCTTGACACTGTCACAGGACAATGTTTTTCTGTCCTAAATTCATAATTTCTGTAATAGTAATCACCTTAGTATGGCGTATTCAGCTTGATTTGAAATACTTAATGCTATTTTTAAAGTTATTAACTAAGTAGTTATAAAAGTGTACATACTGAGGAGAATGGTGACAAGTTTCTGCCTGACACAGCTGGCACACTCCTCTGTGACTACCCCACCTTCCCTGATGCCCTTGTGTAATAGGTACAAGGCTCTGCAAATGAAACTGAACAATGGTGAAGTTGATGATTCACCTATGTTGGAAAAGCTGACAAGGCTAAGTTGCCCTATGCTCTGTGTCAAAACTGCTTCCAGGAAGAAAAAAACAGGAGTTATTTTCACAGGAGACCCTCTTCTGAGGGAAACAGAAGATCCAATTTGCTAAGCAGGCCCACTTCTTAAATCTTTCCTGGGGCCTGGGTTAAAGATATGATGAGGAAACTTTCAACCCTAATACAACCCTTGGATTATTATACATTACTGGTTTTTTTATGTAGGCAGTCATGAAGTTGCAGTATGAAGGACCAAGGGTGGCAATCAAAGGAGACTTCAGGGCCTTGGGACAACTGGTTACTGTGGACGATCAGGACCATAAGTAGTGTTCTCCTTTATCCTTCCAGCTGCAGGAAATGATGAGAGAAGAAACAAGAACCAGTAGATCATTACCTGGCTCCATGACTGGTGTCACTGTAAAATTTTGGGGTTTTTAATCATGGATCAGTCTCCATGATGCAAGGCCTGCTGACAACAGATGGGGTACAACTGTCTCACAGTTTGCACAGAAGTACAGAGCTTTCTGAAAGAGTTTTAAACTAGATTGAAGGGAGAAAGGGATAAAACGCAACTTGCTAGAGGTAAGCCTTGTGGCTGCACTCCGGTGTTTGGGGATGGAGTGGTAGCAAAGTCCTTCACGCTGTGCCATGATGTGTGAGTACACTGGAGGGCTTTTGAAACACATGCTAATGCACATAGCGTGAGGAACAAACAGAAAGAGCTAGAAGTGTTGGCCCAGTCCCAGGGCTGTGACGTCATTGGCTTAAGTCAAATCTCTTGGGATGTGTCCTGTGGTGTGCCATGATGGAAAGTTGCAGGCTCCTCAGGAGGGACGGACAAGGCAGGTGAAGCAGGGGCTGTGCTGTGTGTAAGGGGGGTTGGATTGTATGATACTCGTTGTGATGACAAGAGTTTGAGAGCCTCTAGATGAGCATGAAGGGGAAAGCAAATAAATGTTGTGGGAGTCTACTATTAACCACCCAGTCAGGATAATGACACCAGTGAACTCTTCTGCAAGGAACTAAGGGGTATCTAGATGAACTGTTCTTGTCCTTATGGGTGATTTTAGCTTCCCAGATATTAACTGCGGTTCAGTCCAGGTGGGGACACTGGACTCTACCAGTTGTGATGCCTGCCTGGTCTCAAGCAGGGTCGGATACACAAGCACACTGCACCCAGCAATGGCCAGGAGGTGTTTACCTTGGTGTCCCAGTATGTGTTCCTCAGTATTTGCTGAGTAACACGATCCTTGTCACTGTGACGGTCTGTGGTGGGGAATAATGGCCATGAGTTTATGAAGCTTTTAAAGTGAGACAGCGCATGAGCAGTGAGTGTGATGACTACATGAATAACCTTGGGAGCGATCACATGTGTTATGTGCATGGCTGATTACTGGGGAGTGCTTCATATGCAGGATTTTTGGGGAAAATCCAGCCAAAGGCAACACAACTAACAATATATTATAATGTAGAATAGTGATCTTAAAGCACAAAGGGTTTCCTTATAAGCAATATCTGGGTTTTCGCTGTACTGACCTCCATCACCTCTCTTCTTACTGTTCTTCTGCATTTAAATGTACAACTGGGAATGTCATAGAACAAACACAAGTCCAAGAAATTCATGGAGCACATTGAAGGTAACTTCTTGGTGCAGGTATAAGGAAGCCGACTAGGAGAAGTGCTCTCCTAGACTTGTTTGTAAACAGAGAGAGGGCTCATGGGTAAAGCGGTGGTTTGGTGTCTGCCTTGGTCACAGTAACCACAAAGTACTTGAGTTTCAGATTATTGGCAATAGGAGAAAAATGGTCAGCTGTCAGGAAACTATACAACCATAAGGACTATGTTGTTACTACCATCTGTATAGGCAGCCACAAAAGTTGCTGTGATGTTACATGTTAGAACACAACTTTTTTTTTTTTGCCATTGTTTTTCACTGTTTTGAATAAATATACTTTTTTTGGTGCTATTACGTGAGCTCAGTTGGATGAAGTGAATGAAGCTTATGCACTACTGAAAACTACATCCAATTAAGAATATTTCACTTCTCTAGAAAGCAAAAGGCTGAGGCTTCAGAAAGAAGAATAAATAAAAGTGGATTGAAGATCTATAGTATCTTGATTTTCGGATTCTGAAAATCGTGCATCGATGATTTTTGTAACAAAAGCAAATGGAGTATGATTGGTCTCCTAAAGAAGATCGGCATATCAGGTTTCAGTGGTCCCTTCTGACACCTTGTAGAAAGGAGGTATTCTTTAATTTGGAGACAGCTCATGATAAAGTTCTGGACCCTCAAAAATCATGAAAATGTCAGGGCTCTGTATGATGCTCATCCATCAGGAAAGCTCTTTTGCACATACCTCATTTTCAGGATTACAGTAAGTGAACTTTATATATGAGTTATTGGTGCAATATTTGGCAAGCCTAATAAGCCATATCAGTGATTTATCATTGTGTTGGCAACATAATCTTGAGGCTTAGGAAATGAAAGTGTGAAAACAGGAAATGTAAAAGTATCCATAAGAACCTTCCTGTGCAACTCCTAGCCAGGAAACATGCTACATGTTAGAGAATAGAATCTCCGCTCTCCCAACAGATGGAGTTGCACTGTGTGTGGTGGTTAAATTAACATTGTAGTAACATGTGTTTGTTGAGAGACAAGTAGGTGACATGAATGAACATCAAACTCCTTAGATAAAAAGTTATGGGGGGGAGTGCTGTCCAATATTGGTAGAGGAAAGGGGAATGAAGGGAGGTGAATAAAAGTCAAAAGCCAAAGTCAACGAATATCTCCTTAAGTCACTGCCTCGTGGTGCTGTAACAAAAGAAGAGGAAACACGAAAAGTTGCACTGAAGGGAGAAGAAGAAAGAGAGATTATGTAATGAGAGTAGTATTTATCTGGTTTGGCATTTCTATATCATGTAAATTTTTCAAAATACTCTTAACACTTAGAGAAAGATCTGATAAATAGGGCCCTACTGTTCTTTTTAACCAAAATAATTTTTAGCTGTTCTTTCCCAGTTAATGGAGTAGTTGATATCATTTAGTCTTTTAAATTATGTTTAGTCTATTTGGCATATTTCCAGTTCACTAGCTGATTGTTGGTATTTTGTTTGGAAAGGCTAAAAGAAGCACAGGTCATATTTCGGATTGGAAGGTAAAGGGCCCTGCTTACTAATGTTGTGCAGATATCTTACCCAATTTAGTTTGTGCACTAATGCTAAATTCTATCCTCCAACTGATGAACTAATGAAGATGGGGTGTAAATTATTGATACTAATTTAAAACTTAAGAAATGTTTCTCATGTGGTTAAGCATTACAGTTCCACAAATGCACTGACTTTTACAGAACAGCAGCATAACCATCATATTTGTACCGTTTAAGATGATCAGACAATAAAATCTGTCAGTTTTTTTTTTTTTTTTGCAATGGGACATTTTATTCAATGAGCAACAATAAACAATAAAATTCTTAGTATGGTTGACAGATTTGTTTAAAAGGCATTATGTCGACACGTCAATAAAATCACTGCCTGGGTAGTTCCATCATACAGAAGCATATTGCTACATAACATTCCCTAATGCAGTAGGCCCTGCAATTGTCTACTTAATGGAATAGAAGAAGGAGTGTTCTGTTCCTGATACAGGTAAATACTTTTCTGTGGTAATTTTATAGTGAAGCATCAGTCTATTTGATTATGGTAAATATAGGATAAAAAGTCAGCACTTTCTGATTATTTTGATACCCTCTGAAAATGACAGGGAAGCATTTAGGATTCATTTTATATACTGTTCGTTGTTTTAAATATTGTTAATTTGTAGTTGTGTAACTGGAGTTTTTCTAATGGTATGATTGTATATTTAATATAGTTGAAAATTTTCCTATAAAATTAAGACACGTGCATTTTGTAATTTCAAGTTAAAATAGCTTGATATACTACACAATAACTAGACATATTTTAACATATCTTCTTGATATCAAACAAATGTATGTCTTCATGTTTTCCTATTTAGCTAATTGCTTTTGTTTAATTACTAGAGATTCCTTGGACTTGTAATTGCAGTATAGCATTTACTACAAAGGAAAATCTAAATCATTGTTTTCTCCTGAATCCTGTTTACTCAAACTGCAAATCCCCTGTGTTTTCTTTTGTCTAGGCTTGAGAGAAAAAGAGTGCAAAAATAGATTTTCTTAAAAAAAATAAATAAAGTAAGCTGTATTTTGAGAACAGAGAAAATTCAGTGGTTTCTAGCATTTTGCAGTGGGCTGGTTTTCAAAGGAAAAAGAGCACAAAGCAAACAACCCAATCCCCCCAAAATCACACTAATCAAGATTATTTCTTCTAAATGGTGAGTTATTGTGCTGAATTTGTTATTTATTTCTTTATTTTTAATAAATGCAGTGATCACTGAAGATTGCAACGGTATCTTCAAATTAAACTCATCAGCTACCTAGAAATAATGTGATGTTCAGCTTTGAGAAATAGCCATTACATCTTCTATAATTTGGAAATGTAAAATTAAAAAATACTTTTATGTGCTAATATAATTAATTGATCTCTGATGACTGATTATATCCTGCAAGGCTTAATGCAAACCTTACATCCTTATCTGCTTCTCTCCATTGGTTAATCCTAATATGTATCAGGTCATGCCTGTGAGGACCAATAGATAGGGCTTTACTGATTTCATTCAGGGATTGAATTTCATTTTTAAGTAAGCATGTATAAAACGTGCAGTTATTTGATCAAACAGTTCCTCCTCCATTTTTCAGCCAAGCCTTCACAGCAGATTTCAGGCTTACATCTCCTGATAAGGTAAATGCTCCCAACAGTTGAGGTAAAGATGGTGAACTACTGTGGGGAAAAGGCAGCCACTCACTTGTGTAAATCCATTCAAAGTCTTTTAGGCAGCACAGGAAACAAACACAGTTAAAAAATATATCCTGAACTTACTTGTGAATATTGTTGGAATTATGGGCAGAAGATTTTTCTCGTTCTACTAAGTTCATTGACTTCAACTTTAGTACTGGAAAATTAATTAGGGCTTTCATTTGTATATAGATTTGTTTCTTCAGCTGAAGGAGCAAATGCTGATTTCTGCAGTCAAATACCTTTTGATCTAAGTGTGAAATGATAGTGATGAATACTGTTTTCCTTTCCTTTTTTTTTTAATAGTTGTCTTGTGGAACTCTTCATTTATTACAGGAAAAACAAACTATCCCTTGCCTGCTATCCCACTGTCTTGGCAACTAGAACACAGTGAGCAAATGAGTTTTGGGGGGTTTTTTTCACCTTTGTACCTGTTACAGGGAGGGTTTGAAAAGCACGTGAGAATTGAAACTCAAACACTGTTGTAAACGCAACTTTGGCAGTATTTTATTACAAAAGGTAGCCAAGTAAGATGGAAACCCCCAGCAAGGGAGGGGGAGAGAAAGGGAGAGAGAGACAGAGAACACCAAGCCCCATGTAAGGGCCCTTTCCCCAGGTGTTACTTACACAGATTTGTCTTACCAACTTTAGAATGCCCAAACTTCCCGTGGTAGAGGCAGTATCCTCAGAGGCTGGCCCGCTGATGGGTGTCCCTGCCGAGACAATGTTCATGCGTAGCGGTCCCCCGCCCAGGACAAGCCATCCACCTTTTATCTATTTGCCAAAGGGGGCGCCTACCTCGGTGGGCGTGGCCATCACCCTCCAGCTGAAGGTCCCTGGCCCCTCCCCCCATTATGGAAGTGGTCTTCCACTGTGTGGGTGCAAGAGCATTGGAATTTCCCTGCGCTGACCACTCCAGAGGGTCTCAATGAAATGGGTCTGGGGCTGTACTTCATTCCTGTCTTCCTCCCTTTCTCCTTCAAGTGTCCTTGGGCACTCACTAACCAGTCGTGTGAGCCCAATTAATTCTAGTTTACATTGAATGTTTCCCTCAAGGACAAAGTTCTCCCTTTATCAGTGTGTGTTTTCCCATAACTTGGCAGGGAAAGAACAATTTCTCACAGGTGGCTGGGCAAAACACAGACCAAAAAATACCAGTATTTACACCAGCATGGATACAGTACCTTTTATGCCAATGGAAGGAATGGTTTAGACCTGGCTGCGTGAATTTTACCTCATACAGGAAAAGGGCTTTGAAAGTGTCTTCATTCCCAGAGGCTGCTAGAGAATATACCCATCTGTGTTAGAAAACTTTGTGATGCCATTGGACTCTCTATCATTTAGGTAATGAAGATGGGTGTCAGACAGTGACTGAAACTGAAAAATACTGAAAGTGTTATTGATCAAATAAAACAGCTTTGTCACTGTGATGTGTTAGGACTATTACTTCTATAAAACTGTTATGAAATAAAGCTTTCATTAGGCACAAGAAGTACAATGTAGCTGCAATGTTTTCTATTTTTGGTGGTGTTTTGTTTTTTTTTTTTCCAGAGACCCCTTAATCCTTTTCTTCAGGACATAATGGTTTTGTGATGACGTAGAAATGAGTTTGCATATTTTTATAATTTACACAAGGTATTTTACAGTTACCTGGTTTTACTCTTCAATACTGTATCACTTAAAAAAGCCCAAACACTATGATTTAATTATTTGATTTTTTATTTATTTTTTTTTTTTTTTACAAGTAAGAAATGAGAAAAGGTGATAACAGAAGTTTACATAAGATATATTAAAGAAGGAGCACAAGTTATTCTGGGGAAGACATGAATCCAGCTTCCCTAGAATCTCCACTTTCTTTTTCCAATGACCATATCTTAGTACTTCAACTGATTTGCCATTGGGAGCCAAGTGCTGCAGCCTGTTGCAATTTGGAGCCATATCCTTCAAGTTGTTGTGTTTGGGAGTCACGTGCTGCAGAGGTTTGTGAAGAGCAAGCATTCATACAGTGGCATTTTTCCACGTATACGTAATTATAATTTATGCTTGTTCCATTTTGACAAGTCAGGGTCACCTCTCTAGTTTTGGTGCTCAGCTCACGGCAGCAGCTACATTCATGTTGCATCTGGTTTGCTTCAAGAGAATACCTGTGTTCCACCAGAAAAAAAAGGTACATCTCAGTAAAAATTGACACACAGGAACTGCTCCATGACTTTTGGAGGTGTTTGGTTTGGGGGTTCTTTTACATTATCTTTTCCTCCCTTTCAGACACACTTATGAATATGATTTTAATTACCTCTCCTCAATGGTGAAACTGTTCTTCCTTCCATTGAATCTGATTCAATTCAATGGAATCATATAAACACATTAACTTTGTTGCTATTCTGTGATCACAGAGTCGTGTAGGTTGGAACAGACCTTTCAGCTGGAGTCAAACCATTAACCCGTCACTGCCAGGTGCCACATTTGCATGTCTTTTAAATACCTCCAGGGATGGTGGCTCAACCACTTCCCTGGACAGTCAGTTCTGATGTTTGACAACCCTTTCAGTGAAGAAATATTTCCTAATATCCAGTCTAAAGCTCCCCTGGTGCAACATGAAGCCGTTTCCTGTTGTCCTTTCACCTGTTACCTGGGAGAAGAGATCAATCCCCGCCTCACTACAGCCTCCTTTCAGGTAATTTGTAGAGAGCGATAAGGTCTTCCCTGAGCCTCCTTGTCTTCAGACTAAACAACTCCAGCTCCCTCAGCTGCTCCTTGTAAGATCATCACACTGCTCCACAACCTTCCCTTGCCACTAAGGCTGACAAGCCTGTAGTTCTCTGGATCCTTCATCCAACCCTTGTAGCTGGGCATCACGTTTGCTAACCTGCAGTCAACTGGGACCTCCACAGTTAACCAGGACTGCTGACAAATGATTTAAAGTGACTTGGTGAGCACTTTCTCCAGTTCCCTCAGTACCCTTGGATGATAGATTAATGTGAGAGACCAGTAAAAATGAAGTATAGGTGAAGCCGTAGAGAGGTTAGATTAATTTTTAGAACTTACGCTGAGGATCCAGGACAACTTCCTTCACAATATGACAGCTCAACAGGTTCAGAAGACTCACAGTCAGCGTGGCGGATCACAGTTTGCTTGCTGTAAGGCTTGCACTTCATAGCTTTGTAAAAAGAGAAGAAGGAAATATATTTCAAATCTCTAGTTCAAAACAAAAGGAATGCTAAAAGAGTTTCAAAGTGTATGATTGATTAGTGGGAATCTGCACTGTGGGGTGGGGAGTGGTTACTGTGTTTTGTATCAGGAATTTTCAGATTATTCTTTGATTTGTGCTGTAAAGTGTCTTTGGAAGGTAGTGCAGAGGCCTGAGCATTGCTGGTTTTATTTGTGATATTAAGTATCAAGAAAATGAAGCTGCATTTTCCTTTCGAATAAATAGTGAAACTCAGGGTATTCGTATATAGAATATGTAAAAACGGGGAGTGAGGAATCCTTCCATCCACTCAAAGACAGTTACAAGCAGAACACAATCCTCTTCAAGTAGAACATGTAAACACAGCATTACTTACGTTTACATACTTTGCAGCAGCCATCAGGAGTAGTCTCTGTTTCATCCTTAGTAAAAGTAAAGGAGGATTAGTATTAGTGCAGAGATTACAATCATGAGCAAGAATATGAGTTAGTAGTACTGATACTGGGCAGAAGGGTCCTCTGTGATGAACACTAAACGAAACAATGAATGACTTGCTGTCCTCACCATAGAAGTCTTGAATCCTTGTAGCCTCATAAAAAATACCAAGCTTTTCTTATTACTAATGCTACAGCAAGACTTTTATTTCATTCTTAAGACATTCCTGCAACTTAAGTGAAACTGATTTATTTTATTCTTCCTTGTCCCTCATTGCTCTTTTAAACTTCATGCAATCAATGAAGAATTGATTAAAACTTACAGGATCACACTCTCCAGGTTCATACTCGGGGCACACTTTTTTACTTTGGACTGCAACAAACTGATCTTCAATTTTTTCACATTTGTAATGGCTGCATTGGTCCAGTGGCAGAATCTCATTAACCTAAGATTTTACAAGAAAAGCAAAAAAATTTTTTTTCATTGTGATCAAGTATATCAGAGCTAATTAAGTTCTCATACCTCAAAGATTCTCAGATCCTTTTGAACTTCCTTCAAGTGACAAAAATTAAATTCTGCAAACTGTAGCTAGCTTGAAAGTTTAAATCCTGGATCTGAACACTCAGACCCAAAATTAGAAACCATTGCCCCATTAACCACACATATCAAGAATTTGTTGTTCCAAGTAAGTGTTCACTTAAAAAAGCCGATGTGTTGTTTTTACAGTAATTTCAGTATTATATTTTTACTAGTAAGGGACGTGAATTGACATTATACATTTTATATATAT
>JAWWEU010000158.1:17086698-17128164 GCA_035583155.1 Acropternis orthonyx
GGTTCCTATTTTTATTTCAGGAGTGGTGGAAGGAGATGTGGTTGATGTTGGAGGCTGGGTTGCCAGAGTGGAGGTTTTTTGTGAAGCAGTTGAGGCTGAGGGTGTTTTGGTGCTTCCAACTGTGGTGCTGGCAGTGCTGGCAGTGCCAGTTGCCGGGGTGGGCACTGTTGGTATTGATGTGGTGACAGTTGGGCCTTGTGTTGGCAGGGCAGTAGAACTGGAGAGAACTGTCATAGCAGCAGTGGTTTTTGTTTTTAATTCGGGGACAGTGGAGATGGTATTGGTTGATGTTGTAGTCTGGGTTGATATAGTAGAGGTTTCTACTGTGGGAACCGTGGTTTGGTAACCTGTTGTTGGGATTTGAGACGTTGTTGATGTAACTGAAGGTTCAGTCATAGTTGTTCTTTCTCTGTCTTTTGGTGATGTTGTAGTTACTCCACTTTTTTGCACTTCTGTTTGTAATTTTGGTGTTGTTGGTTTTATCTTTGTCTGTACTGTGAATTGTGTTGTTCCTGCAGCAGTAGTCATGGGTTCTTTTGTGGTTGTTGGTGTTGTGGGTTCTATTTCTGAACATGGTATGTATCTGCAGCATGATATCCTGATTTCGTAATTATAGCACTTCTTAGATTCTTGGTCCTGGTTATTGCATATTAATCCTCTGCTTTGACTGCACTGCACTGTTTGGTTAAGGTTGTTAATTTCTGTTTCTGGGTATTCTTTGGCTCTGCATTGAACACCATTTGGGTTTGTACACACACTGTATCCTTTATCCCTGAGAGTTTCAAATGTTTCATAATCTCCACTGTCCTCTTTGTTTTCAGGCTGAGTGGAATCATACCATTCTGACCATTCGCACACATTTTTCACACACACAGTTGTCACTGGTGTTGCCGTTGTCATTTCTGTAATGAAAAGGAGAAACCATCAATCCTGTCTTCTCTTATTAAAGAAAGTTCCAGGAAAAAAATTATTCTTCTTCCATATATTTTTTTTCTGTAATTTTTTTATATTTTGTATTAATTTAATGAACTTGCTTAGGCAGTCTTGAATATAATTTCTACAGTAGGTTTTGACCTTTTTTCTGTATTATTATTACAGTGGTACTTTCTCTGACATCTATTAAAAAACTGTAGCTAACTATAGCTAACCTGATATCCTTTGCATGGTATGTCAGTACTTAGATAATTGCTGTGGTATATGTAGAGTAGGTTTTATTCTCCTTGTTATTATCTTTGTATTTATTTACCCTTAGCTGCATAACCATGCAGACTTTAAAACATTTTTACAGGCTAATGACTTTTTGACTTTTTCAATTATTATAAGATGTAACATATTTATAAACCTAAAATATGAAATATATAGTTAACATATATGTATTTTATATATAGTGCATTATAAGAGCATACACAAATAATATATATTAAATATATCATCTAATAACTTTTTTCTAGTTATTTTAATAAGATTTCTTTTCATATTCTTAACATGAAGATGACCATGTGGAACAGATACCACTTTCTCCATATGAATGTTACTTAACAGAAGACTTAAATGTGAATATTTAGTTCCTGCTGTAGTATAATTTTGTGGAAATATTTCTCAAAGTTACTTAGAATTTGGTCACTATAATGAATTAACTGCAGGAATAAAGTAAAAGTGTACTGCAGAAGTAGAAGGAAACTGTTGATTTGGTTGTTAAATACAATTAGGAAAGGTTCGAAACAATGGTTATAAATAGTTTGAACATTCCCTTAAACTAAATTTCTTGTCTTCAATTTGTACTCATGTGCTCAGTAATTTAAGAAATGGCAG
Organism: Acropternis orthonyx; assembly: GCA_035583155.1. Lineage (NCBI taxonomy): Eukaryota > Metazoa > Chordata > Aves > Passeriformes > Rhinocryptidae > Acropternis > Acropternis orthonyx. The sequence continues at coordinate 17,088,511 of JAWWEU010000158.1, forward strand.
GAATTATCCTTCATGCTTTCAGAAACTGGTCAAGTACTTCTGGTTTTTGCTTGCAAGGAAATGAGAAGATTCTCCAGGATTTTATTAATAATAATTATTAATAAGCTCCATTATTTTTTTTCCCTGGGAAAAAACATGGTGAAACAGGGAAGACTGAATTTGTAAGAAGTGCTGAACTCATTTCTACATCCTTGATTATGGTCTTCTTTTGCAATTGAAGCTGCCAGGTGAATTGGCGGCTCTGGGAAAAGTCAACATTTTCAAGTGAAATTATAGGCCATTAACTGATGAAAAGGTCCTCTCTTTCAGGCAGTTTTCAGTCACTGACAGAGATTTTTCTGTTATTGTAAAGATTATTCATGCATACCTGAAGTAGTAGTTGTAGGCTGACTTGTAGAAAATGTAAATGGGGTTGTTGTAAAAATTCCACATTTAAAGATGTTTCTGCTTATTGTTCCGTTGACATCGCATGTTGCACTGATACACCATCCAGTTCCATCTGTGGTGTTATAGATGAGCTCACCATATTTATAGCTATTCCCTTCATAAATGCAGTGACAGGCTGTAATTTAGAAGAAGTTTATTGTCAGGCATCTCTGAAAAGATAATATCCAGTATTTCATTTTCTCAGTAATTTTTCTTAGCTGTCTTACCTTTATCATCAAACTTGCACTGTAAACCTTCTGATGTGCACTCACTGAAATAGAAAGCAGAAAAACCCAAATATTTTTTGATGGTGGAGTAATTTGATTAGTCATCTTTCTGACAGATGTTGGCATCAAAAGACAAGGCACTTTATTTGTGCTTATTCTTTTAGTGTCCAGTTGATTTTGGCTTCTTTTTGGCCATTATTTTCCCAAATATTTCTTTATGTTAAACCCGAACTTATGAATAGGAGTGAAGTTAAATTTTGTGCAAAGCTACAGGTAGAAATCTTAAGAAAAAGTTTCCTTATTTCCTTCATATCACTTTCCTTGCACTCACAATGTTTTTGTACTAAATAGCAGTCTAGAAAAGGAGAGTCTAAATACTCAAGCAATGTAATAAAATCCTTGGAAGTAGGTCACTATTAGATATCTTTAGTCCTGGTATATTTTTCCTGCCACAGGAATGTGAAATAGAGAAAACCTGGTCATAAAGGACCTCTTGTTCTTGATGTATCTATATGCTGAGGATTTGCAATATAATCAGGAACAAATTCAACAGAACATAAAATCACGTAAAACATCTTACTAATGTAGTATGGAAACCATCATTAGATAGTAAAACATTAGTTTTACACAGACAGCATAATCTAATCCTGTCATGTAAAAGGAATATGCAATTTCCTACTCTGTTTTGTTCTTTTTCCTTGTATGTGATGAGGCTGGTATGTTAAGTCTTACCATGTATTACATTCATCCCGTTTATATATCTTTCCATCTTCATCATCATAACAGTCACAGAGACTAACACACTTCATCTGATCCTCATGAAAATATGGCTTGTCTGGTGGGCAGTTAGGGTAGCAGCCTGGAGGAAGGAAGGGGGAATGTACATAGTAGAAAAGGTAAGTATGAGATGCAGTCAGCAAAAGTGTTATTTGTGCAGAATGCGTTTACAGGTCTTGTTTTTAATTAGAGTAACGTTTTTACTTCATTTTACCCAGTTACTCTAGTAAGTAATGCAGAGCCCATCCACAAGGACTTAGTCCTAGAGATCTTTTTAGCTCCAGTTTCCATACTCTGCCTCCGTTCATGTGGATGTAATGATATTGAAGAGTGTTGAATTGTGTAAATGCAGCTGATGGGGGAAATACCCACTAAAAGGTACTTGCAGCTCTTTTTACCTTCTAAACCTGGCAAGTCATTGAGGCATTTTCCACTTGGGTTCCTACAGGTCTTCATACAGGAGGCTCCACAAGGCTTATAGTGCCATTCACATTCTCCTTGTTGATTGTAGTAATCACAGAACAGGGCTAAGGAGAAAGAGAATATTGGACAATGTCCCAATTATGGTGGCCGGGACTGGTTTATCAGTGCCTGGATGTAACCAAAACTGTGTATTCTACACCCTCTACGTCCTTTCTGATGAACTGTTAATAATGAATTGTTTGCAGCAGCTGCCCAGGACACACCTGACCCCTCAGGCTACAAGCTGGGTGTTAAAGAACCTTGCGAGGCATGGGAATGTTTCTGTCTTCACATCAGTGACTCAGCCATGATAACTCCCCTCTGGGGAGGCATTAGAACCTTCGTACCCAGCCTGAGGGATCATGTCTGCTAATGGGATATTAGGGACTGGCACAATAGGCAGTTGCAATGGCCTAGACCATCAAAGATTCCAAAAATATTCCATTACTCACGGAGTTAAATCACCCTTTGTGGAACTCCCCGCCCTGGGGAAGGTACTGGGCATTCCCACCTAAACCTGAGCATATGTAGTCTTCGGGTTTTGGGACTTCTGGTACCACTTGTTGGATCCAGGGGAGGACCAGAACCCCAGCAGGACAGTGACTGCCACTCTCGACAGGACTGTGACCATCATCCTCACCAACAGGTTTTCCTTTCCCTTTACTTTGTACTCAGGGGGATCATGTGGCACTCAGCACAGGGGCTGATGAACACCATTCTGTTCGTGCCCCAGGGTGTTGGGTTACACACCTGTTTTTTGTGGGTTAAACCCAATTTTTCTCTGTATCATTGTATTTATTGTAATCTTTTCAACAAATTGTAACTCTGACTTGTAATCTCTTTTGAGCTTGGGTTCATTTCTCCTGCTGGTTTACCTTTAAACCAGCACAGACATGTTCAGAAAAAAAAAAAGAAGAGCAAATAACTTAAGCATGAAAAATTTACACACTGAGATTCTAACACATATATGTAAGATACCCAGAGCACGTTTCAAGGATGTCAGTAAAGCACTGTACATTTAACTACAACTTTCAGAAGAAGTGTTTATGACATAAAACTCACGACAAATTGATGGGCTTCTCCAGGCTATGCATACACCAACTTCACTACATGCTTGAGCATAGGCAGCTACAGCTGTACAGAAGCAGTCACAGTCTCCTCCAGTGTCGCAGGCACAAGCATCTGTCACACATGCTTGGTAATATTTTGCTGGTTCAACCTGTTATTAAACAGAAAGGTAATACTGGTGTACAGTACTAATACTGGTAATAAGGTATACAGAAAGGTAATCTTGCCTTCTAAATTCCTCTTGGCTTTGCTGGAGTAACTTTCTTAAAATTGTAATATCTCAGAAGAAAGGCCTACATTGGTAATCTTTTGTAAGACTACGTTAAAACACCAGAGGTGATGCCAAATAATACATCCAAATCACATACTGACAGATCTTCTGACACCCAGACATGTGTCCTGGGGGAAGATTAGACTCATTTTCCCAAGAAATAATAGGCCATTGCAAAGAGTTACCTGGCAGTGTTTGATATGTATTTAGTGTTAGATAAAGGCTATGCTGATACTTCATTACTATGTTATTACTATGTTGAGCTTGTGTTCTGTACCTGGTATATGAGAATTTTTATTCAAGTCAGTCTATAAGGAAATACATATAATTATGAAATTATTATTCTTTTGCAATACATCAGTAATTCTTATGAACGTATTGTCTAACAGGTAGCGACTATAAATCTGTCCCGTTGAGCAAGATTCAGATTGAAGTTTTCCTGACACTATCTGAAGTGAAACATGCTAATAAATGAGGCATGCATGTTAAAACACGTGAGGATAGCACCTTCAATGACACACAGACTTAGTTTTCACACAGTAAACTTCTGCCCTGGTAATACCTGAGAGTGACAGGCAGCAAAGACATTGCTGTTGATGATGCTACACTGCTTCTCTGACCAGGACTTGCGGTAAGGGTTGGTAGAACATGGGTCCTTGACACTGTAAGCATCAGGACATGTAGAGGATACTTTCCAGCTGTTTCCAAACTCGAGGACATTCTCTACTACAGACTGACTCCTTGTAGTAAAGTCATTGATGCTGTTGCCATCATAATTTCCACAGAGACCACAGATCTGGCCCTACAAAAGGAAGTAAATAAAATAATGAATGTGAGAAAATTTGAAACAACATCTGAGACTGAAAGAATATTTGAAATTTAGCTCTTAGAATGGTGCCATTCCGTTTTATCAGTCCTGAACATCTTCATGCTCTGGTTCCTCAGCAACAGACCATGACCACTAAGTCTAGAAGGATACTGCTCGTGACTTTTCTTCTTCTAAATCTGAACAATAAAACCATCTTTGTCTTTGTAACCTTCTGCTTTGATAAGGAAATGAGGACTCAGCTGACTAAGCTTTGTATTTTAAGCCTTGTTTTATACACTAGATGTACATATAAAAAACAGTCTTATAAAGCTGTCATAAGTATTACCAGTTCAGCCACATAATATACTCATTGAGTCTTTACCACTAAGACTGCTTACAGATATAAAAAGAAATTACATTTTCATTGCACACCCAGAAATATGCCTCATTCTAAATGTATGGATCTGTACAGCTGTGATAGGCTGCAATAGGTCCTATGCTTTCTCTGTGAGTCTGGGGTGCATACTTTTCATATTACTACCATTTTTACAAAATGTCAGTGGGTGAGGCAGCAAAAGAACCTCTGGTACTGAACCAAGGTGGTACCTCTATTTCTAAAGTACATTTAATTTATATACCTAATTTAAACCTCAGTGTGGTATACAATAAGATAGGCAAATTCCTTATATACTACAGTTTTTAATACTTATGTATCATAAGCTAGGAAAAGGTGTATGACAATGGGAATGCATTTTCCTTGTCGCCTGTGTAGTTATAAGCTTGAAAAATATGAGGTAGCATCCAAGAGGCTTTCACTCATAATATTCACTCACAATACACTTAAGTATTACACTTACTTCTTAAAGTAAGAATTTCATTTGTGTGTCAATGAGAACAGGAGATAATGGATTACTTTCAAGATGAAGACTACTCAGTTGATTTATACACATGTAGTTATGTAATTTTAATAAGGTCTGATAACCTTTACCAAAGTTCAGTGGGTAATTTTAGCAAAGTGAAGTCAAAAATAGCGGTTTGCCAACTCAAATTCTGTCAGGTCAAATAGGCACTGAAAGCTGCCTTCGGAGATCAGAACAGCAGCAGGATGATGACATAGCTTCCTGAGGCACCAGAAGAATGAAAAACAACATGGGATGTCCTGCAGGAATGCTAGAGACGTCACCTGTTCAGAGTCTTGGCAGGGTCTCAACAAAATTCACACCCAGTCAAATCTGCACTGTAAATTGCCATCTAACTGCTAGTTCCACACCTTAAAATCAGGGCTGAGCTTGATGAAGATGCTGGTTTTCTTGTCCCACATGAGGATCAGTCCGCTTGTGGTCTCAATTACCAAGTACATACCCATATAGCGGACTGTGTATGGCACCTGATCGTTTTGTCCTCTCTTTACTACACTGACATGTTCTTCACCAAGTATCAGTTCATAGCTCTGAAACAGGAGGAAAAGGTCATTAGAAATGAGCTCAGTAGCTGCAGCTGTGCTCTCAAATATGTTTTTCTACTTTTAAGAGTACTATGAATAGTTTATATAATGAAAACAAATAATCAAAATTAAATAAAACTATATAGTTCAGATCTCAGGTTCCTGGAAGCAAGGTAAAAGATATTTTAAACAGTCTTTTCAACATTGTGGAGGAACTACATTGCATAGAATAAAAGAATCTTCTGACATGATAGGCTAAATTTCTGCTAAAGACTATTTTCCTGTAGATCTGTAGTTTTATCAAGAGTGGTATAAGATAGTGTGGGAAATGGAAAACAAAGCTAGGAAGCTCTACCAAATATATCACTTGCATCTAATATAAACCTAATTTAATAGCTGAATTGCTTTTTAAAATATTTTCCAACTTCCTTGAAGCAGTGCCTGTCTGGGCTTCTCCTAAGTCTTACAGAACAAAACTGGTCTATATCCAAAACCTTCTTACCTCTAAGAAAACTTTGATGGATTTTGAGCAAGTTGTTCCAGTGTTGCCACAGGGAATATTTTCAGTGACAACCCTGAAGGTCCCATTGGCTGTGCCAGTCTTCCCACAGTGGTCCTGGGTAGAGAATAACATTTAAAAATATATTATTTTTACAGACATGATCAAGATTACCTCTCATTTGCTATTGCTAACTGTCAGTACCTGGACTAGTGTATATTCACAATTTCCATTGAAGCTGAACCTTTTGTCATCAAAGGTGTTATAGTGACCATCTCCATAAACAGCACAAGTGCCCAGACATTGATTTTTGGTACATTCCCACCTTCTGTTCTTGCATACACTAGAAAAGAGAATAAAATATTTTAATAATAGAACTACTCACTGTTTTGTGTAGACATGTCCCAGCAATCGGTGTTTGTTTGACAACTCATTCCTGTTAAATGTTACCTTAATTCTGGAGTTAAAATTGCCTTTTACATTTTTCATGTAAAGAATTAAATCAAAGGTCTGTTCTGCTACTCTGAATACAATAATGGCAAAACAAGATACTTCCTGAACCCTGTAGTCCTCAAGGTTTCTTCCCATTCTGTGCTTTGGCCATCTGATATAGATCAGAAAGCAACCTGCTCATACAGTGTATTCCAAAACCAAAAGATTCATCAACTGATTAAAAGTGCAGTCCAAATCTTTCCTCACTGCTGTACTATTTTAAGGCTTTTAGAAAGGAAAAGGGTGGAACCAGGAATGCTACTTCTACAGGTGTATTTACCAGGTGTTACAGTCAGCATTGATCTTTTCCCCAGGCTGATACATGGCTTCATTGTGAATACATGGACATTCCTCTTCAGGAATGCAACCACCTTTTCCATCTAACACAAGCCCGTTCGGGCACACACAGCCAGATGTACACTGTGTGATGTACTGGAAAAGACAAGAAAAAGACAATTTCAGAATGAAACAATCACATTAAATAACAGAATATTAAACTCTCATAAAATGTCTTTATATGTTATTTTTGCTGCCCAGCTTAAGTGGGAGAGAACTATGAAGTACTTCTAGGACAACAGAACAAAAAGGAAGTTATTAGCCATTGATTTAATAGAATATAAATCTGTTGAAGATAAATGTTTTATGTATACCAATCCTGATCGTTCTGCTGGAACCTGTGAAATTTAAAATACATTGGATCTTGCACTTTGTAGTGGGTGATTTGTGATTGAATGGACTTTTAAAAAGAAAAATAAGTAATTTGTTTTCAGTCTGGTTGAGTTACATTGAAATCCATTAGTCTCATATGGTACTTATTTGTGAAATGGCATGTAGCCACCAAGAACCTAGGCAGAGTAATATAGTTAGATGTGCAAGAGGTTCATAAATGCAGCATGGTGTGGGAAAGAATCAGTTCTCCAGTTTTTGCCACGAACTTTCTCCTACAGAAGTACAGACCCCCTGATTTTTCACTAGTAGTTACTGTTACCTGCAGTAGCTGAAGAAAGGTAGACACTAATTTTAATTAATTAGGATGTTACTTTATTGTATTTTGATCTAAGGGTCCCATTGTTAATGCTTCATAACATCATTTTAGGCGTATGCTAGAAGAATGAAGTATCTGTATTGTAGATGTGGAGTAGATCCGAGAGAGCTGCTACTTTAACAGTGAGAGCACAGACAAAACCTGGAAGCACCATTTCATTCAGCCTTGACATACTTACACACTGCATATCCAGAGTCTGGCAACTTTTTTGGCATTCTGCTCCAGTTTTTCCTGCAGTGGCGTTTGTACAGTCAAAGTAGACCATGGGAGATTCACAAACTAGAGGAAGGAAAGAAGTGAGAGTAGTAAAGAAATGGCGCAGGCTTTATTCCACAGTTGTAGGCATTAAAACCATCTAGAAATTCTTTGGAAATTCCCCATTTCAATTAGTAGAGATTGTTGTCTCTGTTCAATCTGTTGATTAGATATACTTCAGAGCACTGAATTACCAGGAAAAAAAACCCACAGTATTTCAGAAAAAAAAAAAGTATGTATGTAAAAAGAGGTCTGGTGATTAATCTAGGCTCACTCCTGCTTTTCATGATAACTGTTGCACTATAACTGAGAAATACTTCTATTAAAAATCCTTCAAAAGAATCAATTCTATGAAGTATTCTGTGCAAAATCTGGCAAAGAGGAAAAAAGAAAGTGAAAGATTATTTTTACCTGGAGTTGGATTTGGTGCTCCAATGCAATTCAGTCTTCCCTGGATGCAAGTGCTGTGAGAGAGGAAAAAACAATTTTTTTTTCCCTCTCAAACCATACATTGAGATGGAGAGCTACTTATCTCTTCTCCAATCAGAATTTTCAAAGGTATTCCAGAGTGCTGTTTTGCAGTCTCAGGGAAGCATTTCCCTCAATAATACTACATGTGATGCTTTCATATGATAACCATTATTGCTTAACAGAAAAATTCGTAGATTGTAATGAGTATATATCGCTGCTTCTTCCTTACATTCTCTTATGATCTCTCCTTGCTGGTAATTGTCAAAATTTTATACTTGAAAAATTATGGAATTAAATAAAAAATTGCACATAGATATAATTGCTCTATCAATCTCGAAATATCATAGAATCATAGAAAAATTTAGGTTGGAAAAGACCCTTAAGATCAATTGAGCCCAACCGTTAACCCATCACTGCCAAGTGCACCACTAAACCATGTCACCAAGGGCCACATTTGCATGTCTTTTAAATACCTCCAGGGATGGTGGCTCAACCACGTCCCCGGACATTCTCTTCTGATGTTTGACAACCCTTTCAGTGAAGAAATATTTCCTAATATCCAGCCTAAAGCTCCCCTGGTGCAACATGAAGCCGTTTCCTGTTGTCCTTTCACTTGTTACCTGGGAGAAGAGATCAATCCCCGCCTCACTACAGCCTCCTTTCAGGTAATTTGTAGAGAGCAATAAGGTCTTCCCTGAGCGTCCTTGTCTTCAGGCTGAACAACTCCAGCTCCCTCAGCTGCTCCTTGTAAGACTTGTGCTCCAGACCCTTCTCCATCTCTGCTGCCCTTCTCTGGACTCGCTCCAGCACCTCAATGTCTTTCTTGCAGTGAGAGCCATTTATTGTGGTTGGGCATCACATTTGCTAACCTCCAGCCAACTGGGACCTCACTGGTTACCCAGGACTGCTGAAAAATGATTGCAAGTAGCTCAATGAGCACTTCCACCAGCTCCCTCTGTACCCTTGGGTGGACCACATCTGACTGTATAGGCTTGTGTGTATTTAAGTGGTGTAACAGGTCACTAACCATTTCACTTTTCACTGTAGTAGCTTCATTCTGTTCTCTATCCCTGTCTTGGAGCTCAGGGGAATATGTACCATTCGTAAAAATTGAAAATAAAATCGAAAGAACTTAAAGTTGAAGAAGTTCAAGAGAAGAGCACTGTACTGAAATTCAGGAGGCAGGATGAAACCAGCTTAATGCGACACAGTTTTTAATGAGAAAATATGTATGCCATTGCATGAATGTTTTTCTAAAGATTCACTTACCATACACGCCCATTTTCATGGACAACTTCTCCAAATGGTACGGGAGTTCCTCTGTAGTAGCAGGGACATTCATTAGCAGGCACACATTTGCCACTCTCATCCATGTAGGTTCCATTTACGCAGGTGCAGCCATCAACTGGGACAAACTTAATGTTGCATGTGACATCAGGCTCACTCAGAGAGCGGCAGGTGGGTTGGCAGGAAGTGATGGTATAGCTGTAGCTTAGGGATTTGGGACATGAGGTGGTGTATTTTGCTTGAGAGAGGAAAATAAAATAGATTGTTGATTACAGAAGGTAAATTCTCCTGGGAAAAAGAACCACAACACAAGCAGTAGAAATAACATGTAAACAATACTGTGCACTTCCGCTTAAGTTGCATCTTTCATGTAAATGTATTTCTGAATACTTCCAGAGTTAATTCTGAAAAGCTACTCTACATGTGGAGTAAGGGATGTCTGCAAAGAAGAAACGAATTTTTCAAATGAAAGTTCAGGAAGAAACCCCTATTTGGTGCTGCCATTCATTGCCAAGCCTCCTAAACTTCTTGAAGTATGAGACAAGATGTCTCCCTGAACATCTTCTAGTATGCTGAAAACATACTGGATGAGCAGAACCCAGCATGCAGCTTCAAAACCTCTCATTTGCAAGTGTTCTGGTTGTTATTATTAGTACTGTTCTTCTAATATGTCACATTTTCTCTACAATAGCTTGTGATAAAGCTGTAGTGAAACTCAAAGTTGAACAGAAGCAGGTGGAGGCACTTTCATGACAGCAGTCCCTTTTCTAATCAAGCTATGTTTCTCATCTATTCATATTCACTTTTGTTAGCAATGGATTGATTCTAAGAGGACAGCAGAGAATTACTTCCAGGAGTGCACTTAACAAAATTCTTTCCTCTACAGTTACTGATTTGTCTAGAAATTGGTAGAAAATAATCTCTGATCAGTAGTTTTTATTGATGTGTGTTGTTAGGAAATGGGATAGTTAAGAGTACTTACAGCAGACATCAGTCCTCCATCCCTGCAGCTGGATTCCTTTTGCAGCACAAGCTCTCACATAGGAAGACAGGGCTGCACACAGACAGTTCTCGCTATTTTCACAGTTACATGTGTCAAACATGCAGTTCTAAGAATGGAGAGAAAAGCAAGATCTTGGCACTGGCAATATGGTCAATCTAAAAACATTATATTTCTGTCTTATTCCCTAATCCTTCTTCAGATATGCTTATTCATAGACCCCAGTAACACAACTTTATCACTGGCTAGTCTTTGTGTAAGTTTCCTGGCAGCGGAGAATGAAGGTAATAGAAATTCAGTTGATGTCTGCAGTTATTATTAGGAAATAGTGGTCTTCAAGTCTGTTATACATTTAACTTCATTGTCCTCTGAACCACATTAATAGCTGCACAATAGCATTCAAAACTCTGTTCACAGCATGCAGTCCAGGCACATCCTTTCACTGGTGTCCATGCCTGGAGGACTCCTAATGAGAAGAATGATTTGCAGTACATTGATAGCAGAATGATGATAATTAGGTAATGGACTTTCTGTGCCAAGTAGGTATTAATGAGATACCAGGCTGATGAGATGACAATTCACTGATATTCAGACAAGCATTTGACATGCCTTTACATACACTTTCTGCTATATGTGTAAAACCATCCAGGAGCAAATAGCTGCCTTTTCATTTGCAAACAAGTCAGGATCTTGAAGCCAAGGCTGACAATTGAATAAGCTAATGTTACAACACAAACAGAAACACATGTTCGAAGAAGGAAGTGCCGCAGTACAAAAATTAAGATACAGGCATTGCATAAGACATGTCTGGAACAGTCCTTTTCTGGTAGCTAGTTGTAATTATTCCATTTCTGTTGTTTCTACAGGGAAAAACAGTCTAACAAAGTACCGTGTGGTAAACAGAGGGATTCACTGCATAGTGGCAGTCAGCAAAAGGCCCTGTGCTGTCAGTTAGCAGTCCACACCAATGCTGAGCGTATTTTTCTGTGAAAAGAAATAAAAATACAAATGCACATTACTCTTTGTATTTCATTAGTCACAAAACCACACTGCCCTGGCCTATGAAGCCACTTCTGACATTTCATTAAATCTCTCCTTCTCCTGTCTTTTGTTTTGGTTGTGTTGTTTTTTTTGTTCCCCCCCCCCCCCACTCAGCTTGTGGGCTAAGGTTCTTAAAACCAAAGAAGAGGACTTGCTGAAGGGGATGAATATAAGGTTTCCAGAGATAGTCCTGTAATCCACTTCTCTGACACCAAGTTGTCAGCTGGGACACCTTCTGTGTTTCCAGTGATCTTACAGGTTCCTTCAGCTATGTTTCTATGACTGTCTTTATTACTTACCTTCAGTGCTTTCATTTTAAATATTTGTTTCTGATTTCAGATGAGTGTTTTTACTAAATACGGAAGTCTTTAATTTTTTTATCTTTGCTTTCCAACAGATGTTTTTCCTAGGGATGAACAAAAAGAAAAAGAAAAACCAAACCAGAAAAATTCTAAGAAGCACTCACCATTATCAATGCTGAGTGCACAAGGGTTCTCAAAACTCTGCTGGATATTAGGGCATGAAGCCTGAGTTTTCCATGTATTAGCAAATGCTGTTGCTGTTCCTTCAATTATTCCACTTATGACCTTGAAGTCATCAGTTTGGATATTATTGAAATTTCCACAGAGACCTGTTGAAAAGCAGTGAAAAGTTTATACTACTTATACTACACAAAGGCATTAATCAAGGTGTTCTTATATTTCATTCACTTACCACAAGTCTGTGCTTTGAAAACAGGATCCAGTCGCACAAACACTTGCATTATGGGTGTGAACTGGATTTCAAGGTGGACCCCAAAGTTTGTCTGCATGATCACGAAGAATGATGAAGGTCTGAACATGGTGACATTAGCTACACGTGAGAAACAAAGTGATCACTCTCAGGATGAGGTCAAATGCTGGAAACATGATACTGCGCTTGAATTTCTATCACAATTGTTGCAAATTCTGAGGTGAAATAAAGCCTATCTTTATGAAAATGAATCAGAAATATAAATCAAAATTTACAGTTTGAAATTTGCTTGCAGCTACCAAGTTATTAAATTTATTCACTGTCTCAACATAAGCAGTTAGAGATTACTACTTCAAAGAGAATAAGTAGGAAAAACTGTATGGTACTGAGAGTTAAAAAGAATATTTCTATATTTGTTTCTAAGCTTGTACAGAATACATTGGAGCTCTCACTCTGCTGGAGAGGAAAAGTAAAGAGTCAGAGATACCGCATGGAATCATTAGTTGCTGAAAGAGAGAACAAAAATCAAATTTCTTTCTAAGCAAGTGTGAGAACAGGAGTAGCAGTTAGCAAACGAGATAAAAGAAGTAAAAAGCTGTTTTCTACATTCAGTTTTGGGCAGTGAGAAGAAAGTAAACCTGAGAGTGATCAAATCAAGAGCCTGTAAATGCTGTTTGCTGCTGTTTAAACTCTTGCCTATGCTTGTACTGTCTCTCATTTCTTTATGACACCAAACATTTCGCTTTACTTCAAAAGCACTTGTGTCATTTGCTATTAGAGAAGAAAAAATACCTGCTGAAATGGGCAGCTGGGTGTAGATGGAGTTCACAAACACGCTACCATCAGGTTTGACATCCACAAGCTGATAAGGAAGAGAGACAAAAGGTAATTGTGTGAATCAGAATGGTTTGGGTTGGAAACGACCTTTAAAGGTCGTGTAGTTCTAACCTCCCTGCTAAGGGCTGGGACACCTTCCACTAGACCAGGTTGCTCAAAGCCCCGTCCAACCTGGTCCTGAACACTTCCAGGGATGGGACATCCACAAATTCTCTGGCAACCTGTTCCAGTTTTTCACCACCCCGGCAAAGAATTTCTTCCTTATATCGAATCTAAACTAGCCCCTTTCAGTTTGAAGCCATTCCCTCTTGTTCCATCACTTTGTGCCCCAGTAAAAAGTCCCTTTCTGGCTTTCTTGTAGGCCTCCTTTAGGAACTTGAAGGTGCTCTTAGGTATCCCCAGAGCCTTCTCTTCTCCAGCCTGAATAACTCCAGCTCTCTGAGCCTGCCCTCACAGGAGAGGGTCTCCAGCCCTCTGATTGTCTTTGTGGCCGATTTCTGGGCCCATTCCAGCAGGTCCATGTTCTTCCTGTGCCGGGAGCCCTAGAGGTGGCTGCAGCACCCCAAAAGGGGTCTCACCAGAGGGGAGTCAAGGTGCAGAGTCACCTTCCCTTCCTTGACCTGCTGGCCACGCTGCTTTTGATACAGCCCAGGCTGGCTTTCCAGGCTGCCAACCGCGTGTGAAGAATAACTATAGTCCAAAGAGCAGTAATGGTGAGGACTCCAGTGAAATTAATTAAACAGATATTCAATAAAAAAGGTAGGGCTTTGTGATTTCACCTCCTCCCTATTTCTACTTTGTACACTTTACTAATTTTCCCTGCCATAAAATAATTACTTTTAAAGTGACTTTCTTAGCTTTTTAGGGGATTCCATAATCTTCTTTTCTTTGAAGGCATCTTAGTGATGAATGACATCCCTTACTATTGTAATTGTAGTTACTAGCCTTAAAAGTCCTGGTTTTTTCCATTTAATTGGCAGAGAAAATAGCTTTTTTCTGCTTCGTGAGTACAATGTGTTTCTTCATGAAATTCTACAAAGCCAAATTTATGGCTGATCTGATTTTCATAAAAAAATCAATTTCTTTTCACTTGATTAAAAATAACATGTACTCATTGCATATGCTGAACATTTGACAAAGAAATGTAGCTCCCTGACTAAGACCTAGTTTCTTTTCTCTCCATGTTTTTAAAATACTTATTTTGCATTCTTACAGTTTGTCCTTTATTCATGTTGAGGGTCACTGTCTTTAAGCACGTCTCAGTGTCTGTTAGGCCACATTTGCGTAGTTCTACCAGGATGGTGAATGTTTCATCTTTACAGTCCTGAAAAAAAAATGCCAGCAGTTATTTCACAAAAGTCTAATTACAAAAGTTTTCCCTGTAAAACTTTCTCTCAACTTTGAAAAAATATTTCTTTTTCTGGGGAAGACACAGACTTTCATAAATCCCTGACCTTCTTCGGCTGAAGATTCAATTTTGCGCTGTTGTAATGATTAGAAATAAGAAAATTAGAATCTGTATTTTATTGATTATATCCATATGGATATCAAGATGGTTATCCATATTCATATTTGGTATTTTTATTCATGACAACTTCTAATGTTTGATTCATTTCTACCAGAACTCTAATCTTTCTGTAACTACTATCAGTGCTAGACAAAATTTCAGATAGAACATGTTTCAGGCAAACAGTAACATACATTTTATTTCCTTTTACTGAATTGTGCAGGTGGGGAAAAAAGGAAAGCAAAGAAAAAATGGGAAAAAACCCTAAAAGATAAAAACATTTCACTTACATATGTCTGTAATTAAATATTTTTATTATAATTAACTTCTAATTTTTCTATTTCTTAAAATTTAATGTTTAAAAATGTTCAAAACGTAAGTGAAATGCATCGGGTAACTTGAATTAATTTTTTGTATTTGAATGTCACAGAAAGAAATTTCAGTTTCCAATCTTAACTTTATTTATATGTTTTTAAAAAATGGTAGTGTAATTTTTCAGACTTGTACCACTTGGCTAAATACCATATAATAGAGTAACATGGCAAAAAATTATGCAACTCAGTAAGAAAGCTGGATTAATCATACTGAAGAATGTATACTAAGTAAATTCTTAAAAAAGAAAATGCTCTTCAATTACTCTGTCACAACACTGGAAATTTTCCAGTGAGCACTATCGAGAGTTACATGACATCCCGATAGTTAATGACGATTGTCATTCGAGCGGCAGCATAGTGAACATCTGGCTAAGCAGCAGGTAAGTGAATGTCCATGTGGCAAAAGTGCTAAGTTTCAAAAGTGTTGATTGAGGTCACGTTTTCTTTCTGTAAATGTATAAGGCTTTATGACCTAGTCATGTGTGAGTCCCACCTTGGAAAGGACGTAGGTGCAGTCTCCATGGTGATCATAACGTTTTTTATCATATGTGGAAATGTGTGAACCTCCTTCTACTGAGCATGTTCCTGGGCATGACTTGTCTTGGCAGCTCCACTGGCCTCCATTGCAGGTACTGGAAGAATGAAGTTAGCTGAAATCACTAACAGTGGTCCAGAGTAAAAGGATAGGCAGTGATGTTTGTTCAGCTGGTTTGCTTTTGCTTTTCCCTTCAGGCTGTGGTTTGACACACAGTGAATCTGGGTTTAAAACTTTCCCAAACATTGTGAACTTCTGATGGCCTGTATTAAAAGCCATGACTCTGATAACCATTCACCTTGGTTATTTAGTTGGTTTCTATCTTTGGACAGATATTGGATAAATAAATAATTTGGATAATCTAAAACAGATACTGGATAAATAATTGTTTGGGTATTCTCAGTTAACATAACACACAATAACAAATTAAAATATCTTTATTTTTTTAATAGAACTGTCATAAACTAATAAATAAGGAAACATAATTTCACGTCTACTCCTGATGCACATTGTGTCTATATTCTAAGGTGATGTGGTAGTGCACAGGTACAGGATTAATAGTTGTGAAATGGAGGTTCTGTTGTGTCATCCCTTGTTTTCTCTGGAGAAAATAAATATTTGCAAATACATTAATGACTGCAAGCTCATTCCTCTTACAGAACTCCAAATGTTTGAACAAAATAAACAGAGAGGAACCATTTTAATTGACTGGTGAGAAATCTAAACATTGTAAATCCTTGCTTTGATCACCTTGAGTTAAAGTGCAAAACAAGTTATGGCTGTTGCTAAATAAAACAAATAATATTCTTTAGGGGTATTTTGGAACTGTAGCAGTCAGTTAAATACACATGTCAATTACCAATGACCCAATGGCATATAATAAACCATTAAAATCATTAAATATATGAAAGGAAATAGTGAGTTAGAAAAGCAACAAAGGTTACCAGGTCTGGCACGGATCTGAAAAAGAAGCTCCTGTAGTGTAGGTGTTGCCATTGTAAATACAGGAGCACTGCTGCTGGGGAATGCAGCCAGAATTGCTTATTTCATAAAAAACAGTCCCTAGATTTAAAAAACAAAACAAAAAAAAAAAAAAAAAAAAGACTAAGCCCTGATGAATTAAAGAGGCATTTCCTATACACCATTTTGTTTGTTACTAATCCTGAATATGGTCTTAGAGACATATCAGCAGCTGTTGTGAACGGGCTACCACTGCTGGGGACAGTAGGGCTATAGGACTATGTCGGTTTGCTCAGTGAAGGATTCACCCTTTGTATTCTTAAATTCCACCTGCTCTGAAAGAGAGACTGATTGTAGCACAGGTGGCTGGTTGAAAGACTAGTCTTGATCTGATTGTTTTTTTTTTTTTTCCCTGCTTTCTGAATACTGCACTTGTATTGGCAGTTAATTGAGATAACTCTCCTCAGCTGAGACACAACGAATGCTTTTCACTTGCAGCTGTGAAAAACGCACATGCAGGAGATGTAAAGACCACATGGAGCCTGCCCAAATCCTACAGGTAAGTTATTGCTCTTTGGGATCAGAGATGTGAGTACTTAAGAACTTGCCTGGGGGGCAGAAACAACCATCAATACAGTGTTCTTCGCAAAACTGAGATCGTTCAGGATTCGTGCATGTATCAGCACAGGGGGAGTTGCACTCCTGGTACTGCATGTTGTAAGGACACTGCTTGGCTGAAATGTAAAAGGAAGAATGATTGATTTTTTATTTTTTATTTTTTTGGTCAAAAGTATTTCTAGTTCACTATATATCTATATATATATATATCCATTTAAGATTTTCAGTTAAATAAGAAAATGCAGCAAATGGCAGATTGACCACCAGCTCTCAAAATTTGCAAGTTTATTCACCTAGCTCCATATTTTACTGTTGAGATGTGCATTCTGTGACTGGTGCTGAACCAGTTCAGTGACTGGATTTCTAGCGACAGCAAGGTAATGACCCCAGAAACTCAGCAAGGTCTGTCTTTCTACTGAAGGTTCCCTTCCCATGAACACCTGTATTCCTAGTGAAAGCTTTAGCATATTTGCATTTTCAGATACCATCAGAAGGGCAAGTAGGACTTCATGGGCTTTTGTTTTGGAGCAAATGGTGGTGACAGTATCAACATCTACCCCACCATAATCAAGTATGTGTTTAAATCAGTGCAAACTCCTCACTACGAAGCAAGAGGAGATAAGTAAGTGCTTAACCAGCCAAACACCTGTGAAGACCCTGACCAGTTAATGTTGGAAATAGCAAATGCTGTAGCCACCACAAGAAAAGGAGAGAAGCAAGAATACAAGCAAGCAAGCTTGCCTCATTCTTTCTTCTTCTTTGTCCTTTATTTGCTGCATTTACTGTCCAATTTAATTAAATTACACTTTGACTCTCATTAGAGTATCCATGTAAGTGTTTGATAGTGTTTAATCCAGTTTGCATTAAAATCCTTAGCTCTTTTGCTGAAGTCTTCATGCTGGAACTTGTACATCAGAATCCTCTGAAGAATACAATCCTGAATGGCCTGTAACTTCTCAGGCATCCTCAGCAAAACTTGAGAGCTTGTTGTTTGTTAGTTACTGAGCATAAAGTAAGGCTATGTCCAGTTATACTTACAGCACAGTTTGGAGGTTCTCCAGTTCAGAGGATGCCCACCAGCATGAGCACACTGGCGGGAGTATTCAGCAAAGGTGTCACAGATACAGGAGGTGTTTTTAGATTCTTCAGACCGGCACAAGTCATCTTGGCAAGCTTTAATGTACTCTCTAACATCAACTAGGTCATTGCACTCAGCAAATGCAGAGCTGGTCAGTGTTTTCTGGCATATGTCATCCTTTGGAGAAAAAAAAGTAAAGAACTTCCAGTAAATAGAGAGAAGGTTTTTGGTTTGGGGCTTTTTTGGTTGGGTTACTCTGTGTAATTATTATTTAATAGAATCTTACAGCCCTCTTTAAGCCACTGTTGCCTGAGGGCTTTTCCTGTTGACCTGTCTGAAGCTGTTTAAGGGAACAGATAAATTCGAAAGAAAAATAAAAGGATAGTCAAAAGATCCTTACAAGATTATCAGGGCAATTATATGTCGGGACAGAAGTGGGGTCTTCACAATGTTCTGTTGGTCCATCCATTTTCTGCAGATTCCCAAATTGCAGGGCTGTCATCCTAATATCTGTAGACAAGAAGTTTAATAATGAAGGTCGAGGGTTTTTCTTCAATGCAACTGCCTGTTATATTTTTCTTCTCTCAAGAATTTGGCTCAAGACTGGCCAAATCCGTTAGTTCCCTTAAGTCTTTAAATGTGATCATTACCCCTTCCAAAGCCAGCACTATGTCACTGACTCAATTTATATCAGAAAACAATTCTCAGCCTATTATGTCTAGATGCACACTAAGGGTTTAACCAGAAAAATAACAAACTCTTTCCTGATTGTATGGAGCCCATGTAGGGAAGAGAGGAAAAAACCCCACTAAATAGGGATTTGAAAAAATGGAGACCGCTGTAAGACAAGGTTTAGGAAAGTGCTCAAGCTGGGGATGGTTTAAATAAGATAAAGATAAGATCTTACAAAGATTATGCAATTCAGCAGGGAAATGTGGATGTGCCAATTTGAAGTCAGAACTGAAACAAGAAATGTACTGTCTACAAAATTCAATTGCCTTTTGTTTTATTGAATATAGTTCTATATTATTTACCTTAATAGTAAAAATCTGAGTCATTTTTACGGAGTTGGCTGATTAGGTATACCAGCATGGTGTACAACAATAGCACCAAGAAATAGGCAATCAGTTGTTAGCACCAGTACTATATTTACACTTAAAGTATTAAATCACACGATCTGATCTCTGTACCATGTATTTTCAAACAGAGATTGAATCATATCTTCTGAGTAAACAATTTAACAGGATAGGAAAGAGGAATGCTGACATCTCAGAGATAAAAGCATACAAAAAAAAAAAAGCACTTTGGAAACACTGTAAACCAATTTATTATTTAAAAAACTTACTGTTTGAAATGAACTCATTGTAAATTGGAAAGCCGTTGAAGTCCCCACAAAGTCCACAGGTCTGATTGGTGTATTTCTCATTCAACTCTAGCTAAAATGATGGATAGTAAGTTGATAGAAGTTAATATAAACATTCAAAAATTTATTCAAGACCACAGAAAACACTTATACTTGCTGCCTCTAAGTATTTTTAGTCAGATCAGTGGTGTTTTATTCAGCAATTTAATTTAAACATGGCAGATAGAATAAAGATTTGCCCTGAATTTGATTTACAATGCAGAGTCTAAGCTATTGATGCTATTGAAACAGCCTTCAGTTTTCACCGTAGTATCTATACTCCTCTCTGCCTCTTTCTATTAATTCTTCAGGAAGGAAATCAAATCCAAAGCAAAAATGAAGTCATAGGAGAGTGAAATGCTGCTAGAAACGTATATATTTGAAGGGGTAATTAGGCCCTACAAAAATACCAATAGCTAAAGATATAATGAAAGTGATTTTTCACCCTATTTTAAGCAGACATCTGCTATCCGCTAGATGTAAATCCATATAATTTTGTTTAGGACTACCTGGATGCAAGTCTATCTTTACTAGGAAAGAACTGTTCAGCAGTATGAGGTAAGAAGGCCGGAGTAACCCCCTAAAGAGACAGGAACTGCCCTAATCAAAGATCAGCTGTGGTCCCTGAAGGTGTGGACAGGTCCAGGAACAGTTCTTACCAGGATGCTGTCGTGTTCATTCCATAGTAACACAATACCGATTTTGCTGCCAACTTTGAGGTAAATGCTGCTTTTCTCTATTGTAATACCAGATTGACTATATGGCAGTTGAACTCTGGGAAATGGCAGAAAGAATGCTAGTAAATTTCTGATCCAGATGTTTGATGAGAAGAAAAGAAAGGCTTGTGGTATTCAAGATCTGGAGGGATTCTAAAATAATGCATTTTGGTGGAAAGTAAAGCAATTAAAAACAAGATGGTCCAATATTATCAAACATGGATCTAAATTTGGATCCAACTTCTCGTGGTTTTTCTTCCAAATTGTATTTTTTAGATAATATTTAAAGGAAGGGTTGATTTTCTGTGATAGAAATCAATAGCATTTGATTCATTATTTATGTTGGTAAAATAGTCAGATTTATTAAAGAACACATAATTACTTCAACCCAAACACACCAAAGCACTTGGCAAGTTTGAAAAAAAGGTCTGTGGTCACCAAGCAAGTGTTATGAATAAACTTACCTATTGCTGTTGATCAGGACAGCACCCTTGGTTAGTTCAGCAACTACACCTTCAAGCTTCATGGTGATACGGCTGATTGTTGGAGCATTTGCCACCACTTCACGCCTAACCTGGATGTTGAAATCCTCATAGGGAGCGTTGCAATGGGAGGCAAAAACATAATTACAGAGCCCAGGGAAGGAGAATATGTCTCCATCGAAGGTCTTGAAGTGGAAGTTGCCCCATGTGCTGCATACACGGCCATTGTGAGCAGGATTGGGAGCTGTGAATTAAAACTAGATGTTAAAGAATGACTGAAAATTCCCAGCATTAACATGGTGAAAATTAAGTTGTCCAAGGCTTCATTTTTCTATTGAACAGTTTTTGCCTGCCTAATTCCATTTGTTATTTTCTGTCTATCCGTTATAATAGTGTGTATTCCTTCATCACTCATCTTAAATTGTTACTCATATGCCCCTATAAATGCTTATAGTTATGTTCAGCTAGAGCTTAATTAGACAACAGTTTAATATTATGTTTCTTAATCACCCTGTTTCTCCTCTTAATTATCGATGACTTCCTTTACCAGTGTGTTTCCCCATTTGTATTAGATTCCTCTGTCTATATCCCTTAAGACAGAACACTTACTGAATGCATTTTATTTCCTTTACTTACGTGTTATTACTGGATTTGTCAGCATTGATGGGATGAAGTTCAACTTAGCTGAAACTGTGAGAGAAGCTAGGAAAAAAATTAAGAAAGAAAACAAAAGCTAGTATAACAATACCAAAATTTGCAGCTAGGATAGACCCTTTCTAGGTCCAGAGAGTTAATATGCCAGACCCAATGAAACAACGTTAAGCCTGTTTTGTTTTACACAGCCATGGGTCAGGTTAAAAGTGCACACTGAAATTCAAACTTGGAATAGTTAAATCACAAGAAATTGTTTTCAGCTCTGGAGATCTGTATTTTCTATGTGTTAATTTTGGCTGTTTTATGAAACTCTGTGTTGCATTAGGAAGGCAGAAATTCACAGCTCTGCACATTGAAGTGCTTCAGACACATTGAACAATACAAAGGGCTAAGCTGTACAAAATTAGCCTCTTACTGATACAAAAGCAGAGTTGCCTTCTAATTACACCGCCTGTTTCTAAGGAGGGAATAAAACCCTTAATTATCACCTTTACTCTCTGTTTTATGTTTTTCTGTTAGGGGGCTGAAAACCACTAGAAATGACCAGAAATAGGTTGTACAGGATGGTCACAAATCATTGCATGGTAAAAATCAGTGATGACAGATTGCCATTTTGATTTCCCAACATCAGCCACTGACTATACAGCAGGTCAAAGTGGTTTCATTTCCCTGTTTATAAGAAAAAAAAAAACCATCCTGCACGTATATTCCACTCTGATTCTAATATTTACATGTTCATGCACATATGCATACAGCCTTCAAAAACACACATCTCTTTTCTTAGCTAACTATGATTATACAAATATAACCGTACTCCATCTATGTGTAGTAGTTGGTGTCTAATAAGTCTATTATTTTTCTTAGAGAGAGAGAGGAAAAGAAGCTTGTTAATAGGCATTTCTCTTTATTTGACACTACTGGCAATATGCTAAGGAGTTCTTTTAGGTGTTTTAATTATTTAGTATGAATGTAGCAAATAAATACAAATATACAGTATAAATAAACGTACCATTTTGTTTTTGTAGAAGACCCCCAGAGAATTTGCTTCCTATTTGGATTCCAATCTGACCTCCTGTTAAAAAAATGTCAAAAACATATTAAGAGTAATGTCCTGTATCTGAACTTTTGAAACAAAACATCTAGATAGTATCAAAGGACCCAGTACATCTCTGTAAAACTAATGGGAGAGTCCTTTATCACATCAGAAGGAATGAAGTGTGCTCCCTAAAAAAGCTAAAATGTAATTATAGAAATATACTTTCCATTACAAATGCACAAATTTTGAAATGTAAATAACATATCAGGTATCTCTGCTTTCTTTGGTCCTCTCAAAATTCACTACAAGAGATTTTAATGACTGGACAGCAGCCCTAATTTCACTGCTGCACTGAATCTCACTAATATGTGCAACAATACAGGAAGAACTGACAAAATGTAGATGAGTAATTTATTAAAATTCTTGTGTAGCAGCTAGGTTAGAATAAGAAAAGACACAGAACTGGTTAAAAGAATCAGGGGACTTCGAGCTTGATCCAATAATGGCTGCAGACATTTATATGACAGTTTCTTTAGTGTCTAAGCAAAGTGTGTTTTCTCTGGGAGCAAATCTGAAGCCTCAGTCAGGGATCTAGATTTGCTGGATACAAGAAGGTACCTCTGAGGGACAACAAAAGGGCTATAACCTGAGCAGTAACCCAGGAGAAGTAACCAGAACCAACCAGGTTTCCTTTTCTACCCCTCTACTTGCACTGGGATGGTTCAAACTCGCATCTCTACAGAAAACCTTAAGCATCATACTGTAAGTTTGTTTCACCAAAGGCTCTTGCTACCCCACCTGAGGCAAAGACCTTTGAGAGATAAGAAACTCTGACCTGAATGCTTTGATGCCTAGAAAAAGACTGACCCTGATCTCCTAGGCTGGTGCTCTAAGCTCTTGTAATTTATAAGTAAATATGGCAGGCATTTCCTGTAAAAGTTGAAGCGCCATAACTTAGCTTTGTGAAGGACTGAAAACAGTGAGCATGCAATAACTATGCTTGGAACATATTGACTAACATGTGCCTATAACTGCCAAGTCTAAATCCTCACAGGATTTAAGTGATGAAATGACTAATATCTGAATCCTTGTCTGGATTATGCGAATGAGCACTCCAGGTGCTTAGAGAATTTCTCAAAGCAGAACTGCCTGTGTAATTTAGCCCTAAATTAAGCCTCCTTTCCCCTTATATGATACATGAGAAGAGCTCATCGACTCAGAACTGGATCCATAAGACCCATCTCACTGAAATGGGAGCTACTTTGGTGAAAGAGGGGGAAGTGCTGAAGTCAGGAGGGTGTCAGAAACCCCAGTCCCCTTTGGTAAGACATTCCTTGCTGAGCATTTCCTGCACTGCAGAAGCTCAGCCTATGTACCTCCATGAGAGCTGAACGACTATTTTTGCCTTTCAAATAACTGGGTCTGGAGCATCTTTTTTTTTAAAAATTGTTTTTCTAATATAACTTCTGGCTGTGTCAACAACGTAAGCAGATTTAGTACTTGGTCCCAGAGCTGAAGAATGCCTGTCTGAAGGAATTTAAGACCCCACTCCCGAAGAGGACCCCAAGAAACAAGGCTTTGGAGGGGAGGGTTCTGGGCAGCCCCACCATAACTTGAAGTTGCTGCAGTGTCTGGAGTTTATTCCAGCTCTAGGCTTTTAATTCTGTCATTTGACTTTATGTGTGAGCACTAGTGATGTACAAAGAAGTAACGTAAGACAGAATTCAACCATTTTCCATTTCTTGCTTGTCTTGGAGTATCATAGATAATAACATTAAGTAAATGCATTCATATAATTATAACTGATACTTTTCAGGTGAGAAAAATTGATACGGATCAGGTAAAAGAAATACCTTTTTAAGTCTCAATAATAGGACAAAGCTTGCTCTCACGCAACACATATAGGAATCTCAGCAGGATTACAATCATAGAAGGTTTGTTTATTCTGGTGTGGGAACATTTGTAATAGAACAAAATAGTATATACAGGTATTTTGGTCTGTTAATTTTTCTCAAGGAAACAGCAGGGGCTTTTGTTTACTTAGCAAATACATAATTCCCGAGGAAATTCTAGCTGCCTTGGTTTGTTTAGCAATTACACAATGCCACATTGGTGTCTCTCAGTTGTAAGAATAGTTAGGATAATTTATTATTTGAGAATTTGGAAATGAACGTAATTATTAAGAATATTTGGATCCGTCTTGCTAAGTCTGTATGAGCAGGCACAGAATGTTGGAGAGGATGGCGTGGGATAGGACCAGTATTCTTTGGTGAGCACCTTGGACAAGATTTCCCACAGGGTGTGATTCACATAAAGACGTGTTTGCTGGACTCTGTCTAACCACCAGTCATTTTTCAAAGCAGTTCAGCAGATTAGCACCGCACAGGAGAAATAACTTTCTTGTTCAATGAATGGTTTTGACTGATGTTGCATAATTCTAAACATAAATTTATACTGTACGTGACTGTTACATTTTCAAGTACAATATAAATCAACTTCCCAGTATTTTAGCATTTATTGCACAGATTATAAAGCAGCCTAAAATTATATTTGTACTTGCCCATGTTTTGCAAATTATACGCAAGATGTGTTTACATAGGCAACCTGCAGATTTAAAAATGTTAGCTGACAGGGCAGAAATTACTGTACATGAATGGGATGGATGTATTGAGCTTTTACTCATGCAAGTAGTTTCAGTTTGAGTGGTTCCATTGACTTACTCATATTAATAAAATCTGCCAAGACAAACCTTGATGGAAATAATATTTACAGGAGAAAAAGACCCACACAAGATGATGGATTGTAAGTGTCAGATTAATCTCCTTTTTCTGCTCATACTCTGTATCAGCAGTTTATATATAAATATTTTCCATAGGCTATTATAAATGCACAATTAGTTACTAAAAATCCTTGCCATATGAATATTCCCTCCTAGTCTCTTTTGCAAAAGAAGTTGCAAGAAACCTTGAGGAATCTGGTATTAGCCGCTGGTAGGTGACAAAATACTGGAAAAGATTGACCAGTGGTCTGAGCTAGCTGGAAAATATAGTGTCTTATATTTCATAAAATCCATAACATTCATAATGAATCCTAACACAAATTGCAACTGAAATAAAATGCTTTTGTAAGGCATAAGTGATACTAAAAAACTGACATTTTAAGACATGAATAATGGTTCTTTTGGATATGATCTTCAAGGCTGCCTTCCAAATGTAGTTATATACAGAAGTTTGAGGCAATATTAAATCAGTCGAGTTAATAGACAGACATTAAATACTCAATCAAAATATATAAAGAAATGTTGTTCTACTGCAACCATTTGTTAAATGAATCGATGAATATAGTTGTTTAAAATATATTATCAGATCTAAACAGATTACTTTTTCTTTTCCCAACAAAAAAGACAACTTCTTACCTATCTGATGGATAAAGCAAGCTGCTAACAGGAAAGCCAATTCTGGTAACCATATCCCCCTGCCAAACCCCATCTTGAGTGGAGTTTGGCACAAGGATGTTGGGTCTAAAGTTGCTCAGGACCAGTAGTTCACCTGTGCTTTGTCACTCTTATATAGTAGGTGACTTTGGCTTCAGTCCCAGATTGATTCAGAGAGTGTAGAAAGGTGGAGTTTGGGGGATTTTAGCAAATGAACAGGTAAACAGAGGATGCTCTTCCTTCCTCAGAAACTGACCAATGGTATTTGCATTTTGGGAGGAGTAAATACATTTACGTACATATACTTTGTTAAAGTTCGTTCTAATAAAGAAACATAACATGATTGCAAATAAAATACAGCTCCTCCTCCACAAATAGCAGGTCCTGGAACAGATTTAATTTGGTGTTGCTTTACAGTTACGTAGATGGCATGCAAGTAACTGTTCAAAATTTTTCAGTACTATCATTGATTCCAGGCAGAAAAAACCCCACTGGTTTCTGAACCCTGGGCAAGTGTGGAGTATTTCATACGCGGGGACCCAACATTAAGAAATTACTCTGTGTTTATTAGGGCAGCTAGTCTTGTAAAAAGAACAGAATGATAACCTTGAAGGACCCTGCACTCTCATGTGGTCACTCAATGTATGCCAGGAAACCCCTCTGTGGCACTGACAGGCATTAGGCATCCGAATAAGACCGAGCCAGCTTCACCTGCACTGTATTCTGCATTTGTTAGAGATGGGCTTAAACCTATCTACTTCTCAGTTCTTTGCGTAATCTGATTTTGTCTTCTCATAGAAAATATCACGAGTGATTTCAGACAGACAGACAGACACCCTTATACCAGCTTTACAGGGCTAAAAAATACTGATTATGGCCTGTGATTATGATCGCATTGTTTCAATATCATTCTTCAATTCCATTCACATCTATAGAGTTATGAGAGCAACAAATCAGAGAAACAGGCAATGAATCAAGCCTATAAGACTTACCTGTAAAGGTTTAACAGACCTTTTTTACTGAACATTGTTTTTTTGCAGTTTTACTGAATTATCATTTCAAAGGCAGGAACCAATGCGTGCTACAATAAAGATAGGTGGTATTAGTGCTTCGTGTCACTTCATCCTTTTTAGCTTGGTGTTGGAGAAAGGTAGGATGAGTTGCTCTGGGCAGATTCCTGTCTTTTTTCAAGGTCAATAGACCTGACTTTAATATAGGAAAAGATGGACAAAAATATTCAAAGTTAGTGAAACCATTCTTTTATAACTGCCAGGTTTGGCAAAAACTATGCACAGTCCAGCACTTGATGTACACGTAACATTTTCCCTCAGTCCATATTCAGCTTCAGCTTCCTGCCAGTTTACAAGAATGAAGGTAGCTGATGGATTAAAGAATTTCATCATAAGAAATGAAAGGAAGGCTGCTGCTCGATGGGGGATTCAGCAAGAGGGACCTGGGAGATGCAATTGGGGTAGGGGAGACACACGAGTAACGAGGCAAAAAAAAAAAGTATAGCAGGATGCATAGAAACCACTTTCTTTGGGTAAAATAAGACAGTTTTACCATTTACGTGTCTGGTAAGATTCAGTTCTGCAGTCTCTGCTGATGTTTACCATTTCTGCTGAAGCAGAGGAAGGAGACACAGTCAGGAAAGTGTTCTAATTGCAAAATGTGGTCACAGTCAGATGCCTAACTCCCTTGGATTCTTATCAAAATCATCTCCCACAATTACACATTTTAAAATATTTCCGTAAAGGAATAGGAGAGTATAGTACAATATTCCATTCAGGTGTTACTGAACAGAATGGTGTAATTTTCTTTCAATTTATTTCAGTTCAGCCCCTATTTCCACTTTTGTTTAGCTCTAAATATATCAGATCCTCACTCATTTAATATTATAAGATAAAGGAAAAATAGTTTCTTTATGCAGTTTTATTGGATTTGATTTCTGGACTGAAATCAATGGTAGCTTGCTATGGCAATGTTGGGGTACGTAAGTCAACATTTTGGCCTTCTATAGCATGAAACATGTTCTCTGTCAAAATGTCCAGGATGTTTAATGAAGTTACATCTTCATAATCAGTATTAAGCTGTTTACACACCCTAGATCTGTATCTTTATGCTTCAACAAACCAGGAGAAAAGAAAATACTGCATTTCCTGCCCCTAGAACATTGTTTTATTCTGTGCCAGTCCTCATAACGAATATAAATTCGTCTGTACATACAGAAGGCAAATGACTTCTTGTTTACGTGACCAGTTAGCTGTATTAAATAAATACACTCTAATCTCACTTAAACAATTAAATAAACCACCCAGCAAACTAGGCTTTCAGCAACTAATGTGCCTATACCTTTAGCAATAGGCTACTTGTGATGGTTAGAAGCAGCAGAGCTTGCTTCACCTCTCAGTTACACCCATCTCTGCATGAAAGGCATGACAGACAGCCAGGATCTTCTTGTGTTACTTTGAAACGTGCAGAGAGAGTTCCTTGTTTTCCACTGGGTGTATTAAGCAAGGGAATGCTGATAAAGTGAGGAGCTTTCTGAGGAGGCCATTAGTGCTTTTTCTACTCATCTAGTAAAGGTGGGAAAGGTATCTATACTTAGGATGACTCGGTGTATCACTGGGGTCAGGGCTACTTTCTCCTGGATCCTGTCTCTTCTACTGGAGTTGTTGCTAAGCAGGGTGTTAGTATCAAACACTTCTTTTTTTCTTCTAAGACAGTTTTTCATTTTCAATCATTATAACTCTTTTTGAGTAAAGCAATTCATGTCAGACTCGAATATGCTATTTCACTGAGCATTTACCAGCGCACAGTGGTTGTTGCGAAGGCTGTCTCAGTTGTATTCAAAGATGTTCTTCAAAAGATGTTGTCCAGATATTTCTCTCAAACCTTTATGTGTTCTGGAGTTGTTAGGATTGCTGCTGCTTAGACTGAAATGTTATATGTCCAGGGAATAGTGACAGTCAAATGATGTTTTAATATTCAGCTTATCAAACCATACAACGGCTCTCTCTTCCTCCCTCCCAACCACAAGGAGAGGGTGAAATTGTTGGTAAAGTAACAGGTGCAGAAGAAATTTGGGTCAATAAATTTAGGTGGCATATGAAATTTTGAAATTTTACTGCTTGCTGGAGGAATCATAGCTGTTAATGAAAAAAATAATAAAACCCAGAAAGGTTTAAGTAAACACAATCATTGGTCACATGGACGGTTGTTCCAAGTGGTTCTTGTAGATTCAAAGAAATTAATTCAAGTACTTTTGAGTTTTGCAGATAATAAAGTGAAAAGAGCTTACTTACATAGGCAGGGAGGAGCAAGCTCTCCTCTTCAGTTGTATGAGAGGAAAGAAATCACAGAAGCAAGTTTTGAAGTATTTTAATAACAGAAACTTAAGTGGCTGTTTTTATTGCTAATGTACACCAGGAATACACTAAGGCACCACAGTTTTTGATATTCCCTGGCACTAAAACAAAGCACTTGTGTTTCCAGGAGGGAATGTCCAGGGAGGTGTTGAAAGCATTATTGATTCCTTCCTGCATTTTTGGCTGTTTTTCTCCATTTCAATATGTATGAAACCTAGAAGCTTATCTTGACATCTCAACACCAACTAACAGAGAAATTAATGCAGGAGAGATCTCTAGAGTGGACAGTGGACACTGTTTATGGAAAGTTATTGGAAGTCAATTGCAACAGCCAAGGATATGGCTGACAAATATTCTTCTCTTATTTTGTTCTTGTATCAAAAATCTATACCTAGGGACTAAACACTAAAAGTACCTCTTTTAATAGTAAATCAAATAATTCTGAGTATGGATATAGTGTCTCAAATTTTACCTTTTCCTCTTGGTTTCTTACATAGAAATAGGGACAAAACTTGAAGCATTGATAGTACTAATTTAAAGTAAAATTTCAAATGCCAGATAAAATGTGAATATTGTATATACTATAAAATGTGTAATTACAATCTGAAAGCAGATCATATAACGAGAGGGTGGCAAAGATAAGCATTTAGAGTTTAGGTAATGGTACTATATCGGCCTTCTGTGTTCAAATTACAGCTCCACTAGTGTTAGGAACTTCTACCTCCTGATAAACCAGACATAGTTGGCCCCCAGGTTTTGTGCCTGGGTTGGGTTTGTGCCTGTGTGTTTTGCCTCAGTCCTTGCTTGCCATGTCGACTGGCAAAATAAAACAGTTGGATTGGTCAGAGAAGAGACTATTGTGGTGTGGAAAGTAACGTAACGTAATGACAGCGTTCAATTAACGTAAACTAAGTTGATATTAACTTAAGCAGAGGATCCGGCACACCCTTTCCACCCAGCTCTGTAAAGGTTTAGTTGCTCTCCTTGGCTTGTCCTGGTCCAGCTTTTCTCACCTTTCTCTGATAGCCTCAATCATTCTTTCCTTCCATTGGTGTACAGGTGACTCACCAGGGTTTTGCTTTCCAGCCCTACCCAGGGATTCAGGCTCACTCTCCACCCTTTCTTTCAATGGCCTGTTAATTACCTCACAATAAATATGTTCACTCACTGTGGAAGAAAATGATGGATGCTCTCTGGCCACAGATTCCTTTCCCTGGATCTTAGAATAGATTTTGCAATGTTTTCTGTTCAGTGTAACATGTCACACCACTTGAGAAATCTCACAGAGGTTTCTCCATAGAAAACAAAGCCGCACAGAGCCTCATGAGGAAAATCCTGTGGAGAGAGTGTTACACTCCAACAGTGAATGGCCCATGAGCTCTGTGTTAAACATGGTTGTTACAGCTTTTTCCTTCACTACAGTAACTTTAGAATAGGTTATGCAAGGTACTATGGAATGTGGAAGAAAACTGTCTATGGAGATTAGAGTGTCGAAATGCAAAAAACATGAGAGCTAAGAGTAGTGAAGGTTTGAAGAAATTAAGTAAGTTGCCTCATTTGTCAGTAATACTAGTCAAAGTTCCTTAATTACAGAGTGACACCTTAAGTGTGCAGTTGAGCTGTCTTCAATTTTCTTGATTCTATTTTAAAGGATTTGGAAGAGAAGCCTGTAACTGGTATCTTGAACTGCTGACAGGCAAGGAAAAGCAGAGCTCTTGCTCTGTTCACCTTAACTAAGGGGAATAAAATGCAAGCAAAATAAATGAAACTCATGTCAAATACCTTGGTAACAATGACTTCTGCACATTTCAATTTCAATTAATGAAACGTGGTCATTCACGGGTTTCAAATGAAACAGCTCTTAAACACATAGCTTGCTTGACTTCTAAATGATCAGTATATTGCTCAGGTGAGCTTAACACCTCCTTTGTGATTCTTGTTCCCGGGCTTCTATTATGTGAGTACTCAGCTGTACTGGCTGAGTAATTTTTTTATCTAATTGTCATGCTTTAAAAATATCAGGAAAAACTTTTAGTAACTTCCATAGATTCATCGATTTGGGTTGGAAGGGACTTTAAAGATCATCTGTATCCAACCTCTCTGCCATGGACAGGGACACCTTCCATTAGATCAGGTTACTCCAGGCCCTATCCAGCCTGGCATTAAACACTTCCAGGGATGGGGCTTCCACAAATTCTCTAAGCAACCTGTTCCAGTGTTTCACCACCCTCCAAGTAAAGAATTTCTTCCTTTTCTCTAATCTAAACCCACTCTCTTTCAGTCTGAAGCCATTCCTCTGCTACATGCCCTTGTCAAAAATTCCTGTCTAGGTTTCTTGCCCACTGTTTTAGGGACTGGAAGGCTATTCTAACATCTCTGTGAAGCCTGCTCTTCTCCAGTGTGAACAACCCCAACTCTGTCAGCCTTTCCTTACAGAAGAGGTGCTCCAGCCCTCTGGTCATCCTCGAGATGCTCCTCTAGACCTGATCCAAGAGGTTTATGTTCTTATTTTGAGAGGCCCAGAGCTGGATGCAGTACTCCAGATGGGATCTCGTAAGAGTGGAATAGAGAGACAAAATCACCTTCCTTGGCCTGGTGGTCACTGCTTGTGATGCAGGCCAGGATGCTGTTGGCTTTCTGGGCTGCAAGGGCACACTGTTGAATCATGTCCAGCTTCTCATCCACCAGCACCTCCAAGTCCTTCTCCTCAGAGCTGCTCTTGATCCATTCTCTGCCCAGCCTGTATTTCTGCTTGGAGTTGCCCTGACCCAAGTGCAGGACCTTACACTTGGCCTTGTTGAAGTTCATGAAGTTCTTATGGGCTCACCTGGATAGTGGCTCGGACACAGTTTCCTCAGGACCTACGCATGTATTTCATCAGGTCCCACGGCTGAGAAGTCTTAACACAAATTAACTCCTGTAATAGCCCAATTTGCAGATAAAAGCTCAACACAGACAATTTTGTTGGGGGCTACCAAGTGTGAAGCAGAGTCCAACTGTTTTGGAATAGCTAATGCTAATTGTCAGTGCAAATGACCACAGTGATTCCTCCTGCTGCTCTGCTCTGTGACATTCTGTTCTACTCCATCAGTTAAGATGCAGTTCACAAGAATTTAAAATCCACCTAAAGCAGAGTTGTTGCTGTCTCCTTTCCCCCTGCACCATCTACACATGTCCATTCCCTCCCTTGCTCCAGTCTTGGCACTCTTACAACCCCACGGTGAACCAGGTCAGTAAATATCCTGGCTCCAAAATTTCATCACCCTTTTGTGCAAGATTATCCATCATGAGTTTAATTATTTTCTATAGTTTTGATAAATATAGGATTTTTTGTAATTTCTTTTTTTTTTTTTTTGGTCATTCATGATTTGTTGTTTCTCCAAATTCTTGGGTATATGAACGGAAAACAAGCTTTTTAGGGACAACATATTTGTGGCCTGAATTTTTTTTGAGGGAGCTTGTAGGTTTTCAGACAAACCTTCCTTGTCTTCTCATAGCACATCTAAGTCCTACAAGACCACCTGTAAGTCTTTTTCCCTTCCTACTAATTCTGTTTCCATCTTTCTTTTCCTTACTCATCCTATTTCAATTTCAGAGCTCTTCTTTAATAGTTAAAAATCACCATGAGGTTGTTAAATGCACTTTTGTCTGTTCAGGGACAGAGAATCAGCGTTCAAGTTTACTTCTTTTTCTTCATCTTTCATCAAATGCTTCGCAAAAGTAGGATGTTCTGAATCCCTAGGCATTGTACATAAGACATCACAAGAGGTGCCACATCCATGAGGGAGAGGGGCTGAGGACCTTGTGGCTGTGACTACATAGCTCCCTTACAATGCTCTCCTTATGTTATCTGTCAAAGCACTAGTAACTACTAGAAGTTGAAAACACAGTCCAGCCTGGTGGTGAGTATACCACCTGCTCTCTGAGTATGTTCTGCAGCCAGCAAACAGAATAAGAGAGGCAAAGAATGGATGTGAACTTGATGTTATTTCTCTTGCCCCAGTCTAATGAGACAAAGAAGGTAGGCAGGAACAGGGGTAATCAAGCTTCTGCTCTCCACAGATCACAGCATCATCCTTTATTTTAAGACCAAGCAAGAATTACTCTTCAGCAATGTGCTGCTTGCCACTGCTGGGGTAAATAAACCAGTCAAACTGAGATTCAAACCGTTTGCAACTCATTTAAAGTACTTAGGAAACAAAAGCTGCTTATTTCTGACTATGTCAGAGTATAAATGTGGATAGGATACAATTCACAGTAAGAATCTTGGTGTTTCTTTGACTACATTCCTTGACTAATTCTAGTTGCAGCAGAAGGTTTACAAGTAATAGGTCTGTATTCATTGCTGTTATTATTTCACTGCTGAGGTGAGTTTTAGGTACTGTTCTTCACAAACAGAAAGAACATGCAAGGCAACTCGTACTTGGTTTAAATTAATTGCCATTCTTCATATGGTATTTAAGGGCCAGTTAAGGCAGAATGTTGATGGACCTCAGGCAGTCATGCTTTGCTGTGGGAAAGGTTGCAAGTCACCCATTTTGTTTATTATTTGCCGATCATAACCTTTATTGCATGCCAACATATGCATGCTGCTTTGCTGGTTTGCCATGATGAATATATTGGAACTGTCGAAGGAGATGATCCTGATAGCTGAAGGGGGTTGTTTTCTTCACTTCTAATTTCAAATTCCCGAAAAGAATTTGAAATGAACCAGGCTTCTTTTCTTCTAATTTTTGTGGCATACATCTGTGATGAAGGGAGTTTCTACAGCATTAACAATTTTATTTCATCCAGACTCGATTTTATTTTAGGATCACGTTTAATAATGTGCTGACTGATTTGTAGAAATATTGCAAACAACAGTAAAAAGTATATTTGCAGCTTTCTGAATATAATGAACAATATTCTGATCTCATTTAGATTCTTGCATGTCGTAGCCAAAAGTACTCAGGTATCCTGCTTGAGAGCCAGCTTACATGCAGATAGTATGGTATTAAAGTGAAAACAGGAAGTTAAACAATGCTGAGGAGGCAGTCTGAGATCCTGAAGGTCATCATCTAAATACCTTCCCATCACTGGCTCTTTATGAAATTCAGGTCGGTGTACACAGGATCTCCTCACATTTTTGGATTAAGGTATGAACTGTTTGGATCCTATGCAGGATAGAGTAGACTTTAATATGAAAATCAATCCCTGGGAATAAAAACCTTGCTGCCATATAATTGCTGAGCTTGTTGGTTCTCTGACAGGAAAGAGCAGGCAATGGGGTGAAGCTCTACACACTCCTGTGAATTTTCTTCACCGCTCTACTTTTTCCTTTGCTGATGTATTTTCATGCACCATACTCTACA
Organism: Acropternis orthonyx; assembly: GCA_035583155.1. Classification (NCBI taxonomy): domain Eukaryota; kingdom Metazoa; phylum Chordata; class Aves; order Passeriformes; family Rhinocryptidae; genus Acropternis; species Acropternis orthonyx. The sequence goes on from JAWWEU010000158.1 coordinate 17,123,167, forward strand.
GCAGCCCTCACCCCTGTGCCTAAATCTTCAAACTCTGTTACCCACAGACAGCAAACAGCCTTCTCTGCAACTCCAAGCTGTTTTTACTAACCTAAATGTCCTACCAAATGGCCTGCCAACTTCCTTTTAAACCCAACCTGATCTGCCTGCAACAGACTGCTTGTACTCTCCTATTCACCTGCTCTATTGCTTTGTAAACCCTGCCACACAAGAGCATCTCATGCTTTCTGATCCCTCAATGAAGTAAGATCCTTGGACGGATGCTTGCTGTGGACTCCTGAAGCAGCCTCTCTTCTCAATTATTGTTTCTGAATGCAGAAGCACATTTTGCCCTTCTGAAAAAGAGGCAATAAAGAGGGATATAATATGAGTATTAAAGAAGTAAATGTCAAGAAATATAAAGACAGGAATTGGAGAAACAGAAGTACAGTTGTGTCCCATAAAGACAAGTCTTCCAGCCCTGATAACAATTCTCAGTTGCAGTTTACTGTAGTTCAAGTAACTACTCAAACCTGTTAACTCTATGCTTTTGTTAGCATCTGAATCATGAGTAAATATCAAAGCAGTTTATTAAATCACATTGCATATAGAAGTGCTTGAAATTTCCCATCTTAATAAAAAAAGGAAGGTGAAAATATGGACATGTGTAGGATGCAAATTACAGTAAGAATCTTGATGCATAAAGCAAGAAATGTTCATAGTAAAAGTACTGAAATAAATTTGCTCTAATTCAGAACCAGAGTAGCGGTGTGATCATTAACAGGAATTTGGTAGGGCTGTTGTCTCCTACAGGAGTGGCTATGGCATTCTGCTGAGAGTCGGGAGTCCTGGGTTTACTATTAACTTTTATTATTTCCTTGCAAAATGCCAACATGAAAAATTTCTTTGTGTGTCTGATTTCCCTATTTATCCATGGCTAAATAATTCCTTGACTACCTAATGTTTTTATAAATATCTCAAGAAGGAACTAACAAATTCTAGATCTGCACCATACTCTGGTAGGAAATCCATACTGGTTGCTCCTAGAGTAAAAAACCCTAATTATTGAAAGTTTCTAATTTTAAATGCAAACCCTTACCCCCATATTTTGGTGTGCTGAGGGTAGCAACGGGCTCTTCTGCCTGCAGTGGCTTTGTTACACCTTGTCACTAGGAGCAAATTAAAGTAGCTTTCAGGTTATCCCAATCTGAGCAGATGAACTGGTCTTCTCTTGTTTCGCCCATGGAAGAAGCGCTTCACTTTGACTGCAGTCAGGAATTCTGAGAGGAAGCCGAATGTCTGCTCTGCCATGTCCTTCCATCCACGGGGCCATATGCATTGCCTTACGTCTGTCCTTTGTGGTTCCCAGGTCAGCATCACAGCAGCCCTGAGTTTGCTGCAGTGCTTCCACAGCCTTTCAAACTACGATTTCACAGTAATGCTTAAAGTTGCAAGCCACCGAATTGGTCAATTCCAGGACTTTCTAGGCACATTTTATATATTTTAGAGATAAATTGACTTCTTTTCTGCTCCCTTTTAAGTTCATAAGGAGTTTTTCCATTGTCTTCAACTTGAGTGTGATCGTGTCAGCTATCAAGGAACCTTTTGGGACTCTTGTATGCAATAAAACATAATGCTGGATTAACATATGCACACATTAGTTGTGAAGGGTAAGGTGGTCTCAACCACAGACCATGCTGCATATACACCTGGACAATCCAGTGGGGTTTTTTCCCATTATGTGCTGCTTATTTCCTAACAGAAGCAAAATCCTATGTATATCAAGATCAAAGACAAGCGAGACTTTGGGAAAGAATTTCTCGTTTGATCAGTCATGAAAGAACTAAGTGAGCTCATTCTGTAAGTAAGAGACATTAGCTGTACCTCAAAAGACATCTGGCTCTAGAATTATTTACTAGGATATTTGTGGGTCAAACCCATATAAAAGTTCTGAATGGAGCAAAACCTTTGGCATGTTATGTTTTGAAACCAAGGAGAATAGAAGAATGTCAGGAAATTTTTGTGGTTATTCTTTTTGGTGTATCTGCTAGTTAGTTACTATTCTAGCTAATATTTGCTCATAAAGTGAAAGGAATGTAAGTGTATTTATGCATGTGATTTGGTCATTTCTATATCAAAACTTATTTTAAAAATAATTTTCCTCAGGCTGTTTTTTATTCAATGGCCCTTAAATGTTAATGTGGAGAAGTTATTCCCATGGGCTTATAGGCAGGAAGATTATCTGAATTGTTTTAGTGGAGAATGCCTTGGGAAAAGAACTGTCTTTGGATATTTTTTTCTTGTGGTCCAGAAATCCAGATAGTGAAAGTCATGACAAATTTCTATGCAAATTCATATTTTTCTTAAATTATGCTAATTTCTTAAAACATAAGAATTTGCACTTGCATTTTAGTGATTAGCTCTTCTGTCTTCTATTTTTCACGGCTGGGTAAGAATTTAATATATGTAGAATGTTATTCACCTCCCACTGAAATCAATGATGAGACTTCTACAGAAACTCATATAAATTTTATTAATCCTTTAATAATGTATACTTTGATAATAATTGTATCCTTTCCCATGTGGGCTTACTAAGTGGATGAAGTGCTTCCTATCCCAAGGCAATGTATAATACAGGATTGCAGAAGCTGAATGATTGCATATCTACTGATAAGAATTATTATCTTGAACCATCAGTTATACATTTGCTTGAACATAACTGACTCCAGTTTTGATTTGCTCCTGAATTTTTCTTATACCTTTACTTCATAGCACTGCCAGATGTGATTATACAACATTCTCCATACAAAGACCCTCTTTCCAATTGCTATGACTTTTCAAGATTTTGATACTTTATAGACTTTTGGTCTACTTGTGCCAAGTATTTTTGGAAGGAGGAGGTGGAAATACTTCAGGCAGAAGGATTCAGTGATTCAGAAAGTGGCAATAATTCTTGCATTGTTTGATATATCATTTAACAAATCAACATATTGCAGCATCATGGAACTTGGTAGGATCTTGCTTCTGTTTGAAAATCATGCCTTGTCAGCTACACTTGAAAAACAAAACATTGTTCATTAGAATTTACCAGAACTCATATGAGTGCTGATGCCATCCCAGAGTGTTACGTATAGCTCGGAGAGATCCTGGTATTTCTATTGTACGATAAAGCATTTAATGGATGCCAAATCAAACTCTTAACCTTTCTGTAATTCAGCACAAAAGTAAACTAGATACTGCGAAAGAGAATCAAACCTTTGGGATAAACGTGTTTGCTTTGCTAACAAATTTGAGGCTTTTCCCCCCCGCCAACAGTACGACAAGAACAGTAAGTCGATGTTGGATTTAGCCAGATGAGAACTTCTTCCACGCTGTTCATTTAGTATAAAAATGACCACAAGTAGATCAGAGAAAATGTCCACCCAACCAGACACCCTGTCTGTGCCAGTGTCCAACAGAGTATGTCAAGGAAAGCGCTGAGCAAGCACAAAGTGATAATTCTGATGAATACCCTTGAATGCTCCACGGACATGTGGCCCAGGGGAACTTGATGTGATTCCTTTGGGTTCACTATTTTTATGGCTCTGACATTGGTTGTGTTGTTAAAGGGCATATGGATTATGATTGCAACCAGTATGGAGAAGGAAACAAAAATCTTTAAAAGATCTTTAGGACTGACCAATCTCACAGAATATATGGCTTTCTGTTGCAGCTCAATTGGTGCTGCTACTGGACTCTGAGTGTGACAGACTCCTCTTACAGAATACAAAGGGAGATGGAAAATGGAGTACAAACTGGGAGAGAGGAGAGAAAGTGGCACTTGGGGATCATATGGAGAGACTAGATAGAACGAATGAGTGAGGACACAGAATGCAGAGAGGTGTCAGAGGGAAGTGGGTACATATGGATGAGTCAGGAAGCTGAGACTGTGTGTGAGGTAGCAAGTGAAAAAATGATTGAGATATGTAACTCTTTCTACCTCCAGATCCTGGAGGCAAACTAAATCAAAAACAACTAACGGTACTGGCTGGCCTTTGTGACTAAAAGAGTTAAACATCTTGGTATAAAGAATTCCTTTCTGTGCTGTTCTGGGCAAGCCATGAAAAGGGCGTCATGCTACTGAATTTTATTTGTCTTAGAGGTGGTGCACGGACATCCTTGTATCTCAGAGTCTCCTTTAAATGACCTTGCTTGCTGGAGTTCAAGAAAAGTTTCTATCACTAGTCAGCTTTTATCCCTCCCTCTGTTTGATGACTACTGTGCACTCCATGAACACTTTGACTACTGTCTAAAAACTAGCAGAGCAGGGGGCAGCCCAGAGAAATAACTAGCAAAATCCTGGTTTCAAACAGTGGTCTGTTTCATTTAAGCTTCATAAACAGCATAGGTAACCTTAGATGTTTATTACTGTTCTCTCTCTCCCCTCTCTTCCGTGTCTTTTTGTTATGCTTTATCTCTAAGAATTCTCACGTTTCATGTTTGTACAGCAAAGCAGAGAGTAATTCTATGCTCTTCTACTACAAGCACCATCATGGCTTAATAAATATCTGGATAAATAATAATAGGAAAATGCAGAGAGATGTGAGCAAAATCGAAGTCTAACCGAGTTTGGCAAAGCATGCGTGAGCATATCTCAAAGAACTGATTCAGACCATAGGATATTATGGTGCCTAGCACAGGAAAATCCTCATTGATGTGAGTGGAGTTCTTAGCTCTTAGGGTAAAACTAATGCCAAAGCATGCACTTAGTTTGTTCTGAAATGCCTATGCTCTTAAACTGCATTTCTGAACAAGTATGTGGATTGGAGTTGGGTATAAAGTGGAATCTGACTTTATAGCCATCAGTAATCCCAGTTGTTTCAACACAGCTATTCATGAGTTTGGAATGTCGTAAATTCTCGAGAATGTTGCTGAGTTGACAGCTAAGAACCAGTAAACCCACAGCCCTGGAGTGGAAATCTTCTTAATGAAATGCAACCAGAAAACTATAAAAAAATACAAAAGAAAATAGAGGTGGGG
>JAWWEU010000158.1:17128264-17151025 GCA_035583155.1 Acropternis orthonyx
CGCCCCCCCCCCCCCGGCCGGAGACTAAAAAGAAGGAGAGTAGCCAGAGTAGGATTCCGCTTTCCTTGTTACTCATTCCTTCCTCTAAAGGAATGTTACTTGTGCTGCTGCATGATTTTTGAGAAATACTTCAACTAAAACTCCCAGTGCTTGTTCTGTGTTTCTGTAGCCTTCACATGGCTTCCAAACAGACTGTCGTGGTTACTTATATTGATCTTTTCACCAAAGAGTACATTTTTGAAGAGGATTTACTTTATCTACCAGCAATTATTTTACAAGGATCTGATTTGTCAGCATGTGCATTGTGTTGGGGTAGAGCCAAGACCATGCCTTAAGGACATTTTTAGGCACCAGGCTGAAGGTAATACAAATTATCCACAATGGCAGTCTCTGTCTGACTGTTTGCTCTGTATAGATTCAATTAGTGTGACGCTGTTAAATATCTACGCCTTTGTCAAAATGAATAGGAGATTTATTATCACAGATAACGTGACAACTACTCTCAACCTTTGCAGAAGTCAAGGGCAAAGCAGTTTTTCCAGTTAGAAGGAGGACTTTGTCCACTACTAGCAACGAATGATGTCACACGCATGGATAGAAGTGGAGGACCCTGAAAAATCCTACCATGAAACCATGATTCAGTAAAACAAGCAGCCCTCACTGCCCCAAAGGCACCAGTGTTAATACTGGAGGGACCAGCCTCTTCTGCTGGGAACAATCCCTCCAGACCCAGGACCCATGCTTGTAAACACAAGGAAAATACTGACTGCTTGTTTAGAATTTGACATGGTTGTTGAATATGTATATGGCTTATATGCAGTGTAGTGAAATGTAAATGTAACACTACAGCAGGTAAAGAAATGTTGTTGCACCAGGACAAGTGAGTCCTTTTTACATAAAGACAGATATATATGTCCCAGTAGTTGTACTAATTGTTTAGAGTCTTTATAGTGGAATAGAAACCCATGGAGAAAGCAAGACTTTGAACACAATTCTAAAATATTGCAGGACTTCTCGTCAAGTGTCAACGATGCTAATGTTTTCCTGCAGCTGACTGTGGGCCAAATTTGTCCTGACTGAGCAAATCCAGTCTCCTGGCTTCAGCTGAATGGACTAGGCAAGTAGAATTTGGCTGGATTTCACCACTTCCTTAGGCAGACATACCTAAGAAATAACTCTCTGATGACAAAATATTTAGTCATCTTTTTTTGAAGTTCACTGGAGGTCTGCTGTGCTAAAAGGCTTGCTTAATTTTTCTAATTGTGCCAGCTGAGCCAATAAAACACCACCTCAACCTACAAACCTTAGATTACCTCTGATATTCATTTGAGAGAGAGAAGGCTGGGTAGACTTCAGAGAAATAGTGGTACAAGTAGCTTACTAGTCAAAAGAGAAAAAAAAGTTTTTGAAATAGCAAAAACCAGAAGACAAAAAGTTTGCACTTTCCCTGTAGATCCTTTCCCTTTTGGGATCCTTGGGCACTAACTGTAGAAAGTACTCTTAACGTGAGAGTTCATATACATATCAATGCAGATTGCCTAACACAGCTGAAGTGTCTGAGTCACATCCTAGATGACACACAGCCTTTGGGGAGAAAGGAACAAAATAACCTTTGGCCTCAAGCAAAACACTGTTTGCTATTGCATTGTATAGAAGTTTAAGGTTAACAGGATAGACCATTGATCTTCTATGCAGCTGTTGATAGGTGAATAAATCAAATGCAGAGCTGTGAAACTTCCGATGAGATTCTGAAAGCAGCTCACTGTATTTCCTGGAGACTAATAAAGTTTTTTCTGAAAAGTGAAAGCTTAAGAGTTTCACTTAAAATAGAAACACACATTGTGATTTTTAAGAACAGTATGTTTGAAATCGATATTTCTAAACTTTAAGAAGCTGTATGTCAGTAACCAGAACGAAAGTCAATAGGCTATATCATGTAACAGAAGAAAAGCAATATAATCGTAAGTGCAAATACGCATTAAGATACATGATACAATGGATATTAAGAGTGAAACAAAGAATAAATAACAAGACAGACATAGCCGCAAGAAATATAAGCAGGGATAGAATTGCTCTTTCAGTAGGGTGGAATACAGGCTGTCCTTGCACACATTCTGTTGTTTCCTTGTAAGCGACATATTTGATCTTGGCAATCATTACTTTTGCAGTGAGGATACCTGAGTTCATTGGTATGACACATCAGATTCTCAGCAGTGCCAGAACACCATTTGGCACACTTTATGGAGGGGAATATGTACAGTTTTGAACCTTTCCTATAGTGTCCTGATTCAGCCCATTGTCTGAACTAACAGAATCCTCAGGTTTGCCTGAAGACCCCCTGAACAGAGCAGAGATGTGCTCCCAGCATAGACCAGGGGAGCACCTGCTAAGGCACAGGTGGCTGTAAAATGTAGTACTTTTGCAACCAGGGCCAGGCAGGAAAAACTTGTTGACAAAAACAAAGAGGTTGGGAAAAGGACATACTTTCAAAAACCAGCTGGATACCTTTTTCTCTTTCTTCTCTTTTAACCTTTTAAGAAGATAAAACCATACCAAATCCCAGTGATGTTAGAAAACTGGACTTTATGGAGAATGGTGGACTCTCATGCTTTGTTCACCTGTGCATAAATATTTTGTATATACCACCTATATAAATACTGTGTGGTGTGTGCTTTGCCACAGAGGCTATAGGATGGAAGAAGGGCATTGCTGTGCTCTGTCTGCAGGGGCTGAGAGGAGCAGACTCTGGGGCTGCAGCAGGGCCAGGGCACCCCTGCTGGGGCTGAGGGCTGTTGGGAAGCAGTTTGCCACCAGCACTTTTCAATCCTTTACATGTACTCTCAGGCATGAGTTAACAGGTTACCTTGCTGAGGTGGATTAACTGGAACTCCACTAAGTCATTTCAGGGTGGGAAACCTGTGATTTCATTTGTGGTGCCTGCTTGCATAGAGGAATGGACTTATTGTACCATAAATTCCCACTGGAAAAAAGAGATAGGAACAATTAAAATAAAGGGGGAAACAAAGTTGTAGCCCCTTCAGGCACAATCTTGGTTGCTGTCCCAGCAGCAGAAACGCAGCAAACTTGCCAAGTCCTCTCAAAATAGGTTTCCTGAAGAGGTAGGAACACCATGGAGTACCTCGCTGCCTTTCTCCTGAGGATGTGGTGATGGTGGTGAGCTGCCATCCCTGGAGTGGTGGGTGCCCTGTGTGTGTGGCACAGGGCACTGCCAGGGGCGGTGCCAGCCACCCCTCTGCACAGGGGGTGCACTGAGAGAAACTGCCCTTGGGAGTCCCTGGGAAGGGCTGGACTTTCCGTGGGAGGCAGGTGACACCTGGCAGTGGGGTGGGCATTATCCCCAGGGGCTTTACCAGGCCTTGGTGAGGGCCAGGGAGTGTCTGGCCACCTTGGGGGGATCAGCTCCCCAGAATCAAGGTTTTTCCTGCTGCTGGCACCCACATCCAGCGGGACGCCTGTGGGGGTTAACAGGCTGTGCCTGAAGGCCACCCAGGGAAGGGTGTCCTCCTTCTGTTGTATTCCTTGACATATCTCAGGAGGATATCCCTGGAGCTTGGTGATTTTTGGATTAGGCCCTGGGAAGGACTCGACCCCCATCCTTCTGGCCTCTCACAGCTCCTGCCAGCTTTTTGTGGCATCTTCAACAGTTTGTGACAGCCAGAGGGGGTGTTTTGAGTGGGAAAGGCTCTTGGAAGGGTGGTTGATCTCTTTCCTCCCTCCCAAAATGCTCTTGCAGCATGGATGTGGTACATTCAAATAAATTTTTTTAATCTCATCCCCTTTACTCCGAGTCCTTTTAAAAGGAGTTTTCAAAGAACTGTGTGGGGTAGAATATGGTTAGATTCTTTATTATTTAATGGTATTTGTGACTAAATTGTGCATGAGAAATTATTTGTAATGTATTACATTAATGATATCTTTGATATAAGCTTTTAAAAACCAAAGTTGCCAGAATTGAAGCAATTTGTTATTGGGCTGCTTTTATGGGTACAGTATTTCTGAATGCTTAGCTTGGCCAAATCACCAGATCAGATTAATTTCGATTAGCTTAAAGTGAATTGACAACTAAAAAAATAAACTTGACTTTAGAAAAATGCCTGCCTTTTTATCTTCACTATCACAAATGCAAGAAAGATTGTGATACTTATGCTTTGCTTTGTGTTTAATTTCCAGACTGTGAAGGTCTGATGATCCTGTCACATATGCTAGAAAGATCATGCAATAGTACCAGTGTGACCATGCCAGAATGAGCAAACCAAGGCAGGATAAAGTCTCTGTCTCTCTGGTAAGTTTTGCCTATTCATTTATTTCTAACCCTTGTATGTTCCTCAAATGTGCTTCCTCAGTTGGGTAAGTGAGGTGTGCTTACTGAGGCATTTTGAACGTTCAGTGATTTTTTTCAATTAGGTGGATGAACTGTAAAATAGAGTCTCTAAGCCATTTTTGTAGCTTCCTGAAGGTCTCAGAGATTAGTCACAGTGCATATTTGTATTTTCCTGTGAGGCAAATTGAGATCCTGCTAGTGTCATGTCCAGTGTACTTACATCAGTGTAATGCTGACAAGTTTTTCTGTGTCTTGGAGTGCAGGCTTGCTTTGGTGGCCTTGTGGCTTAGGATCACTGTTTTGTGTGAAATTCTGCTTAAGAAGTGCAAAGGTATCTTCTTTGGTACTGAGGCAGAAGAGCTCATGCGCTTTGTGAGGTTTGCGGGAATTGAACAGAGTTGATCTTCTCTTTGCCCTGTCTTGGTGGTGAACTCTGGGCCTGGAGAGCTGAGAAGGGGCAGAAGGGAGAAGATCACCTAGTCTTTTAATCATCTGAAGGCTTCCTTGTGCCAAATAAGTGACCAATGATTTAAATCTATTTTACAGTGCAGTTATGTTGCAGGAGAACATAGCCCACCCATAGTGGCTGTTCAGAGGAAAGTCAACTGTATCCCAGCCAAACACAGCACACAGTGACTGACAAGCTTTTTTCCCCCCGCCCCCCTTTTGTAAAAGCCCAGATAATACTGGGAATTTTAAAACTGTTTAGGTTGAAATATTACTTTTGTTGGAATCTCAGCTGGGATTGAAATATTGTTTATTGAAATAATTGTCAGTAAAATCCTGTCTAGTATTACTGAGAGATGTATAATATTGATCCCATATCTTCCTTGGTAAACAAAAACGTTAGATCAAGTGTACCCTGACAGCTACTTTATTATGTATGCTGTAGAACTACTCCTTGTCATGAGGTATGTGATTCAGTATTGTTTTATATTATCTTCAGTTGGCCAAATTTAGTGCAATTACAATGCTCATTTCCTGTAAAATAGACAATGTCTGAATAATGGACCTGAGTTTCCATTAGGATGAAGTCATAAAGCACAAAAGCATTCATAGGAGAGCAAATGATAAAACTACATCAGGTAGAATAATCTCATTCTCCAGAATACAGAGCAACCACCAACTAATGTGAGTAAGAAATTTAGTTCTGTTGTGGCAGGAGTTCATTCTATGATGAGGTTTATTCTGCCTTTCCTTCGGATTCTCATACTGTGCCTCCTGTGTTGCAGTTGGCAGCCGTGTTCTTCACTAGGTGTGACACTGAGTAATGAGATACAGCTCAGTTTTGGCCCCAAACCTCTCTAGGGATCAGCTAAAGCGAAATAAGAGTTTTTGACTGACTCCTCGCTGAGTGAGGGAACAGCTGCAGAGCTGTTCAGAAATGTATCACATCTGATACTCTCCAAAACTCATGGCAGTTCCAAATTTGCCTTGGAACCATACCCATCTCAAATAGTTCTGTTGGTTTGTTTTGCTTTTTTTTAAAATGCCAGTAACAGCCATGTAGACTAGTGCCAGTGTAGATCAAAGTGTAGTTTCAGGACTGGCCACTAGACTCATGCAGTTGACTACAGCATCTTGTGAGACTTAGCACATGAGAGATCCATAATTGCTCCTGTTTAATGGCTCCAATTTTGACTTCCTGGACAGCCTTTTCTTTCTTAAAATGGAGGGAGGCAAAAGTGGGATTTTATTTGCATACATGGTTGTAATAGCAGGAGAGGAGTTAGAGGTAGAGAGAGAAAGTCTCTGTTTAAAAAAGCAAAAAAACCCCTGTGTGACTAACTGTTAGTAACAACAATTATTTTAATGGTGCAAACATATGTTGGTTACTTGCAACTAAACTGTAGTTATAAATAAGAGTTATAATGGATGCCAAAACATGTCTGAGACTCAAGAAGGAAGATAATTTTTGATATAGCAAGGAGCAAAGGAAAATATGACACTCATGACCACTGCATCAGTTGCAAAAATGTGTGTTCAGTGCATTTATTCTTGTTTTATTATTACATTAATAATGTTTGAATAGAACTAGTCTCCTTTTCTATTATAAAACTCTGCCTTAATCTGGCTGGTTGCAAGAGAGCTGCACTTTTTTGCAATGGTAGAGCAGAAGCTATTGAAGCAGAAGAAAACTTCCTTCTTTGAGTTGGGTTTTGCTATTATAAAGTTTGGTTTCCATTTGTGAGTTGTTTTTTATCAGCCCTGCTCCTGAGTTGTGCCACAAACAAGCCTAAGTCTTTCCATAGCTGTTTCTAGAACATGATGTGGTTTAAGCACTGTCTTGCTTTAGAGGCAAATGAATTGAAGCGGATTCCTAGCTGGAATCTAAATAGAAATATAATTTCAGGTTATAGTTTTTATGTTGTTGATAATTATAAAGCATAACTGAAAAGTGATTGTTAATAATTTGTTATTTACATTGCAGAGTTTTAGCATGATGCTTGAAAAAGGGATAAAAATAAGCTGGTCATGCAATAGCTGGGCTATGTAACAAGAGTCTTGAATAGAGAGCAAATATATGAAAGCCCAAGAAGCATTACTGACTGCCAATATTGAAATTAGACCCAAAACCTTTGTATGCTGGTGTTTTCTTCAGGTGTTATAGCTTCTTCCCTAAGTGAATGATTTCTGTGTTGCAATTTGTTTGTGTTCCAAAGATTATCAGATAAGAAAAGAAAAAAAATTACATGATGTTAAAACAAGTCTTGTTATGATGATGCTTGCAGATTCACAAGTAAGTTGAGGGCATAGTTTATCTTCTCGATCTGAAAGTGAGGAACAGTTATGTGGCTCACTTCAAAGCGCCTTGAAAGAAACCCTTTTGACAGGATATATGTTCTTGCAGGCCTGTAAACTGTGAGCCTGGAGCCCTCTGGTGTTCCTGTCCGTGTAACATACATGAACCACCGACACCAGCACAGTTCAGGGGGACACACACAGTATTCTGACCTGTGTCAATACAGAGCTACCAAGCCAATCACTTTCTCCCACCTAAACCTTTCTTTATTATTTATCATCTATTATTTATCTATGACTTAAAAAAAAAAAAAAGAAAAAGGGAAAAAAAAAAAAAACTCGCTACCTTAGTTTAGAGAAAGATAACTTATCTCAGCCTAGTTTTTAGAAAAGTTTACTTTGGAGCTATTACCCAGTCTGTGTCAGCAACAACTCACAGCAAAGATAGGGTCTGTGCAAAGGAAAATTTAGGAAGTCTGTAAGGTTGCTCATCTACAGCCATTGCAACACTATGGTTTTCATTTACTCCATGTCTTGTTTCAAGGAGTCCCTGCAAGATTTTTCATCTGGTCTTTCGTGCCCAAAGCATGTTGCCCACTCTCCTTCTCTTGAACTGAGGGTTCCTGTTTGTTCTTTCCCAGCACTGGAACTGCATCTGTGACAGGCATCCTTCCTTCTCCAAGGCAGGGTCTCCAGTACTTCCTCAGCCCCAGGTTCAGTGAGCCTCCCTCATTTGCCTTGCCTTATGTGCCCCTTGATTCCTGTCTCCCCGTGCCAGACCAAAGCCTGTCTGTTCCTTTGCTTCTCTTTCTGGGCTTTTTCTTCTTATGTCACCAAACTCTAGGCTGGTTTTGGCCTCTGCTGTCCCTGTCTTTATCACCTCTCGGTCTTCCCCTGTGCCACATGTGTCTCCCATTCTTTTCTTTCTCACAGTGTTAGTTTTTGCACTTTCAGTGAGTTGTATGAAGTGGCTGGTGGCACAGACTTAGTACATACAGACACTTCCAGGGAAGAGGATAGCTTCTGGGGTGCTGAGATACAGGTTTTGCATGGAAAAACAGCTAATGATCTTGAAGCAACAAGGAGGAAATCTGTTATTTCAGTAGGTAAACTGTGGGCAAGGAGCTGTTGTGGACCAACAAAGTGCATAATAATTGATTTTATATTATAGACAATCTCTTTTCCCTGTTGCAGAATGAGTGGAAGAATGATAATTTCCAAGCTTGCCTCATAAGGCCAGAGAATGGAACACACCAAAGTGGTCATGAATTCAGTAGTAGTGCTGCATTGGGAAGCCTGTTGGGTTAGGTGACAGGGAGGGAACAGGGCAGTGTGACACCTGGGGCCTCACTGGGAAACTAAAAAGCCCCAGGACTAGGAAAAACAGACAGTGAAATAACAATTTGTCAACAGGAAGCTGGGAGGGAGGGAGGGAGGGGTTTTTGCCATCGGGAAGTGTGATGTTACTAGTAATTCTCAGGGAAAACTGAGTGCTCACCTCTGAGTGGGGAAATACATGGGTGGTTGCTGCTCACGAAAGAAAAAGAGGTGTGAAATCAGCCTAAGCTGCTGCAGGGCACCAGCAAAAACCTGTATTGTTACCCTGTTGCTTCCACTGAGCTGTCCAAACTGTAAGGTAGGAGAAAGGTTATCACCTTTTGGTTTTTGCTATTCCCCTTAGCAATCCTACAGCAGTTACTCATAGGCTGTGTAAAATATGCTGCCTGGCAGTATAACAATCTGCAGTCAGATCTGGGGTGGCTGGTTCAAAGGTATACTGTAACTAAACCAGTCAAACCTGTAGGTCTACAGCAGCGCAGTTTAGGTTTGAGATTTATATATGTTGCAGTGGGCTCTAAAATATGAGACTAACTGGTTTGAAATACTTTGGGTAGTTTCTGTCACTCGGGTAAAGAACATTCAGAGCGACAAAGTATGTACAGGCTCAGAGAGGTGCTTGCTTAGAAAGTTTGCTAATTCACAGCATCTAAAGGGATATGCCCTCAACACTTTCAGTGTTTGCTTTGGAATGCTTTACATTCAAAGCAGTGTCAAACCTCTGGAGGGGTTTGGTACCACAGCCTGGAGTGACTTCTGACCTGGAGCTATGCTTTGTGGGGCCAGCAAATCTCATATGAGGGATTCAGTGAAAAGTCCAAGCAGACATGCTGTAAAATGCTCAAAATTTATTAATCATCATTACTTTCCTTTCCCCACAAGGAACAAAAATAAAACAATATTAAAAAACAAAATAAAGGAAGAAAATATACCATACCCAGACAACATGACTGAGACTAAGAAACAGAATAACATTAATTCTGAAAGAAATGACCCAATAAATCAATTTTCAAAAAAAAAAAATAATAAATAGCAACAGTTCAACTCTTACAAGCTTCCTACGAAAGAATTTACAATTATTATTATTATTATTATTAAACTTTTCTTTAAAAAAAAATCCTTCATATGCCCTGTTGGCAAATATATATATATATTTCTTCTGTAAACAGTTAACCACAAACAAAACAAAAAAATCCCTATTTTCATACAGTTACTATGCTGATGGTATCATGTAAACAAAAAGTACTGTGCAGCAGCTCCCCCTAATAGCATTTTTTCCACAAAAATATATAGGGAAACATGTCCATCATAAACTGTTCAAAATATTGATGTTTATACTTTTGAAAGAGTATGGCTTTCTGCAGTCTAAGTTTTCCTCAGTGCAAAAAGAAACATATAGAAGCAGAGGGGTACAAGTTTCCTTCGGTTTTGTTTGTTTTCTGTATTTATATTTTGATTTGTCTGAATGATCTAGAATGAAAATGTTATTACAAATCCATCTCTCAGTCTTGTGGTACAGCAATTCTCAGAAGGTAAATGAACAGAAAATGACAAGATGATCTTATGCTGTACCTCTCAAGGTGTAAAAGAAAAGACATGAAAAACAATGGCAGGTACACTGATAATGAAAGCTGAAAATACATAGACAGACAGATTGGGGTTTTATGCAGAAAATATCTGTTCATCCAAAATTTTAGCTGCTCCTGACACTTTTTAATTTTTTTTAAAGTTTTTTCTATTTTATTTTAGTCTTATGTCCAACCCTTGTTTGATGACTGCTCTGCAGTTCTAATTTTTGACATTTGCCTGTTCCTGAGAGGTCTTTATCTGCTTTGTTGCCTGTTGGGTGCTGTCCTGGGGAAGACACTGAGCAGTCACACAGCTGCAGTTCTCCACGTAGGTGTATGAGTGATCAAGCTGGGTTCCGTCACTGCACATCAGAGTCACCTTTCTTTGGCTGGTCTTGATTTCCTGACAACATGAGCATTTGTGTTCCAGTGTGTTTGTCTTTTGAGAATACCTGATTGAAAAACCAATAAAAGAGAGGTTCAGAATGTATGTGAGAAATACCACTGCCCCTCCCGCCCGTTACAAAACACAGCCACAAGTTGTGTGCTTGCATGTGGGACTGTTGCTCAGTATTACCATTCTTACAGCATTGTAGTGAAATACAGGTAAGTTGCTCCTAACTGTAAAAACTAATGGATCTAACACTTCATTAAGGCAGAGAAAAAAACCCGAAACAAACCAATCAGGAATTAATCCAGATCCCATAGTGAGGCAGTTCAGTGAGAGAACAAATAAGCTTACTTTTAGATGGGCAAAATAAAAACTGACACTGAACAGGCTGATAAATATTCTGAATCTTGAGGTAATGAAGTTATTACAACATCATGTCTATGAAAAATTCTAGTTAATGAGCACAATGCAAACAGTTGATGACTGGATGGATGTTGGACACGTCAGAAAATCCCTTACGATTCACTTTATGGTGTAAAGAGAAGAAGACGAGACCACAATTATCTTTTGCACCACTCACCGTGAGTAAGCATCACAGTTGCCTTCACAGTATGTCATCTCAACAGGTGCAGGAGATACACATCCATTATGTTTGATGACAGTAGTAGTGTTGTGCTTCATACAAACTGAAGTCATCCAAAATCAAAGGAAAAGAGGTTAAAATGTATATGCATAAATAGATAGCTGTGTATGATAGCCAGTTTGTAATCAAAAACTAAGATGGACCAAAATGAAATAGGAGATTAAGTCACAGGGCATTTTTCTTTTAATTTCTAAGGGCCAAATGAAGACTCTTGCTGTTTGTGTTACCAAATGGATGAAATTTTCCCGTTTCCTTATGTGACATTGGTGCAGGATGCAGAAATAAAGAGCAGTACTCTGACAACTGCTCAATGTACATCCACCTCCCAAGGACTGGCTTCCCTGTCTTCCTTAAAGAGAGCGTGTCTATGGAAATTGGAGAGTAGTCACAGCCCTCGCCCTCTCACAAAAAGAGCTAACACTTAACAGTACAGGATGGGAAAGTTCACCACATCAATGTTTCCCAAGGCCCTAAAAATGCATGCTGGGAACGTTCTGTTCCTTTCTTTTCCCACCTGTTTCCTTTGGTGTGAAGCAGTGATCCCAAATTTGCTCTATGCAAGGTGGGCTAATATACCTAATAAGGCACCCATTGTCATTATTTACTCTTAACAAAATTATCATTACTTACGCTTTAGTGGTTTTTGGCACACCATACAGCAACCATCCTCAGATATCTGGATGTCATTCTTTAGTGGGAAAACAAAAAAAGGTAACTCAGGTTTCATATCTGCATACTAAAGCGGAGTTTCCCTGTTTCCTAAGTTTCTCTGGCATCAGTGTTTGCTTTTTATTTTTTTTTTTCTCTATTGACGTAGAATCTAATTTCTAGCAAGGTTAAATATCAAGGGCACATAACTACTAAAATATTAATAAGAGTTCTTTGAAAGCTGAAATAGAGGAGGACCAGAACTGCTTTATTGTCATCAGAGTTCAGTAGTAAAATTTCAGCAATAAATCTTGTAGCAAATGTAGGTCAAAATATTGAGTGACTGAAGTCAGTACCGGTGAAGGATTATGTCAGACAGGGTAACACAATGAGTGAAGTAACTGACTTGCCAGAAGCGTGGGGCTAGTTCTAATCTACCCTGAGTGTTAATTTGAATGACATCGTGTACTGAAGTAGCTTATTTTCCTTCACCTTTCAATTAGTGAATTCTAAAAACACCCCAAAAGCCAAAACAGGATTTATAAAATAAACCAGGAATAAACCCTCAATTAGTTTTCAATAAGATTTTTGCATCTATGTCACCTCACATTCTTATGAACCTAAAGCATTACACTACAGCCTTTTCTCTGCTGCCCAATTCTCAATGAGGATTGTTGTATTATCCATTTTAATTTTGAGCTGCTTTTCTGAAATAAAATTTGATGGGGACCAATTTCAGGGAGGACAAAAAGGAGAGCTACTTCCTGTATGGTGCTTCTGCTAGGTGTTTTCCTTGGACACCGTGATCCTTCCATCACCGGTGTTAGCCACTGCAATCTTTTCAAATGTGAGAATTGGTAGAACAGTACTTACTGCATCACACTCATCAGGGTTAAAGGCAGGACAGCTTGTCTGTCTGATGACTTGAATGAACTGGTCAGCGTGTTTTTCACATGTGTAAGCCGTACAGTTATCACCAGGTGGGTTCCAGTATTCTCCTTCCTGAAAGTGGCCAAAATAAAAGTGAATAAAAGTCTTTTTGTGTAAAAATGAAACTAATGAACAAACAAACAAAAAAAGGGCAAACCCTCAGTGTCTTAGCATTACTATGTAGAGTAGTTTGATTATTCTGAACAATTTCCTTGAATTTCTGCTGATGTTTTTGATATTATCATACTGCTACAAGTGTTTTTCATTAACAAAGTGAAGAGGTTCCATTTTTATCTGAATATAGATGAACTTTTTGTGTGAATAGGGTAAGTATGTGAACTCATTTGGAAAGAATAATTTGTGTTTCAATAATCTTGTCATCAGAATTTATGGGTGTGTCCATTCAGACACATGGAAGAATTTCTGATGGCTTCACTGACTCATCCTGTCATAAAGCTCAACTTAAGCTTGGTTGTTTGGAGCTGAAAACTCCCTCCACAGGCAAAATTATCCTTTAAGCAAAATGGGTGCTGCATTTTCAGAGCTGAAGGCAAATAAAGACCCATTGCTTTCACATATCTATTTTTCTCTGCTGATTTCCGAAAGCCATTGTTCTGTATTACAGTTGCTTCCAGAAGTCTTAGAAGTGGGGTTTCATGGCATAAGGTACTCTTTAAACTGTATGGAGACAGTCCACTCCCTTGCTGAATACGCGTTTGTCTAACATGAGAAAAGATGCAGGAAATAAATGTGACAAATACAAGGAGGGAAAAGAATGAAAAGGCTAGCAGCGTTCCCCCAAAGTGAAGGAAGCCAGTGGTAATTACGTAGAGCACGTGTGTGATGTTGTTTCCCACAGTCACGACACAACCCTCTGCCTTGCACGTGCCACAGCACTGTCCCGGTTCCGCTGTGTACTTAAAACCCTGTTTTGAAAGAAACAGAGAGGAAAAGACCTTGAGTCAGGTCACTGACCTTAACTGGTGGGTTGTCTGAGGTGGGTGGGGAAGGAACTTCTGACAGCAAAATAGCACTCACCAGTGGACAGTATGTGTCACAGATAACAGGCTCGCACTTGACAGTATGGTGAGGCCTTAAGTGAGAGGACCCAGAGCAGGTGCATTCTTCACAGGGGCCGGATGGAATGACAGCTCCAGGCTAGGGGGAGTCAGAAAAAGAAAGGCATTATTAGTCAGTAAAAGCAAGTTGCTTTGGATATATATGTATGTCACCGACAATGCAAAGATGAACTATGTATAGGCTAAAATAAGTACATTTTTAAAATAAACCCATAAATACAGTTTGGGTTGTTTTATTTAAGCAGAGGTTCTGGTTTGGTAATATCAATTTTGGAATTGAATTCTGATAATGCAGAAAGGAGAGCAGAAAATGTTTTTACAGAGGATGTTGATATGCTAACCATGATTAAATAATGAATAGTATTTTATCTCAGGCCTTTCTGCAGAATATGGGCCGTGATAGGTCTCTCAAAAGCACTGCATTGTGACCTTTGTGAAGGTGTATTTTTATTGTAGTGAGTTACTGTGTGTACTTACTGCATAGTAGGTTTCATTGACCACACAGCCCTGTCCTGTAAAGAAGGAAGAAAGGCGGTGTCATAGAGGTGTAACTCTATGAAAAGACTCCTGCTTTGTAGGCCTGCAGTGGCAGCCCTAAGACTCATTCACAACTAGACCCAACGTGATAACGCAGATAATGATAAGGGGTTTGTATTCATAGACTTAGAAAAATATAGCAGTAAATAACACATGAAGAAAGTGAACGCTACTTACTGCATTCAAAGGTAGGACAGCATTTTCCAGGCTGCATTATTGTGATTACTTCCTGTCCCTCTAAGCACTGGGGTGTGACCTCAGGGCAGAGGCTAGTGTTGCAGTCTGTTTCGTAGAAGAGAATGTAGAAAATAGTGAATTTAGAGTTTTTAAATGACAGCAATTTTGTTTAACATGAACTTCAGCAGTTTTCCAATGGGGCAAATATGATGTAGTTTGCATAAGACAGTCTAATGACTATTTCAGTCTACATGCCCAGGTGGTTTCAAAGTGAATGGGCTTTCCCATAACATTTGTAAAACAAAACATTGCCTGAGAAGAACAGAGTGGTGATTGTTGGAAGGAGATAATTCCAAAGAGAAATTTGTATTAATTGGGATATCTGATGACTCTCAATGGTTCAGGAACTTTCTTGAGCACTTTTTAAATGTTCAAGACTATGTTTTTCCAGTTAAGATAATTTTCTTAATACTGGTCTTTGAAACCAAATACGTTTTAAAGAGTTTTTGAGTATTGTATCAGATGGTGGCAGCATTAAAGTTCTTAATGTTAAATTTTAGAAGATTTCCAATTACTTTTCTGTGTCTAACTATGTAAAACCTTTTAATCTTTAAATACATTATCTTCAGGCATTTATTATATGCTCTACAAGAAGGCCCTAAAAACCGGGATGAGGGAGAAAAGTGTTATTACATCAATGCAAAGTATGAAAAAAATGGAAAATGATTGCTGTAGTTTCCCAAACTGAATATAGTGTATTCCCCATGATAAGGAACTAAGACTACTTACAGCACTCAGTCCTACTGCAGCACGGATCTTCTGGTATCTGTATCTGAACAGGCATGTAACCTGGTTCATCACAAAACACTTGCTCTGTCAGAGAACATTTGTGTTTTCTACAGTGCACCTTAAGAGTGTTTTTGTCACAGACACATTCCTGGCAGTCTTTTGTCCATTTTTCTCCTGGCTATATAAAAAACCAAAAACACACACAAAAGGAAGGAAAAAAAATTAGATGTAAATTCAAACCAAAATAATTCTATTTGCTTCTAGCTCACATATTCATGGATACAGTGATTCCTGATTATATCAACCTTTTCATCTTTTTAGTTTTTATGAGAGACCCTCAAACTGAAGCTTATTAGGGGGAGATACTGGAGGCCACTGAAGGTTATGAGTGTTCACAAAGCTATCACTTTCTGTTTGTTAGTAATGTCAGCATGAGGGATACAGGGGTTCTAAAGGAGAAGTGATTGAGGTTTGCATGCATTTTTTAATACGAAATGATCGTATGCCAAACTCATTTACACATTAGATTGCAGATTTGTATGCAGCTGAAGAACTGTGAATGAAGACTAAACATTAGCAGCAACAGGTAAAATTTATTATCCACCTGTCCCTTCATTTATAGTAACTTTAGCAAGAGAGATTTCTGTAAATAAAAGAAACTGTATGTGAGGCTATTGAAAGAATATATCATCACCTGCTGTTAAGATTCTTAGAGATGCTCTAGCACTCATTATTTTGAAGACTATTTTTTCAAATGTTTGTTTTCTTTTAAACTCTTCCCCAACCTAAGCAAAGCTTTGGTTTAGTGGAACACTAAATATCCTCTCGTTTCATTTGTCTGTGCCCTTTAAGCCACACTGACTGTGATACTCACCCATCTGGTTTCTCCGTTTGGTTCCCTGCAAGCTGAAAAGAAAAAGAAAAAAAAAAGAAACAATTAACCAAATGAATGGAGATTTACACCACTGAAAACTGACACAAAGGAGTACATACATTCAGTTTCAAATAAAAATACTGTGAAGATAAAAGTAACAAAAAAATGAGTATGCAGACTAGTTCTTCTGAATATAGAGTTCTACCCTCTTGGTAGGTCTCATGTAAGGAAGGATGACGAAAAAGAGATAATATTGATTATTAATCCATTTTTAGATGGGTAGACTAAAGGAGCTTAAAGAGGCTGATTTGATGATGTCCTGGCCATGTAAAAGACAGCAATAGAACTCAGGCCTCCTGATTAACAATCCTGATCTCTATTTATCCCCCAAACTAGCTACAGATTACTTACAGCATTCAGGGACGCAGATGTTGCTGTCTGCACGCAGGAGTGTCAGTCCTTCAGGACAGAAACAACCTTCAGTTATTCCATAGCCAGGATGCTCAACAGAGCTAGAATGGGAAGAATATATGTATTTGAGTACAACACTTTTGCAGTGAAGCAGGAGACAAAGCAGAATATACGGAAGATCCGCATGTCAGATACAAGAGAGACAAAAAATTTACACTTTCTGAAATGCAACAAGAAACATATTGATAGGGCTGATTGATATTTATAAATCTTGAATAAATGTTCCAAATTTGCAACATATTTCATTATGAAATAAGTCAAATTTCTAAGGAAAGTAGATAGGCAACAATGGTGGGGAGAGGGGAAAAAAAAGAAAGAAAATGATAAGCAGTTGTTTCAGGATGAGCTTTTTTTTTTTTTGTCTTTCCATACCTTTGGTCGCAAGTAACAGAATTAATGGGCCCACAAGGCTTGTATACCAAGCTTGATGGACAGCTGAATGCTGTATGGAAAAAGACAAAAGAAGATTAAAAAAATCCACCGTAGATGCATTTTCGCCATAGAAATTACTACAGCTTGGTGTTTTTTTTTCATCTGCAGGTTCTGTGAGAAAGGACCCCCCTGGATTTTTGTCAACAGTAGCCAAGTGTATATCCAAGATATGTGTTTACTGAATAAAACCCTAATTTCTACCATTTAGCACACCCATTTTGAGTTCTGTGGTACTTACAGCATGTATTGTTGGTCTTTCCTCTCCAGTCAATGCAGACACCTCTAGAAGCACACTCTGTAGCATATATCTCCAAACTGGAACACTGCATGGATTCATCATCTATGCGACATCCATCAAAAACACAGCCTTGGAAAAATGGTTTTGGTGGTATGATGCTATGACATTCTGCAAAAATCCTGCAGACAGTAAAGAAAGCCCCTTCTATGTTAATGAGCCATTACATAGAGGCTTTTCCTGTCAGACAACCTTTTCCAGTCAATAGCATGTGACTTTCTGCTTCAGAAAGGAAGGTATCATGAAGAAACAAAACCCTAGGAATGGTCGGTAAGCTGGGAGATGGGTTTAGGAAAGATTAGGAAATCCAAAGCTCCTTTTTCCTTTTTTTTTTTTTTTTAAAAGGTTAATAGTCATAGTGCTTCTGTATGTGTACACAGCTTTTCATCAGTCTGAGACCGTAAATTTAGTGTAAAAGGCAACTGCACCAGGTTGAGAAAAAAAGGGATGAGAGAAGTAGTCTAGAGATGGAAAAATCACATGTAAAATAGCTCCAAACATTTAAGACACTACAGAAAGCACACATAAGAGGGCCTTTATAAATGACTCAGCTGGAAAAAAAGCTGTTTTCAGCCTACACAAGTACAGGAAATACTTCAGGAAATTTGTTCTTTTGAAGCTCCATGTTTTAGAGAAAACATACAAAGAATGAATAACACTTCTTGGCTGTTTGTGTCTGCTTTCTTAACCTACTTGATAACCAGGTTCTTTATGATGTATACTGAAGACCCACTCCAAATTTAGAGTTAAGCCTTTGCTTAATAGTATAAGTAAGAATTATTAAGCATACCCTGGTAGTATTGAAACCAAGAGTATGGATTTTAGTGCTTGCTGCATCTCTTGTATTCTGACTTCACCTCTCCTTACTCAGTTGTCCTTGTCGTGCAAGTAATTTCAGTTATTATCACATGGCTAAGGTTATAGTTGTCATTTTTCTTGTAAGATACTGGAAGTTTTGTCTAGAAAGAATGAATTTATTCAGTTTTTTTCTTACTCGCTCAAGATAAGGTTGCAGAGAGGAGGCGTATCACACTGAGGCTTTGGTGGAGGTGTGGTTATAGCTGGTGGTATCGGCACTCCATGGCATGTCTTGTTGTCGTCAACAATCCAGTGATGAGCCATTTGAGGACAGGAAGAAATGATCTTACCACCTGGTAAGCGGCATTCATCTGCTTTATCGTTTGTACATGTTCCTGGAAGAGACAAGCTGTGTAAGTCTCATAAACCACATCAGAAATGCACAATACATTACTCTGCTGATATGTTTAGGTGTGATGTGGTCATGAAATGCATATGGTGCCTTGCTTCATAGGTAGTGCTTTCTTTGGAGTTACATAAACTTTAATTTAGGTTATAGAAAAACAAACAAGTCTAAAAGCCCAGCCCCGAAGAAAAGAAAGAGCAGATTGCTGAAATGTTGAGATTTTGATATCCTGCGGAAGTTGAAGAGCAGAGCTGTTTTCATTTCCATTTTACTGCTCTTTAAAAATTTCTGTCAATCATGAGACTGCATAGCCAGAGTGGGTGAGAACAACTGTGGTAGGGTAGGGAAAGTGTACCACCTCCCACGAGTGCATCCATCTTACCACACTGTCCTTCAGTGTTGTTGCCAAATTTGCTGTATGGGAGTTTCACAGAGAAAATTAGACCACTAAACGTGATGGTTGCACCAATTTCTTTTATTTCAACAATCATATTGATGCCAAGAGTGGAGAAAGAAATGCCGTCTTTTTCGAAGCCTGGTTTGACAATCTTGTTGTTGAAGTACATCTGAATGCAGGGTTAAAAAAAGAAACAAGCAATAAAATAACTTCAGAATAAGCACTGCTTCTGCCTGATTGTTTTAAATAATGAATCTTCTAATCTCCATAATTATTGCATAACTCCATATGTTTGTGCATCACATCAAATACCCACTGGCAACTCAATAACAGCATATATTTGTATTGATATCTCAGCTTGTACTGCTATATTGGTTAAGTGTGACAATAAACCTCAGTGGCCTCTAGGTACTGTGTTTGCACAGGTTGTGTGCTAATGCACACTATTCTATATCCAAGTATTTTCTTTGCATCCCTCATAATTTTGTGTATTGCGAATATTTTTTCTATGAAAATGAGTGGTGGTTTTCTTTAGCTATGGAAATATTTCTGCCATTATGTAATGACTTCGCTGGATAATCACTCTGTCCCTATAAAACACGTTAATTGACATTGGATGAGTTACCTGAATTCAAAATTAAGTCAGATGTCCCCAATGCCAATTTCATGTAACGGTCATATTTATTTGCTAACTTAAGCTTTTTAGGTTGCAGCCAGTATCTTATATGAGCTAATGAAAGTGAATATATATGCCTAACAAGGTTAGAAATCATTGCAGAAATTATTCTGCAAAAATTACTGAATTGGGATAAAGCTAGACTTAAACCTGTCAGTTACTGTTTTCTTTTACAGGGAATCACTGGAACCAGCATGCCTTTCCAACTGAGAACTTGGCATTGCTCTGTAAGGGGAGAGTGCCTATTAAGACAGACTTTTCCTCCCCTTCTTTGCTTTCTCTAATCAACTAATAGATTCCTCAGTGTAAGAGCCCACTTTCACTGCCTTGCCAGGACTAGTTCAGGATCGTGAAGGTGACACTCGAAGTCATCCCTTTTCTTCAGCTATACCTCTCTCACCAGTAGGAAACTGGAGGGAGAGTCATGTCAGGGCTCTGTTTGGCACCTGAAGTTCCCTTTGCAGAGAAAGGAGTCCCTAGTCATCCAGCAGGCAAGTGATACACACCCATATTCATCCTGAGAGAAGAATCACAGTAGTGACTTGCATTTGTGTTTCTTCATTATCTGTTTGTTTACATAAGTGAATGGCACAAGGTACCAGTTTTCATGAAATATGAATTAAGCACCAGCGTGAGCATTCTTTGTGCCTTCTCTATCAGCTCTATTAGTTTGTTTCCTAGTGTTATTTATGTGTAAACATATACAATACATTTATATCTGCACAATGCTAAGCTGTTCATGACATTTTGTTATTAGAATACAGTGCAATCTTTCCCTCCCCCCCCCCTCCACCCCTAACGATATCCTCCGCCCTCATCACCTTCATGATATATTCTCACAGACTGTATCTCAAATCAGCATTAGGAAGACTTTTGGATCTTATGCCTTTTCTGCAAAAGTAAAGGGGGGGGAAAAAAGTCTCTTACCACATTAGTCATAACACCATTCATGAGTTTCCGAGTCAACACCACTTCTGCAGATTTGTAGAAAATAATAATGGATTTAGGGCAGGAGAGTCCATCTTTTGAATCGCAGTAATAATTGTCAATATAAACACGGAAGTTGTCATATTTAGGGACGATCTGTTGCACCAGGACGTAAGTGCAGTTTTCAAGGAAAGTATAGTATATTCCATCAAACGTAATGTAATGAGGATCACCCCATCCACTACACACACCTGGTATGGAGAAAATATTTGGAAGATTAGGATGAGAATTAATGTAGAAGAAAGAACTGAGTCATTGAAGTTAACATACTGCAATTTACAGAGCAACCCTAAGAAAATAAAATGCCCATATAAGATGTGCAAAGCTTTGCTTTTTTCAAAAATTGTTATTCCATGATCTACTGGTGCTTACATTGACACTCATATCGGTAACAGCAGCCACTTTCATCAGGTACAAGAACTGCAGGATATTTGTTTGCACAGGTAATTTCCTTGACAGGTGGGCAATGCGTTGGTACTACATCTATGTTATTGTCTCCCTTACAGATGACTTCTGTACAGTTGGTTAATTTGAAACTTTCTCCAGGCTGCAAAAAGAATAAAAAATTCTTGTCACAAAAGTTGGTAAACTGGTATAATCTTTACTAAATCTGAAGAAAAGATTAAAATGAAAATCTTCACTGATAGTAAAAGATTGCAAATATTCTACAGGATGAATTTCTAATAATACTAAAAGGAGGTGGGAACCTTAATTACAAGTGTTTCTTCTGAATGAGGAGCTAGCTCTTCTGGAGTTTAGGGGGATAAGTCTTAGGTTAAAGGAACTGATTCCCTTTATACTCTGCATAGTGCACTTCACTGTCAGAACAAACCACCAAGACAGGGAAAACAAAAAAAAGTGTACAGAAGTAAGAGGGCAGGAAAACAGAAGCAGATACAAGACTCCACAGTGGCTTAAATATTTCTGCATAGTGAAAAAAAGAAGATGGACAAGAAAACTCAATCTGTTATGGCAGAGGTCTTGTTGTTGATGTAATGCATCAGTGTTTCACTAGCACTAAAAGAATTATAAAAAAATAATGGAACTTGCTTTCTCAGTATAAAAAACTGAAATTACAAAAAGGCAAATTCAAACTTATGTCATCTATTTTGCCCATCATTAGCAAATTAAATATAACAACCTGCAAATGTAAGGTATAAAGACTAGAAGCCATTCCATTCTGGTATCGCCCAAACAATGATCATATTTCAAAAGTCATAAAATGACTTAGAAATGACATACTTGTAGGGGAGGGTAAGTAGTCGAAACACAGCCATGAAAATGAAAACTTTTAGTAGTGCTTTGCAGAGGAACTGATGTTGTTGTAGACCACTCAGAGGAAGTAGTGGTTACAGGAGTAGTGACAATACAAGGGACAGCGTGTCGTTCAATTGTACATGTTGGGCTACAGATGGCATAAAATCTACATCCATCACTATCCATTCTATCATAAATCAGGTCACCTGTGGAAAAAGAGAAAAAGTAGAAATGAAAACCTGAGTAAAAAAAGATTGCAAAAAGTTAAAAAAAAAAGGCAATACAAAAATAACAAATAACACTTATAAAAGCCATTGAATAATAAAACCCTAAATTTTAGGAACATACAAACAAAAACAAAAGGGCAAAAGATGAAAGGTATTCTCATCAACACAGAAAAACTAACCAGGTGAAAAAATAGAATCGCCAATCTTGCAAAAACAGGGAGTAGTAAAAATGGCAGAGGGAGTCCTGCTTGAAAAAGGTTCACTTGGGGGAATAGCAGTGGTGGTGGTGGTCACGGGGGTGGTGGTTATGCAGTTGTGGTTGGGGGTGCAGCAGAGGACACGGATCTTGTAGTTGAGGCACATCTTAAATTTGCCAGTCTGGTCCTCGTTCTTGCACACCAGTCCAAAGTGGACGTCGCACTGCACGACCTGCCCCACTTGTTGGATGGCAACGTCGGGGTAGTCCTCCGCCTGGCACTCGATCTCCTTTGGCTGGTGGCAGACGCGCTTCCCGGCGGCCCGGATGTGCTGGTAGGTTTCAAAGTCTCCCTGGCTGGGTCCAGAGGAGGGGAAGTCGACGTCGAACCATTCACTCCAGGTACAGACTTCGGGTTCACAGGGGGTGGTGGACGTGGTGGTGGATGGTGGGCTGGATGGGGTGGTGGAGACAACGAGGGGTATGGTTGAAGGAGTCGTTGGCTTTGTGGTAGTGGTGGAAGTGTGCAGGGTGGTTTCTGAAGAGGTGGGCAGCGTGGTG
>JAWWEU010000158.1:17151125-17230931 GCA_035583155.1 Acropternis orthonyx
TCAAAGTCTCCCTGGCTGGGTCCAGAGGAGGGGAAGTCGACGTCGAACCATTCACTCCAGGTACAGACTTCGGGTTCGCAGGGGGTGGTGGACGTGGTGGTGGAGGTCATTATGGGAGTCTGTGTTGGAGTTGTGGTGGTGTAGGTTGTTGTATGTCTAGTAGTTGTTGTTTGTTTCTGAGTTTGTGTTGTTGGTGTTGTGATTTTGGTGTGAATGTAATCTGTTTTTGGTTGAGTTGTTTCTTCTGTTGTCACGTGTTTTGTTTGTAAGAATGGAGTTGTTGATATTTCTGTGTAGGATGTACTGAGAATTGTTGAAGAAAGTGTTGTTGGTTCTGGTGTTTTTGTTGTAGGTGTGGATTGGCACGGTACTATTATATTTACACAGCATTTAAATCTCAGTTCATAATTGTAACAAATGGGTGGCAGTTGGTCCTTATTGTAGCATTTCAAGCCTTCTTCTGTGTTACACATTATGTGTTGCTCCAGGAGAGGATATGGTGTATTAGGAAAACTCACTGCTCTGCATTCCACATCCTTTCTGTTAGCACAGACTTTGTATCCCTTTTTTTTAATGTTCTCAATGGTATCAAAGTCCCCATCATCATAACCAGACCCTGGGTAACTGACATCATACCATCTTGACCAGTAACATTCTTCTTTAAAGCAAAGAGGAGGTGTTGATGGTGAAGTGGTGACAGGTCTTGTCATTATGGTTGTTGTTTCTTCAGATGTTGAATGTATCCATGTTGTACTTTCAGAAGTTGTAGAAACTGGGTATGTTGTAGATGAGCATGGTACAAAAACACAGCATAGGACTCTGATCTCATAATTGTTGCACATTGTTGTAATTTGGTCTTTGTTGTAACATATAAGTCCATCTGTTGTACTGCATTGTACTTTTTGGCCAAGGTCTTTCAGTGGTATATCAGGGAACTTTTCTGCTCTGCACTGTACCTCTCTTGGAGCTTTACATACTTCATAACCTTTAGCTCTTAAATCATCAAAGGTTTCAAAATCTCCCCCATCATAGCCAGGGGTCTGCAGACTCCCATCATACCATTCTGACCACTCACAGACTTCACGAACACATACTGATGTAGTTGGTGACACTGCAAGGGAGAAAATGAAGAGACCATCAAACTTAAAATTCCTGTAGATATTATCTTTTTCTTTTTTTTTTTTTAAACAGGCTGATGATTTTCCTAACATTTTTCTTGCACTGTGATCCTTTAGGCATCAGTTTAGTATAATTTTATTTAATATTATTATTAATCTAATATTATTTAATATGATGTAATTTAATGTAGTGTTTCAGAAGTGGATCTGTTTTCTGTGTTTCTTTTCTTGTCTTAATCTGGTTACCAAGTACTGACTGAAACCAAAATGCTAAAAATAAGTGATGCAGTGGTCATTTATTTTGAGGTCCTGAGTTGTTTTGAGTGTGGGCATGGCTTTGTAGCTAAATTTTACTCAGTAATAAACAAAATACGCTCTTATGGGCTATAAATGATTTACCTGTCGAAGTAGTAACAGGTGGCGTAGTGCTGAAATGAAAAGTTGTTGCTGTTGTGGGTGATGTCAACGTTGGACATTCATAGATAACCCTTTCAAGTGTTCCATTGGCACCACAGATTGCAACAATACACCCTCCTGTGCCGTCTGTAGTGTTGTAGACCACATCTTTATAGTTATACTTCTGTCCCTCATAGAAGCAGACACACTCTGTAAATCAAAGTAAGATGTTATTCTTTGCTATCTGAAACACAGAGCAGAGTACCTTAAATGCATGCTATTCATAGAAGAACAACTTTGTCAACATACCAGATTTGTCATATCTGCATTTTTTGCCATGAATCGTGCATTCGCTGGAAAAGAGAAAAAATGAGATTATGAATGTGAACATATTAGTTCATGACATCAGTGTTTTTCTCAACTTTTTTCCTATCAATCCTGCACTATTAACTGTGCATGTAAATGCAGAATGACCCTATCATCTTCTCTGAGTTAGATACCGAGTTCTGCTATGCAAATTCAGGCAATGTATCTTCACACAGCTCTCTGGCAACAAACATAACTCTACTATGCCAGCATATGAAAGAGGCAGCATCCTCATCAGTGGTTTTGGGAGCTGGACAAAGATGTGAAAAAGGGTGATCTGAAACAGTCTAATTTCCCTGATAGGTCTACCTATTTCTTGGAAGGGAAAGTAAAGTAAGTGTATCGTTTACATTTATAAGGATCCATACAGAGGATTGCTGTATCATGGATGTTGAGATAATCAGACTTCAAAAAGATGCAAGAATGTATTCTGGTTTAAAACTGAATTTATCTATTAACTGAATCTTGCTATACTTATCTACAGTGACTACGGGAAACTATACACTGAATAAACTTACATAAATATAAATATGTATTTCTTGGTTTAGGTTTAGTGCTGTTGATGGCCTAGGCAATGTAGGCAAAGCTGTCTGTGAACTGCAAAACCTGCCAAGAAAGTTGGGTTAGCTCAAATGGGCTTTGTGGTAAGGGTTTTTGCCATTAGCATTGCATTGCTTATTGTATTCAGGCATAGCTACTTTAAAAGTGTCTTAAGAGAGGTGTTAAAATGCTTAGCAGCTGGTTCTGCTAGCTATGCACTCTTTTATAGAAGGCTTAGAAGCACTTGTCACAACCTGTCAATCAGTAATGTGTGGGAGTACTTGCTGACAGTTGCAACTACACAGGTACCAGTGCAATAGCAGAAACCGACTCAACACCATGTAGATGAGTTGACTGCTAACTTCTAAAAAAATTCACATGATGAGTTTAGGGATATGTTAATACAAATTCAAAGGCTACTCCCTAACTATAATTATTGTAATCTATTTTTTCCTGATTTAATAATAATCATATTAGTTTAAAAGCTCTTCAATAAATATACAGAACAAGTAGCAAATTAATCTCTCAATGGTAAAATGTTTCACGATGTTATGACTTAAATTCCTGGGAAAGGAAGCAAATTAGACATTATTCATCAGCCTCTGACTAGCTTAGTTCCTGTTGGCAAACAACAAATTCAATGTGCGGTGAACTATATTTCACAACTTTAAACTCAATTTTAAAGCTGTCTACTAATCCTACCATGATTCACAATTCTGCGTTGGAGGCATCTCCATTCCTGGTTTGTAATTTTTTCCATTTTCATAACAACCACAATTAGAAACACAAGTCATGGTTTCTTCATCAAAATATGGCTTATTCTTTGGACAGTGTGGATAGCAGCCTGCAGTAAAAAGAGAGTCAGGTTGATACTAGGCCTTTCACAAGCAGAAGTAACTCCGCACTCCTATCTGCTTTCCCCAAATTGTCCCATGTGGCAAGTGGAGTTTCAGACCCTCCTGTTATTCCTTTGATTTTACATTAAGCTTTGCAGCATTTTGTCCTCGTCTTGACTCCAAGCAAGTGTACAATCCATCAGGCAATATGATACTAGTTAGAAAATGTCTTCTTATAATTTCTAACCCAAACATGTCATATACTGAGTAATATAAATTTTGTTCATCTTACTGCATTTTAAGCTTTTATTAGCAGAATGAGATATGTATTATTTTTTTACCTTCCAAACCTCTCATCTCATGAAGGCAGTTCCCACTTGGATTATTGCAGGTCTTCATACAAGGGGCTCCACATGGCTTGTAGTGCCACTCACATTCCCCTTGTGGATTGTAGTAGTCGCAGAACAGAGCTAGAAGAAGGAGAAATGTCAGCAAAATACTTTTGGTCTTTTGGCTCTGTAATTTTTCAGCTTTGTAGGTAAAAATCCCGTGGGATCAGCATAATCACATAGGTGGTAAACAGTATATTGTCTTATTTTTAATTTAATGCAATTCTTATGTTTCTACCACCTTTTGCCAGCAATAAATTTGTAAAGCATAGAACAGAATTACACATTAAGCATGAAAAATCAGTTGATTGAAACACTGATTTTAGCTAGCAAGCAATACTCTTTATTTACATGGAGCCTGATGTAGAAAGGTGGGAGTGTAACATAATATTATAGTTCACTAGTTGTTTATCATGATTGACAAGTTCATCAGACATTAATCACACCACTTGCAAAGTTATTATTTGTGGTTTCGTTTTAGTAAGATAGATAGTCTTCCAGTGACTTACCCAGCTTGCTTTGTTGGGGTTTTTTGGGTTGATTTTTTTTTTTAAAGAATACAACAAATGTCTCTTACAAATACAATTTTATCTTTTCTTTTTCTACTTTGTTTCCTTTGTTTCTTCTCTTTTCTTTCCCTCTGGACCCCTCACAAAAGTAGCAAGTTGAAACTTACGACAAATGGATGGTGTTCTCCATGAAATGCAGATGTCCAGCTCATTGCATGCTTGAGCATAGGCGGCTACAGCGGTACAGAAACATTCACAGTCTCCTCCAGTGTCGCAGGCGCAGGCATCATCCACACATGCTTGATAATATTCATTTGGTTCAACCTGATGGAGAAAACAGTTTTCATGCCCTTGTACTCTTTGTACTGTCCTAAAACAACTGAATAAAATATCTGAAACTGACAGCTCTGCATGTGAGAAAGCTAAGAAAGGAAGAAACCACGAGAAAGCTTTGAAAAGTCAAGAGGAAAATGTAGAATAAAGCTGTTGCTATCCAGCTGTAATACTAAGAACTGTGTGATGCTGAAGATACAGTTGCAGAATATTGTTAAATACTGCAAGCTAACACAGTCATACACATCAGTTGGTTGATATTTATATTAGTAGAAAATAAACATCCTGATATTTGTCTATGATTATTTGGTTTTAATAGCAGGAACAAACAAAAACAACTAACTAAAGCATTCAATTTCTTTAGTGTACTTGTTCAAGGCAAAAGCTGAGAAAGTGAAAATACTTTTGTGAAAATACTTTTTGTGCAGTCTCTGGAACTTGGTCTGACTCCACTTTGTCAAGCATGACAAAATGTATTTCAGGGTGGTGGGGTTTTTGCTTTCTTTGGTTTTTTGTTTCGGGTGGGGTTTTTTTGGGGATTTTTTTCTATGTTACGTAAGAATTGATGTAATCTATGTTTCAAGAGAATTTAAGACTAAAGTTTTTGTCATACCTGGGAGTGACACTTTGCAAACACTTCGCTGGTAATGATGCTGCATTGCTTCTGTGCCCAGGCTTTCCTGTATGGGTTTGCAGTGCATGGATCCTTTGTACGATTGGCATTGGGGCAACTGGAAGACACTTTCCAGCTATTGGCAAACTCCAGCACACTTCCTACCACAGACTGACTGCGAGTAGTGAAGTCATTATTTCCATTGCCATCATAGTTTCCACAGAGTCCACAGACATGTCCCTGCATTGGGATAAACACAAAAATCACAAAGATCAGGAAAGTACAGTTTCTCAGTATCTGTGAGTAACAGACCTCAGGATGAATCTTAAATAAGACTATCTGTGCCTCTTAAGTAACAGTGTTGGACAGTATCATAAAATGCCTTTCATGAAAAGGTGTCTCTAACTTGTTAGGAAGGATAAACATGTGAGTAGGAAGCAGAGTAGACTCATGGGTTTTTTTCATAGTACTGAGCTATTTAGTTTTAGCTGATCCTGAACATATCCCTTCAGTGATGTCTTTTCATGAGGGAAGCTACTGATGTAGTGCAGTTATGCCATTGCTGTATAATGCAGTTTAAGAAAATTGCATAGTACACTAAGTTAACACAGCAAGGATAATATGCAATCACTGCTCTTGCAGTCTTTCAGTTACAGCCTAAATTTCCACCCTTTTTCTTTGAAAGATAATATGAATATGTTTCAGAATTAATTTTATTCAGGTTTCCAATTTTAAAGTGTACCTGAAAGCTGGGACTAAGTTTGATGAATATACTGGTTTTCTTGTCCCACATGAGTATCAGACCAGCAGTAGTGTCAACCACCAAGTAGATGCCCATGGAACGGATCTGGAATGGCATTTTTCCTCCAGGTGTCCTCTGGATGACATCAGAGTGTCCATCACTGAGTACCAGCTCGTAGTTCTAAGATAGGAAAAGAAAAAGTTAGAGGCCAAATGAAAAAAAATCACCTATTTTGGTACAGTTTTATACACTGCCAGTAACTTATTGAAATAATAACTCTATCATCACCAAAGGGATTCTATTCAGCTTCACATTACAAAATTTCTCTTTAGAGCTCCCTCCTTTGCTTTCTCTAGCAGAAGGCAGAATCAGTAGCAGTGAGCAGATATCTAGCAACATTTTCACTATCTTGGTGGATAATTCTGCCATGCAGTCTGTCTGGGACAGCTTGTTCCCCGCTTCCAGCACAACTTAAAGAAGATACTTACACCCAGGAAAACTTTAATAGACTTGGAGCAGGTGGTTCCTGTAGTGCCACATGGAATGTTCTCAGTGATGACTCTGAAGGTTCCATGATTCATAGCTTGTTGACCACAGTAGTTCTGAAACACAGGAATGATATTCAACGTTAACTATGCCACATGGTCATAAGTAAAATGCAAGGTACTTAATGCAAAAATCTGGACAGGACTTTGTTACCTGGACCAGAACATATTCACAGTCTCCTTCGAAATCGAAGCGTTTGCCATCAAAGGTGGTATAATGCCCATCTCCATAAACAGAACATGTTTCCAGGCAGGGTTCCTCAGAACAATGCCACTTTCTGTTTCTACATGTGCTACAGGAGACAAAAAGCACTCCAAATGTCAAAAACCAGACATACACACAATGTAACTATTTAAAATGTGTGAAGACTCAATGAAAAAATTAGGTTTGATTATTCTTGAAAATAGCTTAAGAATTTTTAGGATTTAACCAAAGACAGTTACTTAAGGATGTAATGAATAATTTGGATTAGAAAATACTAAGTCTTTCACGTTTCCAGATCTTGCTGGGTGTATTGAAATGTAAGGATTGCATGGGAAGAAAAAAGATTTCTTGACTTGAATGAATGGGACAACCTCCAAACCACAGTGTTCTTCTGACCACTTGCTATTTCTGGGCTATACACCATTGAGAAAAATAGTCAGAACTTGTTTTTTAAGTACCAAATGGATCATTTTATGTAGCATTCCTTCTTATAAATCTTAATGCTGCTAAAGTGGAACACTATTCACTCATATGTTACTCCCCTAGACCTTACCGGAAATAGTGTTTTTCCATATGCTCTTACCAGTTGTTACAGCCAACTCTGATCGATTCTCCTGGACTGTAGAAATTCCCATTGTGGACACACGGACAGTCTTCTGGATCTATACAGCCACCTTTGCCATCTAACACTTGATTATTAGGACATACACAGCCAGAGACACAGTGAGTTCTGTACTGTAAGGACCATAGAGAAAACATGTCTTGAAACACTTCTCTTCTGGAAGAGTCCAGCTACAGCTGGCAATTGTAAAAGATATCTAGTTTAATATGCTTCCAACTAGGTGTAAAGAGCCTATACTTACACATTCCATGTCTAAAGTCTGACAGCTCTTCTGGCATCCTGCTCCTACCACATCTGCAGTGGCATTGCCACAGTCAATATAAACCATGGGAGGTACACAGACTGAAAGAGAGAAAAGCCATGAGAAACGTGATAGCAACCGTGTCTTTGTATCTTTGCATTTCCTTAATACAGACTGAAGGAAAAAAGGAAGTCACTCCTTTGTGACCTGTATACTTTAATATGACGTCTGACCAGAAAGAGAAATGGGAAATTGTTTTGAACTCGTGTTTGTATAGTTTTGGTGCTTATGATTAGACTACTCAATGAAATTAATGTTTAGTTAGCTTCATGAAACACCTCCTTTCAGAAAAGCAAAACAAGAAAAAGATCCCGGATTACTTTGTTTGGGTTTTGGCTTTTACTACTTTTAGTTAAAATAGGGATGGTTTTCCCTCACATTCAGTGAGGTGACCGAGTATTCTCTTCTCCTCAGTAACCCAGAGGGTTATAACTTGTTTCAGCCATCTGAAAGGTAAGAAAGTGTTTCTTTATATTTTGGGAATACCCTCTACAATACAGAAGTCCTCAGTTCATTTTCTTGATTGATTTCATACTTTCACAGTTTGCATAATTATGACTCAAGAAAATTGAAAAGGATGAAGATGGAAAGGGAGAATGAAAGAAAATCTTAAGTGATAAAATGATGTGTTACCTGGTTCAGGTTTCTCTCCAATGCAGCTCAGCTTTCCATAAGTGCAAGTGCTATTTGAAAAAGAAAAAAAAAAAAAAAAGGAAGGGAAAAGATATGTTTTAACTTTTTTCTTTTGGTTAATTTTCAGCCTGTTTCCTAGTGAATCTGTAAATGAAAAGTTACTGTGCAATAAAACAAAGAAAACACATCCTCTATCAAAATAACTTGTACTATTCGAAAGTATTTTATATTAGAGCAGAACAAAATTCAAGTGTATTCTATACAAAGAAGTGTTTTCTTTGTCTATTTGCTTGGTTTAAAACTGTCCTTCAGAATAACTCAGATTCCATTTATAATGGGGATAATCTGAAAGTGTACTATCAAGCATCTTTCACCATGAAACAACTCTTTTACAGTCATAGTTAAGAAAAGTATGTGTTGAGGGGGGGGGGGGAGAGAAGGACTGGGTGGGAGTTTGGCTGTTAGCAAAGATTAACCCACCACAGTGTGTTTTGCTCAATTCCTGTAGTTGTCCAAGTACAATCTTCCAAACACGGGTAGCCCTAACAATTTTCAAGAATCTGTGATTTTTAAATTGAAATTATTAGGGAGACAAATGCACTTGACTTCATAATGCATATATGGTTTCATGATTGCCTACACCCAATCTCTTTTTTTTGTTTTGTTTACAAATCTCTTACCAGACAACGCCGTTATCATGAATAACTTCTCCAGAAGACAGGGGCATTCCCTTGTAGTAACAAGGACAGCTAGCTGCAGGCACACATTTGCCACTCTCATCCATGTAGGTTCCATTTACGCAGGTGCAGCCATCAACTGGGACAAACTTAATGTTGCATGTGACATCAGGCTCACTCAGAGAGCGGCAGGTGCGTTGGCAGGTATCCACGTTGTACGTGTACTTCAAGGATTTCGGACACAAGGTGGTGTATTTTGCTTGAGAGTAAAAAGGTGAGTTACATTCGTAGTTCATTTAACGATCAGTGTAGGCATAAATGAAGTATTTGAGGTAAAATATATACGATAAACATGGCAGTGCATATACACATGCTTTACTGATATCCTCAATAGTGTAATTTTTTTTTATTGCTAAAGTAGGATTTTCCCCTATAAATGTGCCACAAACACAAATGTTTTGTTCAAGTTAAAAAAAAGAACAAAGTTCAACCCTATTAATACATAATGTATTTCTCATTGCTATTTTTATTTTTTTTTTTTGTCAAAGTAAATTGAGAAACACCCTACTTGTTTTATTCCTATTACAAGGGTATTGCTCTCCATGTTACTTCCTTTGGTTCTGAGCAAGTAATATAACAAAGCCTCTTTTTTTCATATTTCTCAGTGTTTACTGCTTGTCTTTTATAGTATTCCTTTCCTCCTCAACTTCTTGAAAGCCAATCCTACGCTTAAAAGCCAGTTTAATACAATTTACTGTGGGAATCCCTGAGAGCTGCTGTATGGGCCATTCTGGGTGATAATTTTCTAAGGGCAAAGGGATGTAAAACTTACTGCAGGCTTTGCTTCTCCATCCAGTGAGGATAACTCCTTTAGCAGCACAGGCTCTCACATAGCTGGAAAGGGCAGCACACATGCAGTCCTCACTCTTCTCACAGTTACATGTGTCAAACATGCAGTTCTAGGAACAGAGGATGGATTTTGAGTTATTTTTTTTCTTTTTCCTGTTTTTTTTTTTTTTTTTCTCCTTTTTTTCAGGTGCTGGTAGGCTTTCCAGCTACTTTCAGTTTGTCCCCACTGTGCCATAAATTTAGAATAAATAAAGGGCATTTGATGCCACCCATCTTGGAGCTTAGGCTCTCTGAATCAGAAGAACAAAGAAAACAAGAAGTTATTTAATGTGTTTCTATGCAGGGCAGGGATACTATAATACTGTAATTCCAGAAGATGTTTGCTGAACATAATCTTACAAATTTCCAGGAAGAGGGAGGTTTTGTAAAGTACCCAGGGACTCATCTTGCATTCCTGGAATGTTTTTATTCACATCTTATCTAAGTCTCTTCACTGCATCTTACACACATTACTTGCCTTGTCCTTTACATATACACAAAAGCCTTCTGAGAGCAGTTCAGAGAAATTAATTGAAGTGCTCATTAATATTCTGATGAAGGCTTTCCTTATATCTCAGGAGGGACAGGTGTTGTCCCTTGACCTCATAAGGAATACAGGGAGTCCAAGCTCCTAGCTTAGTCTTTAAGTTTGCACCTAAAACTGCAGGAGGAATACACCTCTAAGTTTATCCTCCTGGAAATGGGAAGAAAGATACCTATACAAAGAAGCAAATTCTATGTTGTGTAGAAAAGAGCAAACCCTTGGCTTGAAAAGAACTATCATGAATGCATCTCCTCCCAGCTGGCAAGTTACTTTCTCAGGTGTTAATATCAGAAACCTGAGTCTTATTCTCTTAAATGGAATAAAGTTAAAAGCCAAATACCTTCTGGTAAACTTCTGGATTCACTGTTGAGTGACATTCAGCAAAAGGTCCCGTGGTATCAGACAGCAGTCCACACCAGTGCTGAGCATACTGGTCTGTGAATTGAAAACATGATAAGAATTTCTATTGTACTTAATTTTCAAAATTCTTGTCTCAGTGTAACTATGCTTTCTGCAGGGAAATTGCAGAAGCTTAGCTTTACAATAAAATTCAGCACTGCAGTTGCTGAAACACAATCTTTTGCTTCCCCTAGAGAGAAATACAAACTCTTCATAAACTGAATGCTCTCTAATTCCTGGTAATTGTCATGGGCTAAACTGAGACAACCATGGCTGTACTTTGAAGAGGAAGGTTCACATTGCAAATTAAAAATCAACTAGTTTATCTGAGAAAACAGAAGAGTGGCTTGTGAATAATCAAAAATTATGAATTTTATTGGCTGAAATGGAGCTTGAAAGCCTTGAAGTTCTGAATTTTAGGTCTGGTTCTCAGTTAACAGTGAAAGGGCCACCCTCAGTCCAACTTTCAGTGGGGCTGTCCACAGTTTTTTTCCTATGTGACAATAAGCCTTTTCCAGGAATGGATCCCTAATATGCTATATGGTTTCAGTTTCCCTTAAGTAAGTTGACAAAAACACTTGCTGCCTAGATTGAAAGGAATATTTTTAAAGATCCAAAATATTTTCCTAGCTATTTTTTTATCAATTGAAGTTTTCTAATGTCAGCTGAGGAAAACAGTGCATGTGTGCAACCAGTTGTGTTGTTTTGGCTAAACGCTTGGTGACGGATCATCTTATTCCTTCTTTGCATCTTAAAAGAGACTAGAATTTCTATATGCTGAGCTTACCATTTTGTATGCTGACAGTACAGGGGTTCTCAAAGGTATTTTTGGCATCAGGACAATCAGCTCGAGTTTTCCAAGTATTGCCAAAGGCAGCTGAAGTACCCTCTATGACACCACTGGTGGTTTTGAAATCATCTGTCTGCATGTCATTGAAGTTCCCACAGAGACCTAAGAGGAAGCAGATGGTCTGTAAATGTCCCCAACAGAATGACACATACGGGTGAAGGCAGTTGTTTCGATAAGGTCACTTACCACAGGTCTGCCCTTTATGTGATGGGTCTAAGTCTATAAAAAGTTGCATTGAAGGCACAAGTTGAACCTGTAGCTGAAGACCAAAGGTTGTTTGCAGAAGGATGAAAAAAGATGAAGGTCTGAAGATGGTGACATTTGCTAGGGATATAAGAGCAAAAGAGTTAAAATTTCATACAAGATGAGCAGTTGAAATAATTATTCATTATACAGAGGATTTCTACAGCTGTGATGACACAATCCTAATTTCTGAAGAACTGGGAGTGAAAAAGATTCATATAGGATTTCAAATCCAGCACCAAAACAGGTTAAACTTAACACCTAAACAACAAATATAAACAAGATGTCCACTTTTTTACAGGTGTTTTAAAGTAAGGGGAAGAACATACACTTTTGTTGCTATTTAAAATGCTGCCTTTCCTTGATGAAAATGATTTAACACTATTTAATGAAAAACTCCATCCTGGACCTATTCTGTAATTTCATGTGTTCAGGAGCAATAGTATCTGAGAAGAACTGGCGTGAGAGACACTCTGGTGATGAACGTGCTCCAAGGAAAGGGACAGAGGAAACACAGGGAACTAAATGACTTGAGATCTTGGAGTCCTGTTGCATGTCAGATTTTTTTCTTCCCTCTCTTATGGAAATGTTTGGATCTGGAAGTGTCTAATGACATTATTTGCTTGAATTCAATCTCCATTTCATGAGATATTTAGACCTTAATTTTGCTAAAAGTGTAAGTGTTGAATACGCAAACCCTATTACATTAAAAATTGGAGACTATGGTCTACTGCAGTAATTTGAGTTTGCTGCAGTGCAGTCAAAGGTAGAATTTGGCTTTAGATGAACCCACGTAATAACATTTTAAAGTAAAATAAATGAGAAACATTACAGAAGTCTTAAGAAGCAACTTACCTGCTGAGAATGGTAACTGTGTGTAGATCATATTCACAAATACACTACCAGAAGGTTGGATCACAATGTTCTGTCCACAAGAAAAGGCAATGATTATAAAGCATATTTAGGAAAAATAAAACACTTTCAAAACATTTTCTAATACTGTTTAAGATAGAGGGGAATTAAGAAGTGGAAGGAGACTATGGCGATGTTCCAATTCCTATATTATTTCTTTAGTATTTATTACTGTGGTCCATTGACTGTCCAAAAAAGCAAAAACCCAAGGTTATCTAAATAAGAGAAAACTACTAGGATCTGGTCTTCTAATGTACTTATTTTATTCTTAATTTTACTTCAAATAACGTTCAAATGATATAAAACAAAAAGTCAGTGCAGATTTCCTGCCTGCGCTGTTGTGTCATTTGCAAAACGACTCAGCTGTTAAGTTTTGCAGCTTATTAGGTGTCTACATTTGCTACTTACGGTTTGTCCTCCACTTAGGCTGATGGCGATACCCTTGAGGCATGTCTCAGTGTCAGTCAGGCCACACTTGTGGATATCTCCCAGAACTGTGAATTCATTGCTGTCACAAAGCTAGAAGAAGGAAACCAAAGGCATCGATATAAGGATCTGTTACATTAACACTGTTATCTTAAAAAGGTTCACACTCAAATGGGATTCTTACTAAAGAAAGAGAGACTTTCAAAACAGTGTTAATTTCATTTCTTCTTGCTCATATGGTCTACATGTGTGTATACAGCCACCAAGTCAGCTGGCAGTCGTGCGGTCTGCACACTCAAAGCTATCCATTGTTCCTGACGTTCAAGGGCAATTTAGACATATTAAGCTGAACATTAAAGCTCCCTAGTGCTTAGGTAATAGTAGTTCCTAATGGTTATGCAATAGTAGTTTAATACGCTAGAGAAGGAAGCATGCCTTTCTTGCCCAGTGATTATGACGTTTACCGAGGAAAGGAAAGAAGTTATTTCCAGTCTTCTGCACTGAACAGATTATCAAAGGCCCTGGTGATCAGAACATTCTTTTAACAGGTAGGAAATAATGCATTTAAATATCTTCTAACAGGAGAAAAATCAACTAAAATTCTTATTCACTAAGTTACTAAATAAAGGCAAAATTCAGTTTTTGTCTTGGTTCTGATTTTCATGGCGTAGTGTTCTTTGAGCCACCTTCAAAAGGTGACTAATGGCCCAGACATAATAGGGAAACACTCAGTGAAGGCTGTGATTCTGAATGTGTCTTAGCACTTTTTTGGCATAATGAAGACTACATTGAGGACAGCTGAGATGCAGAATTACAGCCATCTGGAAATCTAATATTAAATCTGTGGGGGTTTTGAACTTTTGAGTACAAATTTAGTGATTTTCTCTACTTCCAGAGACCCTGAGAATCTAATTTTACATGTTGGTGCTAAGAAGAGAAGTTTATAGTGTAAGTCTTATCAATGCTTCGATTGTGGATCAAGAACAGTGCTTGTGAGTATCATTCAAAAGTTTCATCAATTTAGCCTAATCTAGTTCTAAATTACTCTAGCTCTTTTCTAAGTTTTTATCATTCTCCTTCTTGGTAATATTCAGATTGATCTTCTTGATAACAGATTTGAGTCAACATGAAGTCCTTATGAAAATAGTTTATGTTACTCATCCAATACAAGTAAAACCATAAAAATACCTAGGGTTATGAAATCTAACCTACAAACCCAATGCAAATTTTAAACAGTGATCAAAGAACACAAAACTACCAGAATGTTATTTAATATAGAACCTTAACAGACAGGTCCCTGAAATCCCTTTAAGGCTCCATGTTGACCCTCGAATTTTCAGAAAGTTGATGTGGTTGCTAGCAGTTTTCATCAAACAACATTATATGTAATAAAAACATTTTCCTGATGAGGGTGACTCATTTTTACCTTGGTTAGGACATAGCTACAGTCTCCAAAGAAAGAGTAATATTTCTCATCAAATGTTGAAATGTGGGAGCCTCCTTCAATACTGCAAGTCCCAGGGCATGACTGAGTGACACAAGACCATTCACCTCCAACGCAGGTACTGCAATGAAGAAGGCATTCGGTAACTGTGGGTAACGCAAATGTAAATTAAATAAAAGACAATAAGGGCAGATGATGCCCCAATTTTCCTCTTGAAACACTGATCATGCTGTCAAAGAAACAAGTATTTCTTTCAAACA
Organism: Acropternis orthonyx; assembly: GCA_035583155.1. NCBI lineage: Eukaryota > Metazoa > Chordata > Aves > Passeriformes > Rhinocryptidae > Acropternis > Acropternis orthonyx. The sequence goes on from JAWWEU010000158.1 coordinate 17,165,917, forward strand.
TCAGAATGGCTATGGGACAGGCATATTTTTATTAGTGATAATTTAACATATATGTTACTGTTCATTTCCAGTCTTTGGACAGAACTCAGTGATGATGGACTGTCACCTCTCCTGCTGCATATGAAGTATCACTCCCAATCTCCATTAGCATGGCTCAAGCTTCAAACGTGTTAAATATTTAATGGAAAATGACATGCACACTTGTGGTTCTTGTATTCATAGATAGGTGTATTTGCATACACTTACACAGTAATACTTCAGTAGTTACAGTGATATTCAAAAAACATAGATGATATTTGCCAAACATACCTCTCAAATGTGGTCTTCCACTCTGTCTAAATGCAACATGTCCCTATATGTCATGCTCTCTAAAGTATTTACTTGAGCATCCTAGTATTAAGCTGTAGTGCTGCAAAGGATCTAACACTACTTAAAATTTTTAAACACCTCAATTGTTTGATTGTCTCCTTTAATTGGTAAGTCTTGAAACTGAAGGACCTATTCAAAAACTCAAGTTTAGCTTCCAGGTGTAAGCGGAAAACAGATGTGAAAGTATCCTCTAAAACAGTGTAATCAGATAACTTCAATTTAAAAGTAGTTCCTAACTTTTTTTAAGGGGAAATTAGCAATTTTCCGCTGTCTTCAAAATATTCAGGTAATGCACCTAAAAGAACAGAAGTGTGAGAAAGTATTTACCATGATCTGCATTTAGATGAGAAGGAGGCACCAGGAGCGTAAGTTTCACCTTCATAGGTACAGTGGCATTCTCTACGGGGAATGCAGCCAACACCATTAACATCGTCAAATACCATTCCTAGGGGGAAAAAATGGTCTATTACTCATTCTGTGCACTGCACAGCTTGGCTTTGAACACATATCTAGCAGATGCCTGAGAATATGTCCTGTTTCTTCTGTATTACACGGTGCTTTAAAATAATAAAATGCAAGCCATGTAGGGATTGAAGGGCTATATTCCATTGAAGCCTATCTAAAAATCTCAGGGTGATCAAGAGAGCTCTAGGGAGATACCCTTCTGTTACAGACTTCATCAGAATGGAATTAGAATTAAAATGAATAGGTAATGAGGTGGAATAGACAAACTGTTTATGAGACTGCCCAGGGACTTATTTCTACAGTAAATATTTTTGTGCCCAGAGACAGAGGATTGTCTAAGAGAAGTCAGTGCTATTACATGAACAAATGATGGTGAATTCTGTGAGACATCGTGAGAATGGGCAAAAGAGCTGCAAGGAGTGAACATCCTACCATACAGTCACTCACAACAGCACCAAAAATTCTCAGTCCCAGATGCGTGCACAAAGAGGACACATTTGCATTGTTTGTGTTGTTCTGATACTCAGGTCTCTTGCATAATTCTCTGAAGCACCAGATTTTAAATTCTGCCTAGTGCTCTCTTAGCTCCTTGTTGTTTAGACACATAGCACTTGACAAGAAGGAGTTGGTAATTTGGCGAACCAGATGCAGCTTTGCTAACAGCAGGAGTTATCATTGTATGCAAAATCTGATTAAATATTTCATATTTTCTGGGAACTGAATCAGAATGCTGAGAACAGAAGACTGCCTGTTGTTGCTAGGAACAAATTATCTTATTCTCAGTTCATTCATTATATGCCAGTCTTCAGCATGTTTGTTGTTTTAAAAGAGCATTTAGTAATTTGAATAGAAACAGTGTATGTGTATCAAGGAAGAAGCGTATTCTTTTGATGATAATAACTCCTGATGAGAATTATACAAAGTATGAAAGTTGCTAAATGTGTATAGATAAGTATTCTAGTGGGTTTGGCTATGAGAAAGGGGCAGGAAATAAGCTTGCCTGGAGGACAGACGCAGCCATCTGTACAATGGTCTTCACAAAGCGCAGATCGTTCTGGGTTGCTGCACGTGTCAGAGCAGGGAGAGCCACACTCATGGTATTGCATGTTGAACGGACATGATTTGGCTAAAAGTAGAAAGAATATTATAAAACTGACTTTTCCTTTGAAAGTTTGAGGAAACAGTATTTGCAGTTTAGGATGTTTCCTGTCAAGATGTGATGGGGGAATCCTCATCCAAGTGGAGGCTAAAATCTTTTAGATTTTCTGATACACATTAAAAACCCTTAGTAAGGCAAAATCCCCTAAACTTCCAAAGTATTTAGTATGATCAGGTTGAAAGTGATTTCATGGTAATTGTATGCACCTTTAAACAACTGTCTTTACAAGGAAAAACATTAACATTTTTGAAATTTAATAGGTGTGAGTAATAAGCACAGGTGGAAGTCCCTTTCTAAGATACTTACGACACAGTTCTGAGGTTCTCCAGTTCAGAGGATGTCCACCTGCATGAGCACACTGCCGGGAGTATTCAGCAAAGGTGTTACACATGCAGAAGTCAGCCATAGAGCTGTCACAGTGGCACAGGTCTTGTACGCAAGTTTCTATGTAGTCCTGGACGTTCACAAGCATGTTACAGCTCGAAAATGCTTTACTGGTTAATACTGTCTCACAGATAGAAGCCTAGGAAGGAAAACAGAGAATGTAAACAAAGGATTTGGAAAACACAAAACTAATTATTTAAGGCATGTAGCAGAACAAATCAAAGATCCATCTGCTCCACAAAACCTGCACAACAGTAGCCGTAAGCAGATATTTAGGGAAAAGTATATCAATAAGGCAAGAAGATAAGGAATTCCTTTGTTTAACTCTAGTATCTTCTATATCTTGAGTTACTTTAAACTCAAGTGACTTCCCAAGCATTATACAATTTCTTTGTATTATGATATCCTCAGTGATTTTCTCTTTCAGGAAAACATGCAGTGTTCTCTTAGGTGGGGAATGCAACTTTTTAGCATTCACTTTAGCAAAGAATAAAACATGGAATTTAGAAGACTTTTCTTTCCAGACCTAGAGTTCAGTCATATTCATGCTATTTTTTTTTTTGCCTTCTAAGAACTTTTCTCCAAAGACGGGGAGAGTATATTTTCACACCAAGAAAACTAATTTTGAAAGAGAAGTTCTTACAAATTCTGCTGAGCAGTTCATCTGAACCATAGAAGGAATAGGATCATCACACTGCTCTGTGGGTCCATCCATCTTCTGCCTGTTACCAAACTGTATGGGAGTTAGTTTTGTCCCTGTGAAAAAACAGTTCAAATATTGGAATATTTGCTATTTTTTGCGTGGAGGTATTTCCTTTTGTGACACTACTTGCTCAGACATGAACATTGATTACCAAATAGTATCACTATAATATGAAAGGTAAAAGAAGATGAACAAGGAACTCAGCCCTAACTGTTGAAAACAAGTAGGAAGTTTTATGTGGCAGGTCTTAAAATATCTACCAGTGATGGAAGCAGTCTGATACATCTCAAAGCACTGACTGTATGCATAACTGATACCACAGAAATACATGAAAAAGTATCACTAGTTTTGCAGTTAATACAACCCACAACCCATATAACAGTATATTGTAAAAAGAAAAAAAAACAAGTACCAATACTTAATAATGTTTTTTATTACTTACTCCCTGAAATGAATTCATCATTAACTGGAATTCCATTGAAGTCCCCACAAAGTCCACAAGTTTGATTGGCATATTTCTTATCTAGTTCCACCTAAAAAAACCAAGGCAAGAGGTTCATGGAAATGTCAGTCTTGATGGTTGAGAGCACAGCCTACATCAATATTGCATGTGTACTCAAAATTTGGCATATGTTTGCTGTGCAGGCTGCGTTGTGTGATAACAAGGGAGGTACCATTGGAAAGGTCAATGATGGCCAGGAAAAACTTATTCGAGCCCTGGGTTGTGAACATCAGTACATTGCCAGATCTGGAGCCTGAGAAGTACTTCACTGTGAGGTGGGAATATTATAACTGGGCATCTATTGACTCTGAGCAGAGATTGGTGGGGGAAAAAAGGGAAACTGGGAGAAGATTGGAAGACAGAACAATACACTAAAAATGAACACAAACGCAAAAGTAACTAATGTCTGCCTGGCTGATTAATACTGCAAAGATGTAGACAGACTATTTGCAAAATAATGACTTTCTGCCATGTTTTGAATGTTTTCTTACCAGGAGGGCATCCTGTTCATTCCAAAGGAAGGTCAGTCCTAACTTGGCAGAAACTTTCAAATAGTTGTTACTTCTCTCTATCAAGACTCCCATGTGGCTGTAAGGCATCTGAACCCTGGGAAAAGGTCACTCTGAGTCAGCAGGGATAGGGACAGAATATTCTTTGAATATCCACATTGACATTCCTTCCCATTTGTCTTTTAGAATTTTCAACATGCATCAGTGAGGGAACTAGAGCAGTAGTTATAATAGAGTAGCCAAATACAGACAACACAGGTTTGTAACATCCATTTCCTATGCAATTGCTTCTCATTGTGCAAACGGATTGGCCTTGCTTTCCCTGATGTTCCTTTTGGCTTTGTCTCTTAAAGGTGCTTTTCTAGGTAAAATCTTGGCATATGTTTTAGGTTGTATTATTCAAAGAAGTGCTGGGTGGCTCTGTTTTGCAGGCAGTGTGCTCCATGCCTTAAAGCATTTGATAATAAAGGGGTAGACTCCAGGCTTTCTGTGACATGAGTGACATTCAGAAAGCTGTACCCAAGATAACCTTCAGACTAGCTCACTACTCATATCTGCTGTAATACAGAGCTCACTGTGGGATACCTACCCAAATATTTACCTGGCCTTTTGGACAGGTTTCACACCCTATGTCCAAGTCAGTGCTACAGTTGCTACATATATAGCAAGCTTTCAAAATAGATAATTTAAAATTAACTCAGATATAAGCTGCAGTCGCTGCTTTATTGCACACTGGTTGGTGCAAGGACAAGAGCTGTCAAAAATCCCTCTCAAGGATCCTGCTCTAGTAAAATTAATGGAAAATAGAAAGTTAAAGGTTGTAAAAACCTAACATTTTCACTGAATCTAGCTTATAGACTCAGCTGTATATATGCATACACAATCGTAGCAGTGGGGCAGCATGTGGCATATAGCTCATCTGAAAAAAGCGGACACAGGGGTAATGTGCAGAAGTGGCTCTTAGCTCACTGCCAAGCCTTCATCTTTGTTAACACTTCAGGAAGGACCTGAGCCCTCCATCTGCTTGGGAGCAATGTGGGATCAGATGAGGGAAAGGGGTGCTTGCTCAAAGAGCCCACTGGGAGCAACAGCAGTGATGACACTTGCAAGTTACGAACGTACAATTTGTTGTCTAGTCGCACAGAGCCACGAGTCAGTTCGATCACTGCTCCTTCCAGCTTCATGATGATGTGAGTGATCACAGTAGCATTTTCCGCCACTGTACGCCTAATCTGGATGTTGAAGTCCTCATAGGAAGACTTGCAGTTGGACGCAAAGATGTAATTGCAGGCCCCAGGGAAGTAAAAGATGTCCCCATCAAAGGTCTTGAAGTGGAAGTTACCCCATGTGCTGCACACACGGCCGTTGTGAGAGGGATTGCCAGCTGAGGATTCAAAACAAGCAGTATGAATTTTCTGCAATTTGCTGTAATGCCCTCCCTTTAGATGCTTTTTCCCCTCCTAGTTCTTTCAGTAGCCTCTGTCCAAAAAGCCCATCTTTTGCTGTCCCTCTTGTTGAACTATTTGCTCATCATAATTTATATATTCAGTTCAGTTAATTTTTGTGTTTAATCTGTTTTACATAGGGAAAAATCCCTCCTGGGTCACTAGATCCAATGCTTTGGTTCTGTCAACATCCATATCCTATAAATCCTTTCCTCAAAGTATGAAGTTCTAAAGTTTCACTATAAAACCAGTTTAAAGTTAGTCTAAAACTAGTTGATATTCCTACTAGTGAAGGCCACTCATACGTGCAACCCTTAAATGGCTGGAAGACTTTTGTCAACATCTCCCAAACCTCTTCAGTCACTTCATGCTCTACCTGTGTGATCAGCAAGAACACAGATATCTGACATTTGTTTAACTTACCCTTTACTTTCAGTGTGTTTTGAAAAGGTGGAATGATTGTCACTTCTTGGGATTTGAAAGCTGGTGGAAAATCAAAAGGAGAAAAAATGATCAAGTTTAATCTTATTCAAAGTCCTACAAAATTGATAGAAATATCCTACTGTTTTTAATGATTAGTATTTCCTACTACTGTTTACACTCTAGGGGGAAGTTGCCACAAGGTTTTATTACTGGTTTTGCACAATGCTTTGTGTTCTGTCTTTCTATAAATCTCACTAACAGTTAAATACCAAAGACTGTGCCCTTTGGTTGTAGCACTCTCTTTCATTATTTTTTCAAGACTCCCATCTGATGCTGGCCCTGATTCTGAACTCAAAAGCAACAATATGATCCTCAGAGCACACTGTTGTAAAAATCATTCCAACAACTATTTTTACATAATTTGTGGTACACTTCTTGCAGGACAGACTTAGTGATCAGTTGTTTCAGCCTGTCATCAGTAATATATCACTAATATACCAGATATACCAATATCTCCTTCCACTTTTGCTCTGTACAGTTATGCCATGCACAGTCTTGTAGTGCTTAATTATTCTAATATTTATGTAGTTACAGTTTTCTTATTCTCCCATGAGTGATGCAGTCATCTTGACACAGTGTAAAACAAAATAAATGTCCCTTTTATTACCTGCTATCAAGAACCTTGGTGATATGTATGTAAACATACACCTCTTCTGAAAACACACTTTTAGATATAAGGTTATGTACCTTTCCTGAAGTTAAAGATTAGATAACTGCATCATATCAGTAGAGCAGATCCACTGGATGAGATCTTAGAGGAAGTTCTCAAGTTTAGACCAGTCAGAGACTGGCTGAGAAGTGTATATATTGTACAGAGGACTTCTCTTTTAATGTGTGTGGTATATCCTAGCTAGGAATAAAAACATTCTAGTAATATTATTATTTATCAACTTTATTTGGAACAAAATATTAGCAATAGTAGTTCATCGTAAAAATACTTACGTTTTTGTCGCTGCAGGAGAGATGGAGAAACATACTTTGCCTTTGTTTGTAGTTCATCATCCTGGGCTTGAACTTCAACAAGAATAGTAGAAAAGGAAATGTTAATGTCTAATTTTCTTGAGTTCCTTCATAACTTCTCAATTATATGTGTTTAAACATGCAACAGTCAGTATATCAAAAATCAGGAAAAATATGCTCATATACAGGTCAAATTTGAATCAGGACCTGTGCTACATGCAACATGATGGCCAAACACTACTCCTTCAGCTTTTCCCTCTTTTTTTGTTGGGATTTTTTTTAGCCAATAGATTCCTACAGGAAAGCCATCAAAAACATGCCTGTGGTGAGTTGAGCAGATTCTTATTCTGTTACTGTCACAATGTATCCCTAGATTCTCTTATAAGCTTTTCAGACTTAATTTTCTTAGGTTTTATGACCACTCTGTGATTTAAGCACCAGTGAAACCTTTTTTTTTCTAGCCAGAGGGCTTTAAAACCGGTCCCTTTTGTACAGGAAGAATTCGTTTTAGGGTTAGAGGACTTCACTCTCTCTTACTGAAAGTCAAAGTTACTCTGTTACTTTACAGTTTCAAACACTCTTTGTTAAAAACAGCAGAAAGAAAATAAATGCAAAAGCCACACAGAAAGATTATAGGTCTTTCCAACAGATACATTTGTGCCTGTTGGTTTTGCCCCCAAAGCAAAACTTTTTGTTTCCAGCAAATAAACCATTTTTCATTCCACTTCCTCTGGAGCATCACAATAGGGGTACACTCATTATCTGCAGGGACCGGAGGGGCTCTCGATACACGGCTCAGTGAGAGCTCATCAGAAGGCAGGCTGCAGTGGAGACTGGGCTGCTCAGAGAAAACCAAAAAGGCAGGCTCAACACCTGCTGCACCCTGCAAGGGCAGGCTGTGGGTAGCACCACTAGAGGGGCTGTGGCTGAAACCAGAGTTGTAGGGAGCTCTGCAAGTCCCTTCTTTTTAACGCTGTCCGGGGGTCTGCAGCTAGTGTGGGAAGGGCACGCCGTGCCCATTTTAAAGGTAGGAACCATTCAGTGCTTATGGGTTCCTCCCCTGCCCAGCCTCGGAGAGCTTTTTGCTTCTCTCCCCATGCATTCTGTGGCTCCACTCGGTCTCGTGCCATATGCATTGCAGCTCCCTGCTTCCATTGCATGGTGTGGCAATGTTACAGCTAGAGTTTTGATGGGCTATTCCTTCCCACTACCACGTTAGTATGGAATTACCTAAGAGTAGGAAAAATATAAAATCATACAATAGGATCTGCACCTGAGATCAAAATAGAAAACCATCATTTTGTTGTTATCTTAAAATTTAAGGGAAATTAGATGTTGAAAAAAGAGTAAGAAAAATGTAAAAAGACATTTCAATCCATCTGTGACTATTATTGCCCTCTTAGAATATTTAAAGTAGTTCCAACTTGCTTTCAGCCCATTGTAAACCAATCCTGTGTGCTCAGGTTTTATGCAACCTCATGGGTAAGAGTAAAAGAATTTTTAAAACCTGTTATCCAATGATTTTCAAGCAAAACCCTCCCTTTTTTCAATACTGTGTCATCAACTGAAAAATAAAGTCTCTAATAATACATGTAGACAATCTCATCCACTGACTTGTTCCTTTCTAGAGGTACTTTTGCACCTTTTGGTTTGTGCATTTAGAAATGCTGTACCACCTTGAAATGGACATCAAAAGGTAACTCCAAAACTTGAGGCATTTCTGTAGAAATGTAAGTTCTGAGTGAGCTCCACTGAATGCAGTGGAGTCGCTCCAGATTTCAACTGGAGAAAAAAGGATGACAGTTTGAAGAGAGTTAATTTCCTCTTCTTCACAAGGAAAGTATTTGTAACAACAGAAAAGAAAACCTTGCGTAAATGTTACAGGTTCATTAACCTCTCAAAGCCAAGAAAAAAAATCTTTTCAAACTCCAGAGCAAGTTCTAAATTCTTTGAAACAGTAAAAATACCAAGCAAGCGAATCTTCCTACCTTTACTCTGTATAAAGACAAGCGCTAGTATTGATATCCATAGTGGTATTCGCGTCCCACCACCTCTGCCCATCTTCTGGAAGTCCGGTAGGAACTACCGAACAACCTGCCTCTGAGGAAATACCTGTCTGTTCCTGAGCCTTATATACTGAGAGAGGAGGTTTTGGCTCAGGTCCCAGATTGTTTCACAAGGCTCTTAAGAGGTGGGGCTTCAGACGTTTTACTTTTCCTTTGCAGGTAAGAGAGGATGCTCTGACTTTCCCTCAGGTATTTACACTCTAGGAGGAGTCTTCTTTCTGCAGGTCTTTTTGACAAAATGTCAAGAAGTGAGCAGGAAGAATTTTTGTTTAGGCTTAGTCTTCCCAAAATTTTGTGTATTATGGGATAAACACGATTTAAGGGACTTCTAAGTGACTTTTGAGCCGGAGCTTGGAGTGAATTTCTTCACTTTTTTTTTTTTTTTTTTTTTTTTACTTTCTTCTTTATAGTAAGTAATGGTAATTAACTTCTCAAAAAACCCAAAGAAGTCTCACCTGGTACATATTTTTTTAAATGAGTTTGCACCTGCATATGTAGTTATTTTGCTTGTGAAAACAGAGAAATCAAATGCCTTCTAAGGTCAGCATTTCTCCCACTGGCTGGGCACAGCACAGGTGTACACAATAAGATCCTTCAGCATTGGGGTGTCAGTAATACGGATCTCTGCTTGAGGAACTATTCTTCTCACATGGGCAGTTGTAGTATTATTTCAGTTGTTTCCCTTCTGAGTAAACATTATTTCACCACTAAAATTAGATTAATTGTCCCTAAAAAAAATAAAATTTAAAAATTTCTTGGTGATTGTTAACCCTAGAGACACAAAAATGGAGACACAAAAAAGCTGATATGGGAGGATGTTCCTTATCTTAGGACAATGAGAGAGTGAACAATGCTTTGTGAGTGTGTTAAAGTAGTTACTTACAGCTATATTACTCTGATTAATGAACCTCTTATAATGTTTTACCCTGGGGCGCAGAGAAACACAGTCTTTCAGCAGGAGAACAGATCCCGTAATTCCACATGGGTTCAGACAGTTCTGGCAAGATTGTATCCATATTCTTTGGAGACATATCTATGTTTAAAATATGGGAAGTTTAGACATTGGAGAGAAAATTTCTCTTTGCAGGGATGGTGAAATATAGGTTGCCTAAGAAGAGTGACAAATCTCCATCACAAGTGGTTTATAAGAACAGGTTAGTAAAACGCCAGAATGGTGTAAGTGCTGTTGGTAGTGCCCTGGGGCAAAGGAATAGACTCAATGACCATTTTAAATTCTCTTAAATATGATTTTCTATTGATTTTTTTTCTGAAAAATAATCATGGAGTCATAGAATGGTTTGGGTTGAAGAGACCTTAAAGATCATCTGGTTCCTAACTCCCTGCCATGGTCAGGGAGAACTTCCACTAGTCCAGGCTGCTCAAAGAAGCCCCATCCAGCTCTGCCTTGAACACTTCCAGGGATGGAGCATCCACAGCTTCTCTGAGCTACCTGTTCCTGTGTTTTATCACTCTCTCAAAAGGGAATTTCTTCCTAATATTGAATAGAAATCTACCCTCTGTTGGAACAGCTAGATTTGACATAGTAACTTCAGCATGAAGAGGGAAATAAAAGGCAAAATTTTTCCCCTAAGCAGCAAACAGAAGCAAGAAAATATGCTGGATTTCCTGAATATTTTAAGAGAACAAGTGGTTATTAATATTTAAATAAAAGTGACATAACAAAATTAAATTGGAACTGTTGAGGAAAAAAATTATTCAGTTTCAGTCACGAGCTATACCTCTGGGAGTCTCATTGATGTGTAAGTCTGTAGAATTTACCTTAGCATTATTTAACAAGGGAAAGAAGATGTCTAAAAGATACTTGAATATATGGAAATACAAGCAGTGAATATTTAAGGAAATATCATTGTCTTTAATGGTTATTATCTAAGTTCCAGAATGAGGATGTAGAAAAAACAAAAAGATTAAACAGATATAAATGATGTGTAATTAAAATAGCTATAAAATAGTATGGTAAACTCAGGTGGGTAACACACATAAGCTCATTAAGAGATTATATTGGTGAGAAGAAAAATAGTCTTTATGAATCATTACATTGCTTAGCACTGAGGAATCAATTCATATCAACAGTTGCTCTGCTGTGGTTTCATGCACATTTCCTGCACGTTCAGGGAAGCACGGTGACCTCTGAGACATCCCGGTTTGGCCACCACAAATTAGGCTGACAGTGGTTTACAACTAAATTTAATACCTTTAACTGAGTTTTAAGACAGCATCAAAAGTGGCTCCCTATATCTGTATATTTAACTTCTGAAATCTCATCTATGTCATGAATCATGTTATTCTTTCACTCCTAAGTGGTTAAATTTTTGATTAACTCTCCTGCCATAACTTAAGATAACTTCCTTATCTCGTACTGTGTCTTCTAAGAAATTATTCTCAAATATGTCAAAATATGCTAGTTTTGAAAAAAAAAATCTCCAAATGTTTATGATAAATTAATTTAGTAGTGCTACTATTTATTCAAAGATATATCCTCTTCAAATTGTATTTCACCTCCATTCACCCAATAAACATACACAGATCATATGGGAGAGTATTTTTTTAAGACTGGTGAGGAGTAACATGTTCAATTTGTGCAGCTGTTTATGATCAAATCTGTACAATTGAGTGCATAAACAGAAGTATTAATATATTGGAATTTTTTTAATGTACCTATTTTTTATTTTTTTAATAGAAAAGATAGAATATTTTGAAATTGCATTTGATCTGAAAATCCTGACACTTCTTTCTGTATCTTCTCTTTTCTTTTTTTTTTTTTTTTTAATGGGATCATATTGCTAATCTGTGCATCTGCAATATTAAATTGAGTGACACATTTCAGTAGATTTGCTAGCATTTTCAGAAAAATTCTTTTTAATCCTATGTGATCAAATGCTGCAAGACGATGATATTATTTCCACATCTTATTTGTGATATCTGAATCTCATTTTTCATAAGAAAAAATGAGACTATCATATCCTATTTTCATGCATTCTTACTGTAGAATGCAAATGAAATGTCATAGCAAATCTGGCTAACTTTCAGGTGCAATAATGATTGAAATTGGTGTCTCCCTTTGTAGTTAAAAAAGACAGAATGATGTACTCAGGGCTATGCAAAAGGTGTCTGGTCCACGCAGTGCCCTCTTGGAGTGGGCACTATTCGTTTCAAGGGAAGGATGAAAATACCTGTAGTTGTTAGGAATTACTCTGTGCCAAACCTAAAATGCAAGTTAACAAGGAACTGTCTGCTGGGCTTTTCTCTGGTCATTTGTCCCCTTCTGAAACTGTGTTTAAGCTCCAGAATGGTGCCGGCACTTTTCGCATTGCATTCAGCTGAAGCACCATTCTGATTGTCCCTCAATCTTGACCTGCGCAAATTCAAACTCATAATTTTTATCTGAAAGTTTCTTTGGAATGGGAGGCAACTGATCAGTTTCTGCTTACAAGTTGTTCATTAACATTATAGGTGTTCGTTCAATTATGTGAAGATGAACTACATTTCAACCAGGTATTTCATAGCATGATAGCATATAGTCTATCTAAAGTAAAGCTATAGTTAAAGACTAAAATGGGGCTACAACTCCTTTTATGTTCTTTACTAAATCTTAGTCAAACATAGGACCATTGATTCACTCCATAACTTCCAAATGCTTAGATAAAACTCATTGATTGAAAATCAAATCCCATTAATAACTGAATTTGAGGCCATTTCATTAACATGAGTAGTTCTCATGCTGGATTTTAGTGTGTACATTGCAGAGGACCAATACATAATGCTTTGAACTCCCTTGCAGTCTCGGTGTTTCACTGTAAAACAATTAATATGCAACATGATTAGGATCTATTTCTTGTTTTATTTCTATTGTCTGTTTATTTCAGAGGTTGAAGTGTCATTTAGAAGAACTCAGGCAAAGCATAACATTTTAAATCAGGCATTGGAGACTGTGTAGCTACAACGTGAGAGGCTAGCTAACACCAATACAGTCAGGAAGTAAATGATATTGAGCATAATACCCTTCATTTTATTTTACAGTTATCCTTGGGGAATCAAATTAGTCAGAGAACATTTTAGAGTACTGTATTAAGACATTCCACCTATGTAAAGTTAGTAAAAATACTGTGGAGTTAGTAAAGAAAAAAGCAATGTGCATCCTGCACCATGAGAAGTACGACCATGGGGGCCAGAGGAAGATTTCCATGTCATCTGAAGACATCCAGGATATCTCTGTGTATAAAGGGGATAAACACTTAAGCCTCTTTACAGTTTGTAAACACAGACACCACAACCATGCTTGCTAATATTTGCAATTGGCATTATGGACTGAAAAACTGATGTACACACGCATACTTGCAGGCATATTTACATTGTGCAGTGGTGCGTGTTGCAGAGATCCCTCTGCTAGCAACAGCCAAGGTAAATTTATAATAGGAAATAGTGTCATCACATTGATATGAAACTGCTGCTAAGAGAATTTGCCTTTCTCTGGGGCACTGACACTGCAGTATTTGGGATTTGAGCTCTGCCTAGGGTTATACAATGCCATAGGGTCATAGCAGTGCTGTGTAATGCCACTCTGTTATGTAGTGCCATAGTGCCCAAAATATAAAGTCAGTCTTTAGAAGCAATTGGTGTTTACAGGCTCAGAAAAATAAATGGTACAACTAGTAAAAAAGTGGGTGAAATGCAGTGCTAAGCAGAGCACTGCATATAAACCCTCGAAGGAACCTATTAACAATGCACAACCTCAAAAATCTCCATGTTAGTGTACTCTGGTGGACATAATTCTGCTGAATGACACTGTTTGTTTCCAATAACATAAACTACAGACTGTGTGTAAGATTATATAAATACTATTACCACTAGCAAGTTTTGTCAGAAGTTCTATTATTAGTGCATGCTGTATAGCTCTTTCTCCACTGAAATATATACTTAGAATATATACCCTTAGTTTAAATCTGTAGCAGATGTTCTTTGTCCAAAAAGGTCATGGAAGGTCATAATAAGGTCATAATAAAATGCATTTTTAAAAAAGGACTAACATGGAGTAGGAAACAAAACCCTTCAGTCCATGCATGATTCAAGACTTGGAGAAATTTACAGAATTTGTACCTGTGGTATAAAAGTTATCAAACACCTCTTTAGTATTTCTGTTCAAGTGTTGCCATTCCTTCTAATAATAAAAGTTTGTTATGTCATCCTCCTTGAAGGGAGAACATATTGCCCATGAGTATCTCTGTATATGCATTCATTCTCTATTGTAAAATAACTTTTAAAAGTTCCTTTTCTATGTTTATCATTTCAGTTTACAAGCTTGGATAATGATACAGCAGAAAAATTTAAACTGATGGAAGATGTTGAACAACATACAGGGAGGTACAAATTTGCCACAGATTAATTTCACTTGGAAATTTGGATATGGTTTCTCAGTGTCAAAGGACTGCTATCTGTTCTTCAAGACCTTATTGCAATAGAAGGAATCAGAACCATAAGCACTTTGAAGACAAACTTGCTGCTCTGCTCATTCATGTGGTTATTGGTATAAGGCTTTATTGTCTTCATTGTCTTTATCTGTTTTTGGTTTTTATTTTAGTAAATTTTATGCTAAGTTTATATTTACTGTTATAAAATGCTATTACGTTTGCAAGGTCAAAACGCCAGGAGGTATTGGTGTTAAGACTGTAAGTGCAGTTCCATGAGACAGTTTTAAATTACGTGGGTGAAATACTATGTTTCTTAGAGGGTTCTTACTGTTTTTAGACAGAGCTTAGATAACAAGTATCTCTTCAGTCATGTGTTCCATTATTTTTACCTGTGTCCTAATTTTGTTACTGTGTTATTCAATATCCTCATTATGAATACAGACTAATCAATTTTCTTAGTTATTTTTCTGTGGTGTCTTATCACTGGAGTAACTGAGAAGATCAGAAATAGTAATGTAATGCTTTTGAAAAGAAGTTTTTAAATAGTAACGCTATATTATCTTTGTTTTACGTATTGCTAAATGAGGCATAAATTTTTTGGGGGAGTAAACAGTCTAATACTCTTAGGATTTTTAAGTACTGAATTTTATTTTGGTGGTGTGTGTGTTTAGAGTGTAGTCTTCAGGCAGAACTGTGAAGATCCCACAGTTCTGCAGCTGAGACGAAGTGTCCAGCACAGTATCTAGAAGAAAACAAGTCACTGAGTGTGAAAATTCCAGTTCAAATAGGCACAACATCAAAAAAGAAAAAGAGAGAATTTGAATCCATTTCAACATGGTGACATCTGTGTGCCATTTTTGCTCCTTAGGAACCAAATTATCCAGGCAATGAGAGAGAGGACTGTGGGCAACCACCACGCTCAGAACGTGCTCTCCTTCAACCTTGAATCCGGGTTCAACCTCCCTACAGCAGGTGCTTGATGTGCACTCAGTCCGGTGGAGAGCAGCAGGATCCAATCACACACAGGTATTGTGTAATGCTGCATACGCACAAAGATGGCACGCTACAGCTTCAGATAGCCTGAACTCTGCTCACGTAACTAATCCTTCCTCTTCGAGTCTGAGTAGGCAGAGGAGAACTGGTCATGAGAAATTCTCATTTCTCTGGGCTATTGTAAGCTATCATAGACCGTGGATTTTAGATATATTCTCTAAATATGCATCATGGAGGTGACTAATGGATCTTGCACGGTTTGCTAAGCTGAGCTGTCAGCCTTCTTATCATTTTGCAATGCCAAAGTATGATAAAAAACAAGAATGCTGTCAAACTTGAGCAGCTAGACTTGTACTGTATTAAACATTCAATACGTCAGTGGATGAATTGTCTGTTGACCTTTATAGTCAGTTTTCGGCTTTATTGATGTGAAAACTATGAAAATCCTTATCTGCTTTGGTCCTGCATTTGTTGCTGCAAATGGCTGAAAACTGGTGTTGCATGTTTGTGTTTTGTGCATAAGAACTGTATTGACTGAAGTTTCTTACCTTGACCTGAAATGACTGACAGAGTTATGGATGAGGAGAAGGTTATTCTGCTCTTTTCTATTGTCATCATCAGGCAAACTTTATCCAGGGCAATTTGACTGGCAGACAGTCTTCAGCAGTAGGATGATGTTGTAAGCTCATAGTGATTGTTGTACCCTTGTCGAAGTTTGAGAGTACATCTTCTAACTCTTCAACTCCTTCAAGTGTTAACAATATTTCTCAGGGAACAAAGGTAGAGTCTGAATTGTTAGTATTAATAATTTGAACAGAGAGAATCCCACATAGATTTCAGAGCTGAAGTAGAGCTGATAATTAGGAAAGTAAGACCACTGTTTATATTCACCCTAGACATCAAAATAATGGTATTCCTAGATTACATGGTCAGTGTGAAACTCACTTGTTTTTCATTGAAAAAAAACAGTATTCAGGCAGTATTCAAACATCATTTCTAGAGCATAGATTTGCCTTTTCATTTGCTTCTCTAAGTTTTCAAACCTTTGATTTTATTCAGTATCTCATCTGTCTCCTGATACAATGGCCACTGTGGTAAGGTGGAATATGTGGATTTTTTTGGTCAAATCTTATCTTCCTGATACTTTTGTCCATCATTATATTATCTCAAGACTTTGTGTGTGGTTAGTTCTAATGCCTGCTTATGTGACATACAGAGTAGAGGAAGAGCTATTATTCCTTTTGTATGACAAAACCCCACAGTTATCTCTTGCTAAAAGGCTGACTTTTTTTTGAAATAGAAAGTGAAGTAGTCTTTCTTGTTGCAATCAATCTCAGATTAATATTGACACAAAGGGCTGTTTTCTGTTATTAGCCTTATCAATGAAATAACATTTTTGATAGAGAAAATATTGTCATGAAATGAGGAGACATTTTTTCCTGTCTTCATGAGAATGAACAAATAAATTAGTCTACCACAAACCTTCGAAAGAAATAGAGAAATTGAACTTATGTTTCATAGCAGGCAGAGAGGTCTTAAGCTCTCTGAAACAAGCAGAATCCGGAAAGTTGTTCATCTCCAGTTTGTGTTTCTGTCCAACAAGAAGAGAAACAGGAAAAGTAAGTTTGCTTTTATGGTGTGGATCCTGCAGTTTTGGAACTCCTTTGTATGCTCATTTGTTCTCTCTGAATCATTCTTGCAAACAGGTGGGGAGCGCTTTCTTTTCTTACAGGTTTTGGATTGAATTCAAGACTCCAGGAAACTCGAGTCTCTTACACTGGTGTACTTTCAAAGTGGTTCAGCATAACTCAGTTGAGCTGCACAGAAATAAACCTCCATGTGAGTTCCATGCCTTTTCAATGGTATTCCAAACACCACACTTCTGGACTCGAAGATTTAAAGCCATCAGAGGTCATTTGGATCATTTTTGTTGAATCAGACTTCCTCTATAACCCAGGCTATACTCTCACACACTTTTTATCCTGTACTTTTTTTTCTTGTAACTTACAAGTTTGCATTTAGGGCAGATCATTTGGGCAAACAGCCCTTCTTGGCTCAGAGATTTCCAATGACAGACAATTGCCTGCATCTGTTGATAAGCTGTTCTAGCTGTTATATACTTAACATCACTAAATGACAGAGTCTTATTTTTCTAAGGGAAGAGTCTAGGGGTGAAAGCATATGTGTATCAGCAGCTGAAGCATTGCCCAGATGAGCACTAAGTCAGTTTGCTGAAATATTGATGTCAAAATTTGGTTAATATTGCCTTGTTTTTCATGAAGAGTCCAGTTATATCCCACACCAAGTGAATGTGGATCAGACCAAGACACAATACAGGTTGAAGAAGGGAGAGAATCCTTTCGCTGTATTAGGAGTTGTCTGGGTTGTGTGTAACCAGAGGTTACACACATTGGAGAGGCACAACAGTCACTTCAGCACACTCTCTGGGCTTTGTGGTGCATTTCAACTTTGCTGTAACTGCTGCATATTAAAAGGTTTAAACGACTTTGTCTTTTGTCTTAGGATTTTTGTATCACTTAGTAATTACTGACCTGTTTATGCACATCATGGCTTGATGCTCCATCAAGCTAGACCCTCCTTCAAACCAGCTTACATTAATTCATTTATTTACAAGGATTAAGATAGCTGAGGAAACACAGATGTTTCCTCAGTGCAATCACTTTTGCTTCTAGTGATTCCAAGCTGAATTGATAAGTATTACTAAGAGTTTGTAACACAAATTTTGCACATTTTCTCTCATGTAACAACATAATATTCTGGATTCTTAAGCAGTAAAAAGAGGTTTCAGTGTATCTGACGTATAAACTCTTGATATTCAATTGAACTTTGTCCAAGGAAGGATTCCTTTGTAGATATTCACAAAACTTACCATACTGTTCTCTAAGCAAAGCCTTTGCTTAGCTTGCCTTCAACTCTAAAGGAAGTAATGATTACCTCTGTGTTGTGCAATTCACTAAATTCAGTGGTCCTGGGAGATGATCCACTTTGATAAGCAATCTACTTGGACAATCTATTTTTACATTAGAGAAGTTAGGGGAAAATTCCATGGGCTTAGAATATGCATCTTTTTAACTTCTAAACTGCAAAAGGTAGGTTTGGGTTTTGGTTTCTTGGGTGTTTTTTTGGCATGTGTGTTTTAAGTGAAAATGGGTATGCACAGTTGTCTCCTAGCATAGAGAGAAATGCACAGAGAAATTGAAGGGATGATGATTTGTGCCAGTTCCCACCTTGGAAAAGAAAGGGATAGGGTGGAAACCCCTGAGAAACCTGGACAGAGCCAGAATTATAAATGAATAATGGGTCTAAGGACACTTTCCCTGTATAAAGAGCAATGACTGTTTTACACTGTGCAGTTACAATGTATAAGATTAGCCAGGACAAATCCCAGTAAAATCTTAAATACACAACAAACCCAACCACAGTCTAGGCCAGTGCAGAACAAAGCTCAGCATTTAGTAACACAGGATGTCGGGTTAAGTGCTAAAAAGGGTGGAGACCAGACCTATGGCACTGGTGATGATTTTAAGCGCCCACGCTCTGGGTGCACAAGTTCAGTCACTCTTGCCTTTGCCATTCCCGGACAACAAGGCATTGAAAACTCAGAGCCACATTTCATACTGTGAAAAAAGTATTTGTTGAAACACTGAAAGTCAGAAACAATGCTTTTTTTGGCAGCCGTCTTAATGTGTGCCTATTCAAAGCAGGGAAGAAATGTTGTGATACACAGTATTGGAGAAGCAGCTCCAGATAAGGATCTCCTCAGCATTACTTTTTCTCTTCATTCCAGTAGTAGTAATGCAAGTAATGGTAAAACTACCCTTGATGGAAGTGCCACCACAGAGTGTGTCCTGGCAGGTGTGCAGAGAATATTCTTACTCCCCTCTAATGGGATTTTTGGGAGATAAAGGAGAAAAAGCAGAAGGGATTATAATTGTTGGAAGTGTCCTGTGCAGTGGTAATGTTGCATCTTAAACTCTGGCCACAATCATGAAACAGGTTTGCTTACATCACACTGTTTCGTTGATGTAATACCTTTGAAAGTATTGCAACACTGCTTAAGGTGAGCTAAAAGAGTACCTTCTGGAAATGGAATTGAAAGGGGCTGAGCTGAATAAAAGGTGTTATGGGCAGGCTGCTTCCTTCATGTGTCACTCCCATAACCTGCAAGTAAGATGATGGAGTTTGAAGAGAGGGTTTACCCTTACAATTAATAATGTAGTTAGAAAGCTATACAGCTCTCTAGTTTACTGACAATTGCCAACACTTGGAGTCTTAGTAGTATGTCCTTGACTGCCTTACTTGAGGGGGACCATAAACCTTTTCATATTGCTGGCAGGAAATGTAATAATTTTAAGAACCACCAGTAGTTACAAATTGAAGTGAGATTTGAGAATCTCCCATGTAAGGGTGAAGCTGCAGTAAAAATTCCTGGCAGCTTGCATGCATAGGATTGTGCAGCAATTCCCTGGAAGCACAAAACTTGCAAGCCTACTTAATGTTCAACAGGAAGTAAAATGATGCTATTGGACTAATATGCTAACTGGAAATTATTTTGAACTCTATGCCACTTGCCTGTCTGGCTTTTGGCATCTAATTCCCTCTGCAATTTCTGAATTCCTTTTGCTAACCTAAAATCAACTACTCGAAGAGTTTTTATATTCCAGTTTTAATTTTAAATATTTTTCTGGTTTATCTGTATAAATTTGATGCCAATTATTTTTCCAGCGTACTAATTACCCACCCAATGTTGATATCATCAAGAAATACTATTATCCTAATCAGAAATTAAACACTGAATGGAATTATGTACAGAACAGATACCAATTTACATGTTCATATAAAGAACTAGAGTGATTTGTGATATTATAATATATAATAATTATTTCCTCTATTAATTCAATAAAATATTTATTTACAGAATTTCTCTCTTAGCAATTTTCCATTCTGCTGGGTATTCGTGCAAAATCTGTGCTGTTTGAAAATGTCAGTATTTTCTATTGTAGAGAAGAACAGATTTTTATCCTGACAGTATTTTTAAACAAAATATTTAGCAAATACACAGCAAGAGAGAACGCACACTGCCAAAAAAGTTGTTCTCTCTGGTGCCAAAACACTAAATGAACAACTTCAAGCCAAGCATCTGTGAAAACAAAGACTAACCTGTTCAAACCATTACCTAAAAGAACAAGAACAATAGCAAAGAACACCATTTGTTGGTTCATTTTCACCCAGAGGTGTATGCTTAATATTAAGCTGTGCTCTGCAGGTAGGAATCTGAAAGGACATTTCTCATGTTCAAGTAAGAGCAAAGTACAGAACTCCCACTTCATTTTATCCAAGATAAATACCAAGCTTTCTCTTGATAGTAACGATACAACCCATAACCACACAGGTCTCAAATCTGAAATTCTTGTTCAGCTGAAACATCACCTATCAAGAACTGCAAGGTAAATCTGTTTGTTTCTGCAATGATTGCAAAAAACAAATTTGCAGTCTCAACTGAAAGGGTCTCCTGGCTCACCTAATGTAAACAGAGGAATCATTTATTCCTGGTGGGTGCTGTGGAGCACTAAGGAGTTTAAATATACTGAGCTGAGCACCACCCTGCATGCTGAGCAGGCCAGCTTACATGTGGCTTGTGGGGATGTCAGATGACATCTTTCACAACAGAAGGGACAGATATTACTGTATCTGTTACAAGTCCTTTGAAACAACCCCAGACATCAACATGAGCTTCTTTCTTGGCTCGCTCAACAGGGACCAACACCCCTGAAAGGGCATCTTCTGGTTGATAGCTGTGGTGCAGCAACAGCAGGAAATAAGCAGAGCCCTCAGAAATCTGCCTTGCCCCTGTGAGTGCCCCAGGTTCCTGCCATGATTGCATTTATTCAGATCACCACGTTTCAGTCAGGAAGTCTAACTCTATTTTGAACCAAAACACTGTGATCCGGTTAAAACCAGGATTCTGAACTGTATTCTGTCTTTATCTTTAGTAGAACATTTGATTGAAGTAATGAAATATATTGACGCTATAGTCCTTGTAATTAATTATATCGAACATCTGCGCAATTATCCCGTGACTTGTGATTGTTTACTTGGCTGTTTGATAACATAGATACCTGCAATGTGCAACATCCTGTTGACAAGATCATGCACTTTCATTGCTTGTAAAAGTAGTACTTTGAGTTCTGAAAATACTCAGGTGCTGTCCCAGTCAAATTCTCTCCAAATCAGGCCTTGTTCCAATCCCTTTTCCCACCTTTTTGGCAGAGATGAGGCAACAAGACTCTCTGCAACTGGGGAAAGGCAGAGCCTTCCTTAGCTCCTTTTGTGTACTGGCAAGTAGTGAAGTAGGGATTCCAGGAGCAAAGCCCACGTGAGAATGGAGTGATGATGCTGAGGGAGTTAGAACTGGGAAGTTTAAATGAACCCAACTGTGTAGGGCACAAAGGGGGAAAAGGCCATTTTTCTGGTTAGTTGAGTCAGAAAATGAAGGAGAAAGATTTTGACCCTTCTCATAATGATTAATTTCATCTGCAAATACCAATTAAAGAGGAAACCCTGCATTTGCATGAACTTATTGATCAATGGTTGTGCTTAGAGGTACTTATCTGACAATTACATGTTTCAATAAACAGTTTCCAGATGACTTGTTTGTATCTATCATCTTTGGGAGTCATAGAACATTTGTCTGCTTTTATTTCACAGAATCAATTAGTTTGGAAAAGACCTCTGAGATCTTTGAGTCCAACTATTTGTTTGTTTTTCCATGTTTGTTCAAGGTGCCAGCTGGGAAGTGGCTTTTGGTAAGTACAGAAAGCAACACCTATCAGGAGAACAATTTTACATTACATTTTTAACATAATTCTTACATTGTGAAAATGGGTGAAAGTGGTGGTTTTCACACCAGAATGCCGTCTTGGGATTATATATCATGGTTAATGCTGTTTGAGAGGAAACCAGGATTCGCCAGTCCAAGATCCAACCCAAAGAAGCAGAGGAGCCCAGCAGAGATTTCCAAGTCAAAAGGTAAGTTGCTGAAAGTGCTACATCTCTACACTCAGTCAAGAAAGATGCTGGATAACTTAATGTTTGTCTCTTACTTTGTGTAGCAACCAGTAGTGCAAAATATTGGAAGGAGAGCTCTAATCACCCAAGCATTGAGGCAACAAGAAAGTCTGCTTGAAGGTACATCAGCCATGCAGATCTCTTGCTGGAGGAGGAAAAAAATCCATCTTGGTCTCAAATAAGATGAAGGGAATACACAGAACTTAGATAAATGCTGTTTTCATACAAAGGCATAGAAATACATCACATAGAAATGCAATTTTTCATATGAATGGTGGAATGGAAGTAGGTTTTTTCAGAACTCTTAAAGTTTCTGGTTTGGCCTGTTTGATTATTGACCCTTAGTTATTGACCCTTAACTAGCTAGCAAGGAAGGCAGAGTTCTGGACCAGCTGATACTGACTTTTTCTGCCAGCTCAGACCCTCTGGCTCCCATGTGAAATTGTTTCCTGGGACATTTGCTGATCTCATTTAATATTCCTTTTGATAACCAGACTTCCACAGGTGTCTGACCACTGCACTAACACTTCAACCAGCAAGACAATAGACTTTTGCAAAGCCACCACCTCTGAAGTCATTACTGATTTTTTACAGAGAGCAACTTAGATGAAATCCCATTGCCAGCATTTAATCTGTTTTTGAATTGTGTAGTAATGTAAGACTTAAAAATAAGATAAAGGTATTTATAACTTAGGTGAGTCCTTTGAGAAGTCTGAAAAAGTCTCTTTTAAATAAAGAAAGCTAAGGTAAGTTGAACTAGGATTTGAGGTAATGTTCAGTTTAACTTGTGAGTTAAACCTGGTGGACTAGCTATTAGCCAGCTTGAAATTTTTTTAAAATAAATCTACTGACTTTGATTTATGAGCACATAGCATTAGATTTGCATTCAGGCTACTCTGTAGGGGGGAATGCTCATTGTGTGAGTGTATAGGCAATGTTTAATTAAACCAGGTATAATGTTTTAGGATGGACAGGAATTCTTTCCTTTTTCCCAAATTCAGTGTATGTGAACATCTAGCTGTAAAAGATCTGTATTTCTGATATGTGATGTTCCTAAACAGGAGTTCACATTGGTCCCTTAAATGAGGTTTCAGAACAAGTCTTGTGCTACACTTAGTCTCACACTTAAGCTTTCAAAATACTGAAGTTAAAGAAGCAATTCTAGCAGGATAGATATTCCTTGCTGTCTATCCATGAAAATTAAATTTAAGCTAATGAGAGTAACACTCATGAGAGTCCTGCAGTCTTCTGATACTCTTCTGGCACAAATTGGCCCTAAGCCCCTGAAAATTTAATATTGATTTAAATAAATATTTGCATCAAAGGTCTTAGGAAGCCAATGATTGGATGCACCTGACCAGAAGATTTCTATTATGTTACCAAAAATTAATAGAGGTAAATTCTTGGGTGCTGTAAACCAACCCTCTTCCACTTACTTAAATGTAGCTCTCTTGATTTAATTATGCGTCCAGTCCATGATGTACTGTAAGAGAGGAGCACACAACCACTGAGCTAACCTTGAAAAGAGATGCTAAAGTAGGGTTCTCTGGCCTGCACTGTGGCCATTCAGATGTACACCTGAACACTAACACTGAAACCATAATTTACATCTTCCAAAAGCCTGAGAAAGTTTGGACCCAGATCATACTCTTTTCTCTTACCTCTGGGCACAAACTGGGCTTTGCAAGTTCCACGTTTGTGGCAGGCAATGGTCTATTATTTTACAATACATGGCTCAGACCACATGCCTAGTTAAAAATGAAGTGTTGGGAATTGAGGGAAGGTGGCCCAGGAACAATGACCTAAGAAAATGAAGGAGCTGGGTGACCTAAGGCCAGTCTTGAGAAAGTTGATGTGGAAGGTAGCATGAAATCATGAACATACAAAAAGAAACTGAACAGCTGTCCTTCTTATATATATTTTTATATACGTATACATATATCTTGATCTGAGGCCAAACCTCTGCTCTGCTAGGTATGTAATTACAGGGCAAACTATTTCCCTCTACCATGATGGTCTTGCAAACCAAAGAACAAAACACCAGACAGCAAAACAGGCTGTGGATGGTGCACAAGTAATGGTGTATAGAGAAAAAACTAGAAAGTGTGGAAGCAGGATATAGTACAAGATGCACAGAGTGCAACTCTTTCAGTAAATATTAGCAAAGAATTATTGCAGATATTTATCCAGTCCCAATGAAGTGGAGGTGTGTGTGATATCAACTGATCTGTTCTGCCACTACACACCTGTTCTCTTGGAGGCATTCCTTCAATTGGAAGGACCAAGTGCAGGACTGGAATGCCAAAACACCCTGCCACAGCCCGTTCTGCTAGGCTCACAGCATTGCATAAGACAATCATAAAAGGAGAAATGCATGAAACTGTGTGCAAAATGAAAATACCCTGCAGGAGAAATGTCTGCCCCCTCTGAACATTTACCTTCAAGATGTCACAGTTAAGGCTGGGACTAGGTCAAGGAGGGAAATGAGCTGCATTTTAAACCCCTTTACCCTCCAGTTATTTGTGTTCAGTCAGTCATCCGCAGCTAATGTTTCTCCTTTTTTATATCTCTGTTATGACAGAACTGAGATGTACCATTTGTAGACACAGCTCTTCAGGGCATGAGGAGGTCTGTGAGGACCTCCTTCAAGACATATTCACTGCATCATGGTGATGATGACAGAGACTCTCGATCACTGCTTACACTGACAGCCACCATATATTGCTACTTCAACAGCCATGTCAACAGAAAGAAGCATTCAGAGAGGAAAATAGTCTTGATAATGACAAGAACATCTCGTAAAGAGAGAGCTCATCTGCACCGGTATACAGAGGTACAGCCAGAGGTCACCAATTAACTGTAGGGAATCCTTGTTCTGCTCGGTGGCTTCCTGAAATAACATTCCATCAGTTCTAGGATTAAATAAGAATCCTTCTTCCGTGTGTGCATGGGTCTTTATTTTGCTATTAGTGCTGTGCATGTGCAGATGAGTGGTGGCTCATATGTAGGTTTCTGGGGGGAAGCTGAAATTCTGTAAGTTTACCCCTTTGGAATCTGCAGTAATCACCTCTCCCCAAGTACTGCTCAGAGGGAAAAAAAGATGCACAGACCTTAACAGATGTAACACCCTCCAGTTTATGCCTGAAGTCCCTATTTAATAGTTGCATTTCTCAAAATTAGAGTCTCCTAGACAGCAGCTCCTCCCAAAATTCAGACCAAAAGCCCAACGCTATTGGATAAACCAGTTTCACCTTCCCAAGGATGGAGGGCTGTGCTGTATTTCTGTGCCTGCTGTGCAGAGGAGCAAAAGCAACACTTCAGCCTGTTACCTGACACAGCATCTGGTGAGAGGTTCTTGCTGCTCTGGAGGCTGTGGAGCTCCCCCGTAACAGCTCCCCATCCTGGCCTACTGTTTGGACTTTTTGTGTGCACCCAGTGAGGAGGGATAGCTGCATCACCAGTAATGGGAAGGGAGAAAGCAGAAGAAAATCTTGAAGCATATAAACTCTCCACTGAATAATTGGTTTTACTGATGTGCTAAAATATCTCTCAAGAGACAGAAATTATGCTGCCTACCCGCTATGTTTTCTTCACCTGATTTTTGGGGATAAGCTGATTGTTTGAGCATTTACATGTTAGAATTGCAGCCAAAACCAGAAGAGATATGAACCCATAGGAGCAGAGACACTTCAGAGGTAATTATAATAGGGTATAGTTTAGAGGAAAAAAGTGTCAACTATTTTTCAGAAACTAGTAAAGCTTTCCTAGCATCTAATAAAACAAAAGCAAACTCATTTACTCTTCTTTGACAGACTAATGTGTACCAGTAGAGCTCATATTCTCTATCCAGCCAATAAAAATGTTATCAGTGTGTGGAAAATTAAAGGGAGCAGTACCTTCCTTTAAAGAGAACACAAAAGTGATATAAGTAAAGTAGAGTACACTTATATGAAATCCATAAATGTTATAATAAAGGGCTTGAGATGGGTATGTGTATATCAGAAAAAATCAAGCAAGAAGCTCTTAAAAAGAAGGAGGGCTTTATAAGAAAGAGGGCGGAAATAGTTGGCACTATCTGAGAAAATATTAAGCAGAAAGTTGCCCATTTTAAAATAAAGTAGAACAATAAATTCATAATTTTTAAAGGTAAAATACACACAGCGGAAAGAAAAAGGATAAAAGGAGAAGTAATGCAGTTTAATTCAAAATAAATTCCTTAGGGAACAAAAGTAATGGAAGTGGCTTGTGAACGACATTATTTTCACGTTAACAGGAAGCAGAAAATTAATAAAAGCAAATATATAAAAATAATGTGCAGGAGTAACGATAAGAGTTACAATTATGATTATTTTTCTTTTATAGACTTTTAAAATCCCTCATTCCTCCAGCTCTTAGACCTAATATTTTTTTTTTAAGTACATAGTTGTTTGAGTTTGGTTTGGGGTTTTTTTATGTTCAATGTTATCATAATTTGGTGCAGGTCCATGAAAGTGCTCTTTTAATGCCCGTTGCTGGTACTTCTAACTGTACTAATACGTAGCATTAGAAATGGACTTCATCACCCACTTGGAACTTAAATGTCTCAACCTGCTGCTCGTTTCATGTGCCTTGTAACAGTCAAATTCCTTGGCTTTACTTCTGAGTCAGCGCAGGTGTTGCTCAAGGAAGCATTTAAACTGAGAGCATCTCTGAAAATTCCCTTTATAGGTTCAAAAGAATAAATATTCACAGCCAAGTCCAGCTAGAGCTTCCCTCCCCATGAGTGAAATACACTATTCCTGCACTAGTACACGAGTGCAAAAACTTCTGAAGTCAGGAGACCTCACTGTTTTCTGTCTGAGGTAAATGCTGAGCCAGGAACCTCAAAGGAATCCAAGCTCTCCCACTGAATGGAACATCCTGATTTAGTGATTCAACACTGTCTCAGCTTCCATGGTACCTTAATAAGGTAGGTGCTATAAGTTATTTTTCAGGTAGGATAGAAAAATGTGTAGTCCTTTCTTTACCTTTGTGACACTTACCCCTTTTTTCCCTGTAATGTTGGAACCACTGCTGTAAGAAAATTTTAAGGCAAGTGGAAATCCACCTTTCCCACAAATATGTGGTAAAGATATGTAGTGGGTGTCAAATTAACATCTGCAGGACATTCTTCTCCCTGACCTTTTAGAAGTTTATGAAAATGAGAATAGAAAAAAAGAATTAATTTCTCTTGAGTTTTTGCTTTTAATTTCCTTTAGAGTTGTGGTTTTTTGAAGTGTGTTCTCATTCGCTAGAAAAGCCATTTTTATCTTTAAAACTGATCCAGGTGAGAAATCTTTTGACTATGTTATTGCTTATTTAATCTAGGAAAGTAAGAGAAGTAGAATTTTTGCCTGGTCTGCAATTCTTTTATGTCTCTTGGCCTTGTCTCTGTCCTGGTGATGATGTTGCTGTGAAGCGTGTGGTAAAATGCCAGGGTGAGAAAGAAGCTTAGCTCTTTGAAATTAATGCGGTCAAATTTGTGTTACGCCCTCTGTGATCTGATAACAACATCTTTAACAGGCAAACCATTGCAGAGACATACACATTCAGGTAATCCACTTATTTGCAGACTTGAACAAATATTGACAGAAGCAACATCATACCTGTGGGTAATGACCCACCACAGTAATGACAGATCACAGCCCTAGCTGGAGCCCGTGCGTGAAAATCCTGATGTACAGAGCTTAGCTCCGTTTCTTCAGCAGTATGATGTGTTTTCTTCTTTTGTTAAAATTGATCAAGTCAAGGGAGTGACACTGATCTTCCTGGGTCAGGTGTCTGAAGCTACTTCTGAGTGCTGCTTTAATGGTGTTTGCTACAGAACGCTGTAACTTCAGCTGGAGTACATGCTCCTGTCAGATTTTAGGTGGGCTGAATGATGTCCAGGGGTGCCTCTCACCACTGTTAATAGAGGAGAACCAAGAAACTTGTGCTGGCTTTCAGACACCCAGTTAAGTGCATTTCACACTCTGAGTTTTTCATCTCCTCAGATTCCATTTTGTCTAGGCTGCTACGGGGCAGGCGTGAGAGGTTTTGTTAGATCAGTGTAAACCAGAGTGCATATGAAAACCTATCTGTAAACTGCTTTTTGGAGAATAATCCATATGGTTTTATAGATGCTAGAGGTTTTGATGTGATGCCTATATTAGAAATATACTATTTGGAATTATTTTTATTGTATTTTTTTAATAGAGAGAAGTTCAAAAACGTAGCAGTAATATTTTTGTAATGGCAATGGTCTGAAAATATTATAATTTGCATTTTTTGGGTAAAGATCTTAAATACAGATATAAGTATAAAAATTCTTAGGTTTAATTGCTTCCTGTTCAGTTGGGAGCAGCTTGGATACTTGCAGGTTTGCAAGTTGCTTATAATATCATTCAGCTTTCGATGTGACTTTTCATTCTGGAACTCCATCTCCAAAGAAGAGGTTGAGTCTGAGATGGTCAATATCACTGTAGTTCAACAGAGGAAAAGAAAGGGAAACTCTTGTGTTATTTTTAGTAGAAAAACTGCCCACCTACATGTTCACCAAGTACTCCTTCCTCACTACATCTTGCATGCCTGCCTGATAAGGAACCACAGGCTTTAGTGTATTTGACTCTTCAAGGAGTGTATTTTGTAGGTGTGATGGCAATGTGCAGCTATGCAGTCAGCACACCACATCTCAAAGCATGGGCCTTGTTGGTAGATTCCTATAAATACAAGGGTTCTACTAGAAGAACTAGAAGTCAGGAGCTTTGTGCCATGATAATTATGTTAAAAAGGTCTTTCTAGGGAGCAGTCAGCTCCAAAAAAGAAATATCTCTCCTCCTCTATCTCTTCCCTCCAGCCAAAAGCATAAGCTCTCCATCTGCTTGCTTGGAAGGCTCACTTTTGGCCTTCAAAGGACCTTAATGTCAAAACCAGCAAGAAAAGACATCACAGGTTGATTTCCTCACCTGTTTTCCTTCCATTTTTTTTTTCATCCAGATTTTGGGTGAATATCTCCTCCAAACACATTATAGCTTTTTGTTTTCCTTTTTAAAATAGGGAAGGTATGTATCATTTTAATACATGTCTGATTATATTCCATAGCTTGCTGAATCAAGGCCAAAGTTATAACTAATGATGACAGTGAATCAACTTTTCTACCTGTTTGGCTGGATATGAAGGCTAGTGTCCTTCTGAGGCCATTGACTCAGGACTGCTAAAGGAAGTCTTGTGAAGGAAAGTCTTCTCTTATCACTCGGCATTTCTGACTTGCTAATCTGATTCCAAAGAAAAATTGTTTATAGGAGTTCCTGGTTCAAATCCTTCTCCTTGCTAAAGTTGATGTCAAAGCATGTGCAACAGTAACTGGATGAGCAAGTCAAGCTTGTTGAGTTCAGACCCAGATATGCTAACAATTTACTGATTTAGCAGCTCTCAGTTAATAACCAGAGAAATAGGAGCCCATCCAAAGTTACTGGGTCAGGTAATCTGTCTTCTTCTTGTACTGGTGCTGAAATCCAAGTGTGAGTAATGTTCCAACTCAACAAATCTTTGGGTTAATTATTATATTTATTTGATATTTCTGGCTATGAACTGATTAAAAAACCAGCCTGTGTTTTCTCCCCATTCAAACCCTCTCTCTGCTTCCTATTGCTCCTTACATGGTTTCAATACCCACACTGTCTGTCTCTTGCTGCGTAGTCTGACCAAGCAAATGATACAGTGAATGAAGATTGAAGCTCAGACTACTCTACGTGTGCCCATTCAGCTTCTTCCTGATAGATCATAGGAGAATATCAGCAATAATACTCCGTACTCAGACACATCATCCTTTCTTGGGGAAATTATGGCAGTGGGAATGAGTTATGTGGTATCCTTCACAGAATCGAGGGATAGAGAAGGAATTGAACCCACTACATACTGAACAGAATTGTTAGCATTTTCCGGATGTTTTCCTTGTGTCCCATATCAAAGCTTGATTTGGTTTTAAGTCTGTATTCCTGACAACATATAAAATGTGTTACAGGAACTAGACAACTGTGGCACAAAAAGAAGACAAAAGTTTTCATGAGTCTTCTTTTTTATATAATTTTTTTTAACCACATGCATAAAATCAACTCTGTGAAGTATTGACTCAACTTGTTCAAGTATTGACTTGACAAAATCAATAACAAGGCTCTTACTTATTCTTATTTAGTCCTAATTAGCATAGCTTTTACCTTCATAATGCCTTTTAGGGACTCTATCCAAGCAGTCAGGAAGAATCTTTATGGTGATAGACTCGGTCATGCCCACCAACAGAAAGCCCTCAACACTCAGGGTTAGCAAGGAGGTGGAAACCTTTTGGGAGACTATAAGATTCAATTCTGTATGGCTGTTTTCAGCACTCAGAGCCCATGGGGTTGATTGATCAGCTTGTCTGCACTCGTGGCCAGTGGCAAGCCAACGTTCCTCTGTGGTAACACCAACTATGCATCAGTTCTCTGTGGAAATAAAAAGTGTCCACAGAGGTGGGTCACCTGCATCCTGTTGGCACGGTCCACATTCGTGGTTGTTCCTATTTGGCTCCATTCCCTTGAAGAGACGAGGAGCAGCTGTGCAGGAAGTCAGTGATAGCCACACCACCCAATGCTAAATGTACAAACAAGTGGTGAGCTACACAGCCTCGATAAAGGCGTCATGGCAGTGCTGGAGCCAGTTCACCTCACCTGTATGACCGCACAGATGAGGCCAAATGAGGGCTGCCACAGCCGGTGGGCAGGCTGGAGATGTCCCATAGCTGGGACCTGACCTCCACAGCCGCCAGTATTGGAGAGGCTTGTGAATGGCCACTCAAAACGCTCACCTCTTAGGCAGCAGCCCTACAGATAAAAAAAAAATAAAAAGGGGCTGTTCTTGTCTGAAAACAGAGGTATTCCAGTTTCCGACTAAAAATTTAAAATATTTCAGTTGCCTTAATTCCATTATAAAAAGTTTTTAGTCTCTTTTCCACCAATGATTTTAAAGGTAATTATATGTGGGGCTGTTTCTTTATTGATTTTTCCATTTGTCACTTATCAAAGAATGAAGCACTGACTTTTAGTACTTTATTGATATAAGAGAAGGTAAAATGTATTGCTTGTCATCTTGCTTTTTTGTGGATGATTATACCTTCATTTTGCAAGTTCTGTTGATGTAGATACAATGTATTTATGTTTTTGTGGGATAATTCTAATAGAACATGCATACTCTTGCAGTGCTCTCAGGGACTACAGAAGGAGTTTCCAGACCGTACGAGGAGTGGGTTTGTACTGGTGATGAGAATTAAAGTTCAGCAAATGTGAGCCATTGACATAACTGCCCAAGTCAAAGGGGATTTCAAAGCCTGTGGAAAGTCACTGTTTCATGAACAGGTGTCTCACTCATGAAACATGAATGACTCTCATCTCAGATTCACTGCCTTGAACTCACAATGTCACTGAGAAGATGTTCCTCAGCCTTTGTTATCTCCTTGCATCTGGAAACACTGTGGACTCCTAGGCAGAGCCTGATTTTGGACATTCTTCTTTAGACCCCAGAAGTAGGATTTAGTTGCCTGAACACAGTACCAGTGAAAAAACCATGTGCCTTTTTAAGTGCCCCAAGATACCTGAGTGTCGTGAACAGAAAATTTGTGCACTTCTACCTCTGCAACCACAGACAATGCCAGATACTTGTGAATGACATGGTGTGCCTGTGTTCTTGTAGCTGTACTCTACCTCTGCCACTGCTAGGAAAGACTAGCAGGACTCCATGCTGTAAATATTCCCCAGGAGGAACTTGATTCCTTCCATTGACTTCAAAGGGAATGGTCTTCCTCCTCAGGTGTCTGTGTTGCAACCCTGAAGCTGAGTTTTGTGACTATTCACTGCTGCCGCAGAGTGGGCCAGTTGGGAGAAGGCAGCAAACTTAGAATCTGGTGATGGGTACAGCTGTGCAACCAAGCCAGCCACATCACTGCTGAGGCCTCCAGCAATGGCTCACTGTGTCCCATTGGTGGTGGGAGAAGGATTCAAGCCTGTGGAATTAGGAGGTGAAAGAGAGATTAAACTGGTTGTTTGCTCTTGTCTTACCTTGGTATTACCTGTATTATTTATAACTGCAAAGGTTATTAACACAGGCTTCCAGTCAGACAATAAGCTTAAAATCTGCCTAATATTCTCCAAAAATAGACCTCTTGTTTCCCACTGGCACAAAGATGCTGGCATAAAAAACTGTGCATTGAGTACCTCTCTTGGTGTAATCTTGTGCATACAGTTTGAGCGACTTATCTCAAACGTCTAGCTGCACTTGCCTCCTTGGAAACCTGGAAATTAGGTCATTCTACATGGCTTTATAAGGAGCTGCCTTTCTGGAAAGCTGCTAGCAGTGTTGTGATTTGATGGTAGCTGTCCTGGTAAGAATCCACTGAACAGCTTGAACAGCACAGGTTGAATGGTACCGTACAGGAGTTTGGAGATGATGAATTGCAGTCAGTGGAGCTAAGGCTCAGAGTTGCCTTGGTGTTGGTAGAAAGAAGATTTCACATTTCAGTATTAATTCTCTAAGGTATTCAGTATCTGCCTTTCCTTACCAAGATAAACCTCTGTAACCAGAGATTATCTAATTCTTATTTGGAAAACATACTCTGTATTTATTTTCTCATATACCCCAACTAAGTAAATTAATCATCTTCAAAATTTATGTTTATTAGTATTTATTTATTTACATCATGAAACACAGAATTGATCTCCAGCTCTGCTGAAGTGCCTTTGTAAGAACAGTAGAGCTTTCAAATCTAGGAAGCAACATTCAAATTAAACTTTCAGCTTCTTAGCTGAGTGATCCCCCTTTTTTTTTATTGCACACTATCTTTTCAATCAATAATGTCAATGCTCGTTTATGTAGTGCTCTACCACCTGATCTCTTGAGGGCACCATGCACAGGGTGAGTCTAACAGTGGTAAGGTGATAGTTGTGATTTTTTTCTGTCTTGGATTGTAGAAATGTGTTCAGTATAAGCTTAAGCTGTTCAAAGTCAGTGTCGGGAAGGTCTTTGCTTAGGGTTTCTCATTCCCCTAAGACCATTCAGATTCACTGATAATACAATTATAGATCTGAGACACCTGTGTTAACTGTGAATGCTTCTTTTGCAGCATGTTGGCTTTAGCAGAGTGTTGGGATTGACTTTTGCATTTTTTTCACCGTATCTGTAGCTAGAGCTTCACATCATTTTGTAAGGTACACTGGAAGGATTTTTTTTTCTTGCAAATTTAAAATGGATATAATTTGTTTAATCTCTAAGCCTTATTAATTTTCCGTGTCAGCTTTCAGAACAGATACTTTCTGTTCTTCTGGTTATTCTGCTTGCAATATTCCTGGAAGCATTTCCCTGCTGCTGTTGCTCCTTTGTTGCTTCTAACAGAATGAAGTTACTTATCCATTGGACGTGATGTTTAACACCATTTCTGGCATAAGACAAAACGTCATCAGCACTTGATGAGGCTGACCAAACTATAATGCTAAGTAACTCAGTGGGAAGAAAGGTGGGAGAAGTCACAGTCTCAGGGTGCTTGGGAACCCAGCTGCTGATGGTGGGGGCAGTGCAGCTGAGTCACTGCGTGCTCTCTGTGCTAGGGATGCTGTACAATGAAACCCAGCACACAGCAACAGGTTGGGCACTTCTGCCCTGCAGGTTGAAATTCATTCCTGAAAGGTGAGCCTCTGACTACCACCACCAATGCATTAGACACTCACAAGTTGGTCTTGATGATCCTTACAGGTCCCTTTCAACTTTAGATATTGTTTCTATAAGGAAATTACCCTTTCTGCCTGCTACATGAGAGTAATGCTATGTTTTAAAGCATTATTAGGGACTTGAAAATGAAACAAAATATTTCTAATGTGTGCATAAGATGCTTTAATCAACTTGAAACAGTTTGGCTTGATTAAGAAATAATTTCAGAAAGAAAATTATTTCCATGCTGATCTTTGACCAGCTCTTTTTTGGTCTGATGTAAAGTATTAGCAACAAGACGATTGCAGTAGTATGAAAGTATTTTTTTATGACTGGGCTTCTCCTAAGAGTTTGCTGAATGCCTTGGTTTTGTTTATGGACCCATTTTCTCTCAACTTCTGGGGGAAAAAAAAAGAAACTAAGAAGGCACTGGTTCTCATGCAGGAGTACAACACCTAGCAGTTAGGTACCTAAGAGTGGAAGGAAATCAAAGCCAAAGGCTTACCAAAAGTCATACAAGAATTCGGGTACGAAACCTGGAGTCATCACAGACATCTCCAAGACAAGAAGTACAGTCCTGAACAGCAGCTATTCTTAAGACAAAATTTTGGTTGAACTGCAAAATACTTAATTCAAAATGTTTATTTTTCTTTACTTAATATGAGTTCATTGCCAGTTTAACACATGAGGCTCACTGTTCAGTGAATTCATGCCGCTTAGTAAAATCAAATCTCAGCTATGTGGCAGTTGAAAACAAGAAATTAGGCCCTGGGTTCAAAATGCCACACAGCATTGCCAAGGCAACAATATCAAATCATGATAAGCAGAATTATTCAGAGCAGTAGACATAGCTTAAAATGAGGTTAAACCAGCTGTTTCTGAAGGTTGGGGAGAGCCACAACACTCACCAGCAGCCTTTAAGTAAACAGCACCTACAATACCTGCAATACCTTTAGCCTCTATAATGCATAGCATCAGTTTTGTGCTAGATATCCTATTGACTCTGTGTGACTCATATTTTATGACCTCACCAATGAGATAACACCCTTATTTGATAAAAGACTATATCAATTAAGAAAAGCCCTGATAACCTGCTGCCTGATAACCCGATTAAGAGCTGAGTACTCAGGGTGGTGTTGTGAGACCTTTCATTTCTAATCAATTCTCCTTTCTTTTTGAACGGCTTTATGGAATTATCCAGCCTTTGGCAAACTTGTGTATGATGCTTATTGCACCTAAAGATAAATTAGCCTTTATTTGTTCAATTTGCTGCAAGGTGGGGCCCATCTGCTTGTAGGGATTCATTCTCTAAAGACTTGGCATCAGAAGGTTCATTTTCCATTTGAGGGTCCTTAGGGCTTTTGTATTTTTGGTATTTTTAGAAGACAAAAAAATGAAAAGGGGGGAAAAAAAAGCAATTTAGAAACTTGAGGTTTAAGGTCACAGATGCACATGCTGCTTTATAAGTTCTCTGACCAGAAACTTCAGTGATTTATATAAAATTTGATAAAAATTCCCAAATCCAGAACTGGAGGCAAGGTTTTCCTTGTCTGCATAATCCAGTAACTGTAGATCATAAAATACATTTGACAGTACCACAATGTGACCAAACCCTTCCCTGTGAAACTGTTGTCACTATCACAAAGTAATTGAAAATTTGGTATGCATTGCGAGACATACTATTAGGACTTATGTTCCTCTCTTCCAAGGGTGGAAACACCCATGGGAAAATGCCATGTAGTTTACTTCAAAGTTTGATTCTCCTTTCGTTGGTCCCCTTTGGATTCTAATCTGTTACTAACAGGGCTGTTAACAAAGTGCCCGGGTAGGAAGGAGATGTGTCCCTTTCTTCTGTTTCAGTTTAAACAAGAAAAACTTTTGATAGCACTGATGTGCATGCAGTGAGGTTTTGCTACTTGGTAACTATCAGTGTTTTGTGGTGGCAGCAGGAGCTCCAGGCGGTGCTGGAAGCCATTGGTGGAGCACCAGGGCTCAGGATAAGCCTGCCTCAATCTTGTTTGGCATGCACCAAACCAGCAAGCACTGTGTTACTATTTTTCATTTGTTTGCTTTGGTGGTTTTTTTCGGTTTTGTTGTTGTTGGTGTGGGGTTTTTTTGGTGTTTTGGGTTTTTTTGTTTTGTTTTTGTTTTGTTTTTGTTTTTGTTTTTTTTTTTGGAAGATTGAAGCCCTGTGTTAACTGTGAATGCTTCTTTTGCAGCATGTTGGCTTTAGCAGAGTGTTGGGATTGACTTTTGCATTTTTTTCACCGTATCTGTAGCTAGAGCTTCACATCATTTTGTAAGGTACACTGGAAGGATTTTTTTCTTGCAAATTTAAAATGGACATAATTTGTTTAATCTTTAAGCCTTATTAATTTTCCATGTCAGCTTTCAGAACAGATACTTTCTGTTCTTCTGGTTATTCTGCTTGCAATATTCCTGGAAGCATTTCCCTCCTACTGTTGCTCCTTTGTTGCTTCTAACAGAATGAAGTTATTTATCCATTGGACAGGTTTAGATTACATGTTAGGAAGAAATTCTTTACTCAGAGGGTGGTCAGGCAGCGGAACATGCTGCCCATGAAAAGCTGTGGATGCTCCATCCCTGGAAATGTTCAAGGCCAGTCTGGATGGAACCCTGGCTGGGGGCTGGAACTAGGTAATTGTCAGGGTCTTTTCCAATCCAAATTATTTTATGATTCTGTGATATATTATTCCTGTGGGATATCTCAGCCATGCTTTAAAATCAGCAATTTGGAAACTTTCTGGAACTTGAAAAAGAGCAAGAAAATAAATCATCAGTTATTTATGCACAAAACTACGCATTAAGATCTGGGGCACAAGCACCATAATGATGTGCCCTGCCCAGAATTGTACCAGGATACAAGGACATATGGCAAGGGAACAATCTCGTGAAGTTAGGACCAGACACCTTTGAGATTATACTAATCATGTCACATTATACCATACCATATCTAATAGATCCATGTAATTATATATGCACAGATGTACAAGCAAAGGCACGGAGGAATGTCCTGGCAAATCCATAAAGAGGAAGACTTCCCCAAATATCATGGTCACACTGGTGAATTTATAGTCTGGTAGTGGTGGGAAATCCTTCAAGTATATAATGGCTCTGCATGAATCACAAACTGCTTAATAGTGCATTGAAAAGCAGTCATTAGCCATGACTGGTAGAAGATGCACTATCTGATTTATCCTGGGCAAAATGTCCACAGGGGGTGGTAGCACATTAAGTTAGATGAGCCATCCCTTTCACTTGTTATCAGCTGTGAGCGATAAACTGACCCCAGAGACATTGCAGTGTAAACTGAACTGGAATTATTTCAGACATTAAGACTTCCTATTTGCAAGAAATAAGTTTCAGGGAAGGGGTGACATAGGACCTTGTTAGCAACAATGAAGGTCAATGAACATTTATAGTGAAAGAAAGGAATGGAAATCATAGAGAATAGAGACCATTTTATTGGCTCTGGAATTAAGCAGTAAGGAAATGATAGTTAAAGCTAGAGGGCTGGAGTCCAGAAGTTGTGGAGATCACTACAAGATTGTACACACTCCATTTGTATGCTGCAGGTTTTTTTCCCTACAAATGCTTTCACTTTTTTTTTTTTTCCCCCCCTCCCTCTGAAGGGATATGTCAGCTACGCCAATGTTTGACCCTGTGAACATTCCAAAATTGATTGTGTTTTCTGGCCTTGCTGAACACAAGCCCAACCAGTGTCTGCAGAAACTGTATTCCAGAAGTAGCAGTGAGTACACACAGACATGTGCTCTGTACTAAGGACACTTGCCAAAGCCCTGTGAATGTGTCCAGGAAAGAAATATTCCTGGTCAGACAAACCACTCCAACCTTTACCATCAGGAGTTATTAGAAAATAATTACCTCTTATTTATGCAATATGCCTTCTATGATAATAATATGTTAACTAGTATAAATATCTGTCTGTTCCACTAAACATTTTCTGGACCTTTGGCCAGCTTCAATCAAATTGGGCAGATGGCTGGAGGTCTCAAGTTTAAGAAAGTTTCTGTAAAGCTAGAGAAATTAGTTAGCCAGGTGAAAGAAAGACACTTTATTAGGATACTTCTGTTAAAGACCTTCAATTTCAGGAAAAGCTTCTGTATTAATTTGCCCCTTATTGCACAGTGAATGAACATGAAAGGTTAACATCAAAATGCTTATATGCTGGAAACAAGCCTTTGTCGCTGCACACCTTAAGAAGTATCTGCCCTGATGGGTGGGGTTTGGGAAGTCCAGGGATATGTATATACTGACTGAAAGCTGGCACATTTGTAACCTTCTTAACTTGGATTAAACATTAGGATAGTTCAATTAAAATTCCATTTGGTGGAATTTGATTAAAGTTTGAGTGGACCAAGAAGACAGAACCCTCTAGGAAAGGACATTTCAGTAGGTCCAGTGCTTGTGAAACTACAGTTTAAGAGATTTTTTTGCCCTGGAACTGTAGTCATCCCTCATAGTACATCACTGATCTGAAAAGGATGAATGACTCCCATTTTAGTTGTAAAAATAGGTGCCTTCTTAAAAGAGAATCACAGAGTTTTTAAGGTTGGGAAAAACCTCTAGCATTAGCAAGTCCAGCTGTCAACCGAGCACCACCACCCTGTTCACCACTAAACTATGTCGTCAAGCTCCATAGTCAAATTTTTTTGAACACTTCCAGAAATGGTGACTCTACCACTTTCTTGGACAGCCTGTTCCTATGCTTGACAACCCTTGCCATGAAGAAACTTTTCATAATATCTAATCTAATCATCCCCTGGCGCAACTTGAGGCCATTTCCTCTCCTCCTTTTCTGTAATCATGTACTTTCAAATCCGTGTGAGTCATGAAGGTATTTTCAGCTCTACTGCCCTTTCTTCCCCGTTCTTGTTACCTCTGAGCCTGAGAGCATCCTGGTTGTCTGAACTGGCTCTTTCGCTCTGTTTTGCTAACTGTGCACACCAGGATAATGGTTTTGCTTGTGTGACTTTGAGAGCTCCCTACTTTCAGGTCTTTGTTCCTGGTACTTTCATTGAACTGCTATTCCTCTTTTGTAAATTCAGTCTGAACTTCAAATTTTCCTCTTGTTTTCCAGACTGATGTTAATTGTTAATTCTTAATTTCAAAATTGTTTCTTTAGTATTCAGTTAGTTCTTCTGCAGTTTTTCTCTTTGAGTCACAAGATTATTTTGAGAAATATGATCTACCTGCATTCATGAACAGGATGATAATTCACACAGTGCATTAGAACTTGCCACTATCAGATATAAGCCTGCTTTCTCATTGTCTTGCTTTCCACTGTCACTCCTCTGTTGTAGCTATGGAGAGAAATGCTCCTGAAATATCTTGTTTTTCTAGAGTCCTACCATTCCATTTCCCTAATGGGGTCACTTTGTTTCTGTTTAATTTTCACTCTGCATCTTTGGAAAACAGTTCAGACCCAATTCAGAGAGACTCTTGATATCTGAATAAAGGCATCTCCCATGCCTCTTCTCAGCTTTTTTGATTCTTAAGCCACATGTTGAAGGGTGCATTTCTCAGAAAAACCATAGAAGATTCTCTTCATATCAAATAAGCAATCATTTGCTCAAAATCACAAGGTTGGGCTTCGAAGTGAAATACTAAGGGACAAAATTCAGTGCATTACCATGAGGATGAAAGTTGTGGTAAGAAAAATGATGATGGAGACAATTCAGGCATGAGGATGCTCCCTCAGGCCTGTCATTGGGAGAAAATGAGCGCCACTTCCTCTTACAGATGTGTGTTCGGACAGAGAAACCTTGGCAGCTGCACTCCCACACAAGGTACGTGCATTGCAAACCTGGTCCAAAGTTTCTTTTTCATGGACTTGGGGCCTTTGCACATATGCTTGGTCTTTATTTGGTCAAGTTTGATACTTGTGGTAGAGGGGGAAATGTGTGAACAGCATAGAGGGTCTTGCAGTCTCTGCTGATCTTCCAGGTGGCTTTTCCCAGGTAAATCCATGAATATACCTACAGTGACATTCATCCAAAGAAAAATCTATACAACACAGTGCTGTACACAAAGGTTCTCCTTCAGCCCTTCCTGCCTCCCTGCAAACTTGGGTCTCCTTTCCTTGCTGGAGCTGGCCACAGCCTGGTTCCAGACAGAATTTTGTCTTTGTCACATGCTCAAAGCCCAATCTCATAGGTGATCTCCTGTCAGTCTTTAACCTTGCACAAGAAATAGCTCCCTTAAACATGTTACTTCCTGAAAGTTAAGTCACAGTGACTAATGTTTTCAGGAACATTGTCTTCCTGCTTTGTCTTCCCAATAATGTACAGGAAATTGCATTACTTTCTGTCTGGAATTTAGGCTTCAATGCCTGTAGGCAAAGTGGATCTATTTCCTGCATCAAATTCTTGATGGAGAGTGGGCAGGATGCAAACATTTCTGTCCACATATGAGGTGGAAAAGGCAGCAAACAAACACACCTTCTCAAATGCACATATGGCTCCTGAATAAACTGGGAAAGCAGGCTGGGGAATTTAAGCTCTTTGTGTGACCATCTTTTAATTTGTGCTGTTCCTGGTATGACATCTACATTTTCCACTTTGCTCCCCTCTCTTTAATCCACATGCAAAGGTGAAAGAAAATCTGTTCATGAATGATTTATCAAAGTGCTTCATGAAGGTCAGTCTTTCTGGTGCATTTGTCAAGCAATGTGATATGTTGTATTACACCACATGAGTTATAGGTCTTTGTCATGCTCCTGGGGGTGGTAGGGAGGGGTGTTGGGTTATGCTACCAGCAGTGCAAATATTACTGTACACTGTGTGTGACATGGGGGTTCAGAGTCTCTTCCTGATTTTGCGAAGTTATGCATCTGTAAGGGACACCTTACTACATCCTTCAGCAGCCAAGGAGGAATCCTCTAGTTGTGTTGCATTCACAACTAAAAGGGAAAATACAATACAGAAATCAATACAATATATTTGTTTTCATTTATCCCGGGGACTATTTTAACTCTACAGCTTCAGCATGGGTGATGTTCAGTTCTATCTCCTTCAGTTCTCTTCTCAGTCTCCAGTAAACTGATTAGTGTCACAGGAGATATTTCCAGTTCTGGTGTCTTGATTTTCTTTTAAAATCAGAGCTCCCTCGTCATTAGCACAGTAGTGGATCATATGGTCTGTCAGCCTGTGGCATTAGGAGGTGGGAAAGAGCAAATGGGGAATGAACCAGGGGTTTTGGTCTCTTTGCTTTAGGAGAATACAGGCAAGGAGCAAAGCCTGTTGGGGACCAGCTAACTGAGGGTGATTGGACAAATTCAGTGGCAGCTTAAAAATTTAAGAAAGCTGTTTCAAAACTGATTTGAATTGAAAGAAGAGACTACAATCTGTACTAAATGGATTGTGTATTTCTCTTCCCAGAGCAACTTCAAAATTCTGAACTGTACAGTTTCAGAGAAAGAATCACAGGCCTCTGTACACACCTGGCTTCTTAAAATTGATCATGTTTCCTTCTGTTTTCCCTAGTTTGGATTTTTTTTGGCCTCTGTGAAGAGGTGTTGTTTGTTTTTTTTCAAAAACAGGATTGAGAAAGGTAAGCGAAAGAGTTAGTCTGCTTTTCCAAAAAAAGGACCTTCTGCTATTAAAAAAATTAGGACAGCTAAGAGTAAAAAGTGTTTGACTTTGAGATGAAATTATGTCTTTCTGTGTCTGGAAGGAAGGAGGTAACTAATGCTGTTTTTCTTCTTAATGTCTTGAAGCCCAAGATTGTATTTGCCTTACACACTTATACATAACTGATGCCTCCCTGTTTCTGCATTGCATATAACTGTGACTCACTTATTAAATAATAACAACTTTATTTATGTTATTACTCTCAACTTTTTAGTTATCTGGAAGTTTAGCTAAGTGGGCAACACAACACGCAAGTCACTAAGCAGAAAACAAGTTGAACAAATGAAGATTACAAAAAATACATGACCGAAGTAACCACAACAAATAAAGATATATAAAACTGGAGTTCATCTCCAGCATGCCTACAGGGATGCACTGCTGCAACCTTTATCCAAGTTACTTGGTACACAGGAATCCCTGAGGTCCTTCCTGGCTTAGATGGCCTCTCTCTTGTCTCTGTTTAAAAGGTAAACTGACATGGGCATACCTTGAAGGAGGCACCTGAACAGGACATACCTGCAATTGTCAGCAACCTCTGCTCCTTCATTTTCACTAAGCCAACCTTGATTTTTAGCTAATGGAGGGCATGGTCTATTAACTCTTTAACTTTAAAAGTTGCATGGGGATATGCTCCATGTCAAAATTTAGTTCCCCACTGAGAGGTCTCATCAGGGTTTGCTGCTGGTGGGGGAACGCCGCAATAGGAAAGCACAACTTCTTTCCTGCCTCTAATTTTGTGTTTGTGTGACTGTTAAGGTAAGTTTTAACTATGGCTGTAAGAGGAAGATATGTACAGTGTCTAGCAAATATTGTATGTGTCTTAGAAATTGTATTGACTAAAGAGAAAGTCTGTAACTCTGAGATAAATAGGGGAGTAACTCTGCCATCTACCTCTGTGATCAAATGTCACTGCTGATAAACTGAAAAGCATGTTAAAATACTACTGGACTATGTCTAGATGGGCAGTAAAAGACCAATTATTTATGTTTGAACTTTGGAATATAAGCGTCCCTGAAGATACAGTAGAGAGGTGGAGTTTAAGGTAAATATAGGGTGAAAAGGAGAAATATAAATAAGCTTTTCTAATGAAATTATTAAAAAAAAAGTGAAGACTTCAATAGACTAGACTTTTTTTGTTAGATTAATTTTTCAGGCTGGATTTTCATTTTCTCATGATTTTTTTTTCATCTCAGTGTCATGATAGACTTGAATCTGTGTTTGTAATAAACTATGAACAAGTAACGCTTCTATATGTCAGTTTGCATACTACATTACTTTCAGTCTATATGCCTTTGATCTGCAGATTATGAAAGGGAGTATTTTTTTATCCTTTAGCTCTCTAAATTAGACACAGTTCAGATTTAAAGAAAACTGCTGATGTCTCAAGGAAAAAGGAACCTTAATCTGAATCCAAAGTCAACTTCAGAGCTCAAAGAGCAAGATGATCTTCTTCAAAGGGATTCAATCTTCCACAAACTGCAAGTGTCTGCCTCTCCTCCCAACGCTCTCACCTCCCAGGACCCTCTTCCCTCTCAGCACAGTTTGTGTATCTGGCCTTTCCTGCTTGGAATAAGAGAAATCGGTGCTGGCAGACTACACGTACAGTTTTCTCAAGTGCTGGCAGTCC
The DNA here is from genome assembly GCA_035583155.1 of Acropternis orthonyx. Classification (NCBI taxonomy): domain Eukaryota; kingdom Metazoa; phylum Chordata; class Aves; order Passeriformes; family Rhinocryptidae; genus Acropternis; species Acropternis orthonyx. The sequence goes on from JAWWEU010000158.1 coordinate 17,209,497, forward strand.
AGGAAGCCCTTCTGTGTTTTTTTTGGGAATCACTGTGAAGCAGTTATGGTAGAAAAACACTAAGAACATATTTACAAAGAGGTGCGTCAAACGAATTCCGGCAGCCAAGCCTTTAGCAGCAACTGGCCAAGCAGTGCCTTCCAAGAAAAGCACAGGAAATCTCACAACAAACAGCTAAAGGAATATCTCACCATAATGTAGATGTAACTTGCACATAGCTGACCTATGTAAAGGAGCCTCAGTGACTTTCCAAAGAGAGGAAAATACATGAATTTCCAGGCAGTCTGAATGAGCAGTAGAGACACAGGGGTGATAAGCTTGCAGCAGGGGTTGTTAATTCTGGTGGAGGTCGGTATGGTCAATAAGGGAAGATGAAGCTGCAGCATGCTCTGTATAAATCTCTTTATGTATCTCTGATCAGCCAAGGGGATCCCTGGTATTTTCCCCTGGGCTACACTGAGCTAGTTTTGTCAGGCTCAGAAATAACTCTGTACTGTAGGGAACAAAACCTCTGGACTGAGACTAATACTCCAACTGTGAGTAAAGATGTTGGGTCAAAAGCAGAGATGTGCTACTGTTCACGTAAATGATGTTTTATCAGTTTGCTTAAGTGCTAACTCCTAGCTTATAAAACACTTGAATTTACTGTATAATACAGTCAACTTTGAGAAACAGCTTGTAAATAAATGTTTCTGATGAAGACTGATAAGTCACACAACCACAAAGCCATTTTTGTTTGCCAGTTAAGATTCAGTGGCCTGAAGAAAAAGTAGATAAGGAAAGATATTTGTTCTCTACAAATAGCTTCTTTTTACTTTTTGTAATTCACACATGTTTGAGATAAACACCAGATAAACATGGATAGTTTCTATTTCTTTCTACATAGTACCCATGGAAGGGAAACAATGCCTTCAACATTTTGCGCTGCATTTGAACTATACCACTTATTTAAGAGAATATTAGTGATGTACAGAAACCAGATTTTTTTTCTTTTTTTTTGGTTAAATGTGAGACCTGAGAATTTCAGAAAGAACCTTATACATGAGGATTTTCATTATATAGTATCTGGTTTGTTCATGGCTTTGTTTTCAGTTGTTCTTATTACTTTGAAAGAACATTATAAATGAGAAAACGAGTAGTAACTGAAGTACTGAGCAGCATACAGCCAGCAGTGCTCAGCCTACAATCAGCACGTTCATTGTCAAGGCTTCAGGGCTCTAAATGCCTTGCATGAATCACCGGATAAACTGATATCTGGTTTCCTAAAGGCATGTCCAGCCTGCCATCGCTCCAACAGCAGCAGCAAAGTGCAGACATACCACAAAACCTGTGTAAAATGAACCTAAAACAGCCCATGCTGCCGCAGCTGATTTATAAAAATATCTATATTTATTGTAGAGAGTCTAAAATCTCTAAGTCTACATGCTGTCATATTTAGGAAGACTCCTTTGCTTTAACCTGAGCCAGCTGAGGACAGCTCTCTGGTCTTATGGATTCATATGGATCTTCATTGGTCCAGAGAGAAAGACAGGCACCTCTTGAGGATGATTCCTCTTTCTGGGGGCGTGTAGGACAGGGGAAGTGAGTTATTTTTGTGGTCTTCTGTGCCCAGACTTCAGTTCCCCAAAGTTAGGTGGAAAGAGCCTTCTGCAATGTCACTGCTGTGTTTCCATCCACTTACTGTGCGTTCACACATCCCTCCAAATCAGGACTCACTTGGTTTTTCACCTGATATGGGCCCAAAAAGGCCCCCTTTGGTGTTCTCACTGAAGGTCCTACCATGGTTCTGAGAAGAACACTCTGATGCAATGCTGAAGGCATGTACATACCACATGAGAGCTGTGTCAGGCTCTAATACATCAGCACCTGAATGTAGAAGGCAGGCAGCTGGCCATGTAGAGGTATTTATTTACCATATTAAACCTCTAGCTCTAATGACCACAGAGCTGTGCAAACAGAAGTTAGTAAGCGTTTGAGAGGCACTGCTAAAAGCTGCACAATTGCTCAGACAAAAGAAGGTGTGAGCATTGAAAATGAGAATAAAATAAGTATATTGTGGTTTACCTTAATATCAGAACAGTCACATGACTGCCTTCCAAGGAATAATACAAGAAATTAATCTTGCAGAACATTCATGTGGTAAGATTGAAATCTGTCTAAATTGCACAGCAAAGATATTTTTGGATCAAATATCCTTTTAAGTCCAGGAGTATTTTTCAAGACATTCACAAAGTTAGTATGGACATTGTGTTTCCAGTGATATTAACAATACAAGAGTGATGTAATTATGCTAACCAATAAAATTAGGGGCATAAAATACAGAACCAATACTAACCCCTACAAAACAATTAATCAAATAACTCTTACTTTCCAACGCCTGCTATTCTTGCTTCTCTTAAGCAAAGACTTTGTGAGTATGAGAAGAAAAAGGGTTGTGATAAGAGCTTACTACCAAAAGCTTCTAGAGTATTAGAATTGGTTAAAATAGTTCCTATTACACTGTAATAAATATTGTGATTGCACTGAAACATGATACTGATTTTAAAATTCTCTTTAACTAACCCATCATTATTTAACATTGTATGCATTTCTATATAATTAATTAAAATACTTTAAAGAGTTAGAAAGCCTTATTTAAATGTGTAGCTTTTACTCCACAATTTCCATGTTGATGATCTCCAAGTCAAACATTCCTGATATCCCTAATATTCAATATGTATTGACACTGTGACCTTTAGGTTGCACTTCAACGTATGCTTTTCTGGGCTTTCATGACTGTTCCTATTGTACATGTGCAGGTGAAATATTTAACTTGGAAAGTTTAACATGTACAACTTAAGTCAGTTTTTTTAAAAGCTCATGATCAAGAATTTCAATCCAGAAACAAACTGTGACCCATTTTAAAACAAATAGTGTAGTACATTGTTTTCATGTAAAGCTGAAACCCTTTGGAAAGATCCGTCAGTGCCGGAGAACTGGCTGGCGGAGTCCAAAAGTTGCCAAGTGAAAATGGCACTTTTGGATATCACTTTTAGTGAGTAGCTGTGGCATCCTGGAAACAGGCTAGTATTTTTTAAACATCATGTTCTAGCTCATGAACTATAGTTTTCTTTGCATTTCCAACTTCTTTTCTTTTGATCAGTTTGGTCAAAAACTTTCCTTTTGTTCTTTATCAGCATTAACAGTTACACTGCAGTCACCGAATTGAAGATGAATTATATTTTTTCAGTATTTGGAGGTCTTAAATCTGTAACTGGGTATATGCAATATATACCAATTTGAAATAATTTTGTTCTGATGACAGCTGAAGGCAAATATTCCTAGTTTAGTTATACTTGTTGAAAAGCAGACAGCAAAGTAGCAAAGTTGTGAACAACACTATTGCAAGTTATTACATAGAGTATCTATACTTGAAAGAAAATATGGAACTAGTACAGTCACGTTCAATCAGTCTATGTACTGGTCCTTTCCCTGCAGTCCTTCTTTTTTGATATAATTTTTGACTTGGATAATATAAGAAATAGAGTCATGCTGCCCATGTGGTCAATCCCTTCCTTTTTATTTGTCACTGGACAGAAATCCCAGCAACTGAAACACTCCCAGATGGCAGAACACAAAGTGGTGCCATCTTGCAGCTCCCACATGGAAGATGGTGTTCCTTCTACAGCCCGGAAACAAATGAGGAACCAAAGTTATTTGTTGAGGAAGGGCTGGAAAAGAGAGGGTCTCATTGGTTGGTGCTTGCTTCTGCGTCACACAAGGCTGAAGCAGATGCTGGGAGGGAAATGTCATGTTACAGACAACATGTACCAGTTAATCTTTGTCACCGTGGGTCAAGGTACTGTCCGGAAACAAGGAGAGTTTGGAAGCAACGCACCCACCACGTGTACAAAGCACATGGCACTGGAGCTGACTATGGTCATCCTTTGCTGGGGAGTCTCTCGTTTAGAGGTTTCCTTCTCTCTCCAGGAAGGGATTTTGCACCATTCCTTTGTGCTACACGGCAATTGATCCTGCGGGGATGGGGAAACTCGCTGGGTGTAGGTCAGTGAAATTCATTGCCCAGGAGTGTACAAAGAGCTGGTGTGGGAAGAAAACCCATCTTACACAGGCAAAGCAACAAACCTTTCATTGCTATCTTTCTTCTCTCCTCCTCGAACAACTCCAGGCTCCTTGCCCCTCCTGCTCGGTATGACAGCCTTAGGCTTGCTGAGAAAGCTGTTCATCAGCACTGCACCTCACTGCTTGGCAGTGGTCATCCCTTCCTTGCTTCTGCAGCAGAATCTGTAAGAAAATATGGGTTGCTGAAAGCCACAGGGCCTTTCTGGGGATTCACCTGTACTAAGAGCATTTTAGCTTCTTTGCCCTTAAGGTCATCTTCTATCCCAGGCTGGGCTTGGTAACAGAAGGAGGAGCAGACAAGCAGAATATTGAACAAATGTACATTCAAGTAAGTATAAAACCTCAGTGCTTCCATGTGTCTACTGTATTGAGTAAATCCTTTTTTTTTCTCATTGCTTCAGGGGTTTTTGTGGCACTTAATGATTTGGGATGAGTCTGTCTGCCTATTCATCTGCAGTTCCCAGACAACACTTGTAGCTGGTGGATGCTTTAGTGGAATCTGACAGAGGTAAGTGATCCCAGAGACCCTAGATTCTTGCAAACTCTATGAAAATAAGGTGTCAAGCAAAATAAAAACTGTTGCTATTAAAAGAAAGCTGTACGCTCAACCATTGTCATCTATCAGAGAAGCCTTGAATCACCAATAATGTAAATTTGCATGAAACCAAGTCTTCTGCTCCACAGCTCATGCAATATGTTTTTTCCCTTGTAACCTTGCCTATTTAGCTAATTTTTGAATGTATGTATTTTACATGGATTTGATTGGTTGTTTTTGCTTCAAGTTTGCTATGTCTATACACAGAAGTCACACACTTTTACCCAAACAGAAAATGTAGCATGGCTACAATTTCAGTGGTCTGCATGTGGTGTGTTCATGGGGTTTATTTTCTGCAGTAAGAAGAACCACTTACAAAGGAGTGTAATACCTCTACACTGCTATAATCATGGTCTCACTATGGACTGTACTAGTGTAGGAAAGACAAGCCATGACAGAGGAGAATGTGGCCCATTAGTTTTCTTAACTGAAGTAATGGGTATAGCTCCACATGAACTTGCCCACAAGCCAGAAGAACTGATCGATTATAAAAAAGGCAAATTATTTCACATACTTATGAGTAATGAATTTTCACCTATCTGGAGGCTGCAGAGATTCATGTGGACAGTCACCCATCTGATACATCTTCACTGCTCACTGTACAATCCTTGAGCTGGGTACTGGATTTTTATCTTCACTGTATCTTTAATGTTTACTTTTTATTGGATGACTATGTTTTACATAATCTAAGAAAATCCTGAAAATTTGTTCTGCACCACACCACAATGTAGTCCGTGTTTCAGCTTCTGTGGGATGAAGCAGTATGTGTATCACAGACTTTCGGATATTAATCAAAAATTCTTCCCAGTGGAGTGATTTAATACGGGGCTTCACAAATTACTCTGTGCTGTTTCAAACCAGGTCAGCGACATTCAGACCTGATGATCCACTGAGCTGGTAGTGTAGATGGGAAATGGAGCTTCTTCCTTGTTTCTCTGGCTGTGGAGGGCATTTAAAGATAGTCATGTATGGCGACTGTTTTCCCTTTGGCATAGTTCACCCCATTCACTCACTAGTAGGGAAAGGCACTGTACCCATGCGTGGAGGAACAAAACCATGAGGCTAAAGTTGCCTTAAAGCAGGCAGGGGGTGAATGTGTAGATCTTTATCTCTAGTAACCATAACAAACGTCACTACATTGTATTGCATCTTTTACAATTTGCAATCTTAACAATATTGAATGAAAGGGTATGATGTAAAGGAGAACCTCCCAAAAGGTCTGAAACAATGATAACAATTCATGGATATGGCTACTATTTCTAGAATGTAATTAATGGGACACAAGAAAAAAAGGTGGACTTACCTTATGCCCTGCTGGATATCTGCAGTGTTTGTGTCAGATACTTGTGTCTCTGCTTGCAATGTCAGGTCAGAAACAGGCTGTTAGAGTATTATTCAGACAACATGATTCATAACGTAGAACTCAAAGTATGTTGGATGAACTTTATCCTAGATGTTGTGGTCTCAGGGCTAATGGAAAAAAGGTTGGGCAACAAGTGGAGTACTGCTAGACCCTCCCAAAGAATATACAGTCTCATTAGCCCTTTTTTCTGTTTCCATATATTCCAAGAAACTGGAATCAGCTGAAAATGCCATCAAAGGAAAAAACCGAGACAATTTATATACAATTACCTAGTTTGTTCTGAGGATGATTTCTTTCTCTTTTTTGATGTTTGACAATCTACAGTAAAAATATTTTTTTCACTAGAGGTAGACTCAGGCTTCCTCAGTGTTTGTGGACATACTCATACCTGCTTATATCTTTGACTAATTGAATAAAAAGTTTATCATACTTTCGAGATTATCTCCAAAGGGGCTTAAACTGCTACTTCCTCAAACAAAACTATCAGCGATTTCCTCAGGGCAGCAGCCTTCTCTGAATGTGTTTCAGCCTTCTGGGTTTCAGTCAGCTCTTAAGAAAGATTGATTGAAATTGATAAACAGAAGAGTGAAACTCCTCTAACGCTGACAATACTGCAGCATTCATTAACTCCAGCAAAAAATTGTCTGTTTGAAACCCTTTTCATCTTCCTGATGCACAGCTAGCAGTTCAGTCTGTGTGTGAATGTAGACAGAGCAGCTGTTGACTTCTTGTGATTTGGTAACGTATTAAAAGGCATAAATCAATAAGTAGCTGTGTGGCCAACGAATGAGCCATGCTCAGTAAGTTCACTGAAGTCATTACGCAAGTGCACAGTAACTGGTTCTGGAGAATATGCCACCCGAGGAACTAAAGCTCTGAGGAAATAAGATATATCATATATCACCCTTGGAAATACATCACCCTTGGGCCAACCACAAGCAGGCACCTGAAAAGTCATTGTGAAAACAGATCAATGCAGTTGCAAAGGAAGTGGCATCCAGTTAATTTGCTGACAGGTTACTTTTATTTGAGAAATTAAACAAACAAAAAAAAACCAACCCAAAACAATAAAGGATCTTCCAAATTGTTCAAAACACTGCCTATTGTCACTGCATGTGACAAATAGATAGACAGAGAGAGAGACAAAGAGAGATAAAACAATTATAAGAGCACTTTACTGAGACAAAGTAGGAACTTGTTGCTGTAAGAAGTTTCCAAACCAATAAAAGATTGCCCTTCTGGATGTAAATCTGATGGGATGTCCCCATAAAGCACTTAGAAGTGTACTAGGCGCGTATCAAAACCTGCTGAGCCACTACAGTACAGTCACGTAAAGCTCGTTTACAGTATCTCATCTGTGATTAGATTATGATACGTGAATGTTTCCATGAATCTTGTTGTCTAGGTAAGACCAGTGAACCAGCAGCAAGGCCTAAGTAAATATTCACAGAGATTATATGGCAGTGTGTGTTGGTCAAAATGAATGCCAGTAGTAGAGATTAGGAGAAGGTCTTTAGAAGGAAGTTTTGACCACATTGCTCTTTTTTCTTCCAGAGTCTCTAAGTTTAATCACTTAATATAGTAGGGTAACACCTGTTATCTTCAAGATTATCTCTACATTCCTGGGTATACCTTCACTATGCCAGTAATACTTAAAAAATTCCCATTCAGGTTCATTTTTGTCCTAACTGTCCAGCATTACAAACTAGCAGGATTGAGGGAAGTGAAAAACCAGCATTTTTTTCTCCACCTATGTCAACAGTACAGGTTATTACCTAGGAAAACTTATCTGGAGGAAGACAACACTTTGCTGCTTTGCCTAAAGCTTAACCACTGCAAACAACAGGGTGACCCAATGAAAGCATTCAGTGAAGAATCCGTGTACGTGTGTTCTTACAGTTCTGCATAATTCTGCTATGTCAGTAAAGCCGCAGCTGTGATCAAAATTACATAGTCCTTAATGTTGGCCTTGGGCCCCTATCGGCCTTGCATCTCAACCTGAAGTTTTTCACTTGACCCCAAACGGCATTGCAGCCTGACCATGATGGGGGAACTGGTCATCTCTGGGTAACAGACTGACCTCTCTGCTGCTGACCTTCCAGCCCGTGTCTGCGAAGTTGGAGTCAGCCCACATGCATATCTTAACAGAGAAAGCTGATGGACAGGAATTGCACAATTCCTCGTTTCTGGCTTCTGACCTGTCAGCGTAACGTCCCTCACATTCGATATGGAGTAGAGAGATGTATGGAGGAGAAGCAGGTGTCTGCAGAGATGTTCCTCATAGGAATGTCTATGGCATGCCAAGCTGATGCTCCCTTGGCATCATCTGGCCTTCGGCAGGAATCTTTAGTGCTGACTTAATAAATGCACATAGCATGTCCATTCCAGTACAGGATGCAGAATACAGGATGCGAGAGCCATTGTAGATGGGGCAGGTGGCTGGTAGAAGGCAAAACAACCAAACTCTGAACATCAGAAGAGACAACTTCTAAGGGATCTTTATTCTTCAACAATTGCAAAAAGAATGGGCACTGAAGTCAGGTTATAATCTACTTCCAAAATGAGACTGAAGAGTTTTGGCACAGAGATTGTTTAGAATCTTGTGTTTATAAATCAGTGTATGCATCCTTAAAAAAAGCAGTAAAAATGACTCAACTCTTTGGGACAAATCAGGCCTTTTCAAACAAGTAGCAGATGCAGCAGCATCCTATTCTCAGTCGTGCAAAATGAGTGAATTTGGTGAGCAGCAGCTCCTAGCATTGATGAAAATAGGAACTGCTGGAAGCCATGTTACTGAGAAAGCTGTGGAGGTAGAAGGAAAATTTAAAACTGTAAACAAAACTGATGAAGGTAGTGGCAAGGCTCCTTGGGAATATGATAGGCTTTGAATGAAGACAACAATCACCTTCTTTCCTTATGTCTCTCTCTCTCTCTTTTTTTTTTTTCCCTAAAAGAGAAAAGGTGGCAGGTGGGGACACTTACAGACCTTGCCTGTCTTTTACAGTATTCCTTGTTTTTAGCTCCTGGTCTCCCTGAATTCCTGTTGTTCCAGACTGAAACAAGGCAGATGACAGCACTAGTTTATGTCCTCCTGCATTTCAAGAAGAATTAGTCAGACTTTTCAAACATCTGTTCATATAATTCCTAACCCAAAGTTAGAAGTGATTTTGCTAAAAGTTAAAATTTACATTTGGATAGTACCTTTCATCCAAAAGGATTCCTAAGAGAATTCACCAGTAGATGTGTGCCAAGAACCATCATTCAAACAGCAAAATGAGGCCAGAGAAGCACATCCGATAATTTCTCATCCCTTGGGCAGAAAAATGCAGGGATTTAAACTGCATGCCACAGACGTCCCAGGAATTCACATCTATCTAAAATTTCATAGCAGGGGAGATATCATAGCCAAAATGATATGTAGAGGGAAGTAAAAGCTTAAAGCACATACTGACGGCTCATGTCTTCATCAAGATTAACAATCTGTATTTAACCAGTGCTGCAAATAAGTTTGTGCCTTATCAGCTTGACCACAAAGGTTAATTAAACTTTTTTCTGGATTTGATATCTTTCCAAGAACGTGTAGAAAATGATTTCTAAAGGCTAGCCAGTTAGCTAGGGGTAATGCTATTATACATTAAGGAAAAAAAAATCAATCAGAGTACAGTGAACCTATCAGAAATCTATGTAGAAGACAGGGAATATGTTCCACTTGCATAAAATTTCCTCATGTCAAAGAGACTACATGCTTAAAGTCAGGCTTGACATCACTCACTATTTCATGACAAGCCTCAGAGTCCTGTGGTGCCTGTCTTAGAGTAAACATAGCTGATGCTGAAAGATCACATCAAAACCCCTTCTTCCCATTCAATGCAGTGATAGCCGGATAAAGCTCTAAAGTCAGCATGGAGCTGTCAATAAAATAAACAGTCCTGTGTAGGCAGAAGACCTTGTGGAAATGCTGGAGCAGATGTCAGCTTGTCACTACTGCTACATAGAGAAGATGGCATAAATTTCAAATGTCACTGTGCCCTACTTTATTTTATTTCCTAAAAATATTTGCCTTGCCTCTTGAAGAGATATCGCATTAAAGACACAAATTTGAAATCCTGCTTTCCTAGGGGAAACTAACCTGGAGGTCATAAATCAGGAAAGCATAAATAAAACAGCCTAGGAAAAGCCTATCTCTTTAAAGACATCTTATAATGAGAAACGGAGGAAAGAATACAGAAAAGAATGGGTTGCAAGCTTTGTTATGTACGTTGATTTTGCTGAATCACAACCCAATCAGAGAAAAGAGGAGTAGCCCCCCAAACCAAACAATCCCTTCCAGCATACTTTGGAGGGGGGAAAAAACTCCATTCTGCTGAAGATCTGGTTTAATCCTCTGTGCGCAGGTTATGGTAGCTGTGGGAGAGGAACACTGCATGAACATTGCTGCACCTTCTTAGTTCTGTCCAATTTCCAGGACTTCAGAGTCTGGAAAATCACACCTGGAAGCCAAATCACACATCAAGAGACACGAGGAAAATGATTGTTTCCTACTCTGTCCTTCAACATTCTCCCAGTCCCTGGAGCTGTTAGGGAAATGACAAGGTACCACAACTCTGAAATGTGTTTCCAGGATTTCTCCTCCAGGCTTACCTCAATCGTTCTGTAGGGATTGAGCTTCATCTTCAAATTATTTTATTTTCTAATAGCCTTTTGGAAGACTTGTGCCAAATCTGGTAATTTAAAGGCCATGAACGGTTTATCATTGTCAGATATTTTTGTGCACTTCAGTTTTCAGTTTGCATCAGTCTCTTTTCATCATTCTCCCCCTTTCAGATTCAAACCTTTTCTGTGTATACAGAGAAATGTTATAGCTCCCTCTGAATCTTTGGTTAAATAGATTATCCTCTTTTAACTTTAATAAAATACTGCATAGTCATTACTCCTTTTAGTAACAGAGACTCAAGAAAAAAGAAATTATGGGTTAAAATATATGTATTTTATAGAAAGAAAGATTGAGCAAATCAGACAACTCAAAGACCAGGGAAAAGACAAGAAGTCATCTGTATTTATAGTCATGTATGTGTATGTACAAGTACATATATGTACAGATTTGCTTTTCTCTTCTATAAGCAGACATTTTACACAATGAACCGTCTCAATCTCTTATTATACAGAAATTCTATGAACATGAAGTTTTAGTACAGCAATGAGTTATGTACATTTATAATGTAGAAGATACTCAAAATCACTGCCCAATTCTTCATTACCCTTCAGTAATTTTTGTCCAGACAGGAGCAGCAAGACAAGAAATTTCTGATTTCATGTACAGTGAAAAAACACCTACTATTGAGGTAAATCTTTTTGTTTGTTTGTTTCTAGAAATGAAAATCAGAAATTTTGCTGGGCAGCTTCACAGAAATGGCATTAGTTAAGAGCACTTGAGAGCACTTGGCAGCATGTTTTGGTTGGGTATTTATTGTTTGTTTGTGTGTTTGTTTCTGTCTTAACCTACATCACAGACAGGAGTGTTTAAATCTGGCTTTTGGCTCTGGGTAGTTTTCGTCTGTTTATTTGTTTTGTTCATGGACACTGTCAGTGCAGTAAACCAAATGAAACTAAACACTTCCACTTTCAAAGTGACGGAAATCTGGATCTGATTTATTTTATGACTTGAGCTCTTTCTCATCCCCTTACAGCCACCAGTTGGAGAGTTAGGTCCCTGATGAGACACTGCAATGAACATTCAGTGTTTGATATAGATCCTCTGACTTATCCTCTGGTTTCCATGGAAATCTATATAATCTCTATAGTGACGGCTTAGTGCTTATCCGGTGATCTATATAAGCTACCAAGTCTTCATTTTCTGTAGGATAAACCTGCAAGTTAACACACACAAGTTATATCTATTGAATTATATACACATTAGGGAGAATTAAATAAGTCAAGACACAATACCAATTTACACTCTAATGTTCCTGTACTATCAGAAAACGAGTTACCCATTTATCCAACACAAAAAGTCAGTATGTGATCTTATTAAGTTAAAAGGATGCACTTTTAAGATAAAAGCCATCTATTTTTTTTTACACTGGGAATAATCCTATTCTGTTTTTTACCAGTTGCCGTTTCAGAAGATCTAGTAGGAGTTTGGAGCAAATGTGGTATATAGTAGTAGGATGCTGTAATTTTATCCCAAAGTGCTGAGTAAATAAAGAATACGAAAGGCAAAATCGCTTAAAGGTCAAGCACTGAGCTAATCTGAAAACCATTAAGGAAAAACCATTGAAGCACTTTCGTCTTGAATAGGAAAAAAAAAAGGGAAATATATTGCCAGATCGTGTTGAAGAAAATGACATTTGGAATCAAGAAAAAGATTTTTCAGCAAGGTAATAAACTTTGCTGAAACATTTTTAATTATTATAATTAGTGCGAGTATTATAATAGCATTCTTTGTGGCTCTAACATGAATTAATTTTTGGTTTTGTTTTATGTTATGGGAAACTATTTGTACAAAATACATGAACTATATTTAATGCTAAGAGGAATGTATCTCTACGTTTGTATACATGCACTCGAGGGCGTTTAAATAATTTGAGACTATAATACTACAACACATAAACTGAAAACTGAGAGAAAAAATACTTTCTGGCTTTTTACCACATGAAAAACCTTACTTTAAGCCAACCTGGATGCAGGGTATCTCCTGGTTTAGTTATTTTATTGAAGTTCCAGCAGCTCAACTTTTTAGCTGTGTTGCTTATAAACTTTCATTGTTCAGAAGGTGTTGACAAAAGACAGATTGCTAAAGAGTGGCTCTGTCCATTTGTCAAGGAAAACCAAGGGATGAAGACACAAGTCTTCTTTATCTGAAACCATGTGGATAATATTCTGCCCAGACAGCTGTGTCAGTGATTTGATTTTATGGCAAGCAAACAGTGCTTACTTAAATGGGATTTATTAGGATATACAAGGCAGGCTACCTTCTGCTTCCCTGCAAGTGTCAATATTGCTAAAGACTAATATTCTATAGACTCTATTACACTCTTAACTGGCACTTTTCTGATCTTTGCTATTCACATAACCTGATAAGGCACCACTGAGGCATGTAACTTGCTATAATTGATTTATGTATTTTCTCTTGTAATCTGGTTATGCTTGACACAGATTTTTTGCTAGCTCTTTAACATCAATGTATTGCTTAGATTTTTGTCCCATTCCCTGCCACTGCAAAGAGCACACACACACACAACACACACACACAGAGACTTGCCTACCCCCTCAGGCAGACTACACTGCCCTTCAGACAAATCAACATCCCCTTTGTGTTTCTGAATTAAATCTGCAAAATACAATATCATACTGAAATTCAACCTTGTAAGATTTTGTTCAATTCTATGCACTCCTTAGCACCTGCAGGATTCAAACTTTTTACCCATTTATTTCAACCCATTCATTAATCCATTCACTTCTCATAGCCTTAGGCCAACTGTTCTTAGGGTACTTTTTTTTTTTTTTTTTTGACTGCTACCTTCTGTTAGGTTTAATAGAAAATAGGATCATGTCTCAGATAAAGAACAAGAGACATATTTGGGGAAAAAATTTCAGCTGCTGTGTAATCAAGGTTTTACTCTTTTGCCTTCCTCATCTTTTTGGACTTACTAGTCCTGCTCTGTAATGGTGCTATGACAGCTCCAGCACAAATTGAGACTGGTTTGAGGTAAGAGCCTTTTAGGTTAATGGTTTTATACAAATATTTGGACAAATAATTTGGAGTTAAATGAGTATTATTATGATGAGGAATGAGCACCTCAGCTCTATTTAGCTAGCTCATCTGTCCCTGTTAAGCCACTGATATAACTGGCTTTCAAAGTTTGAAATTGCTCCCATGACAGCATGCATTTAGCTGTAAATTGGATTGCTTTGACTCTGAAGAAGAGAAGCTGTAAACATAAAAAATCAATGACTCCTGGCCATTCCAGTGGTGTAACATTTTTGTCAGGAGCCTGTTTATATCAGATTTTTAAGCATCCTGACAAAAAAAAAAATATGATTTACGGTACTTTAGCCCTGAGAGCTGTCACGTAAGTCGCCACTATGAAGCAAACAATATGTTGTGCATTTTAACTACTTGGGCTTTGGGGAAGAGCTCCCTCAGGCAAAAAGCAGCCTCCTCAACCTACAATAGATCACGTTTCCTTCACTCCTGTTTTTCTGGAACACGTCTGATGGATTTTGGTATAACAGCTGACCATTGTCCCTATTCTTATTTATCTCCAGCCCTTCCTACCCTGAAGTCATTCCTGCAGTAGAAGCTGAGGGTTTCTTCCTGGCAGAACTGTCCCACGGTGGGTTCCATATTCCTCTTTGCTGATGATACTAAAGCCTGTTCAGTCCGTTCTGTATCAGTAGACCCATTGCTTTAAGGGTCCTGGTCTTAAATGTCCATCCAGTGCATGTTGCTGTAGCACAAACATGATCTTGAAAGTTAAGGAGATACCTGCTAGGAAAATAGTTCTGCACAGAGACATTCATTGCTAAGAGAAACCTGGCACATACAGCTCAGCAGCTTCTTTCTTTCCTCACCACTGCTTATTCAAAAACAGCATGGGGGATAAGAAGGGGGTATCTTCATGAGGATTAGGGAAGGTAGTATTATGGGAAAGGGACTCAACGTTGTAGAGTAGACCTTACTAAACATGTATCTCCCTGGCCAGGAGATACCAGTTATAAGAACTGATGCGGTCTAAATTGAGCAACCCAGGTCATCTCTTTAGGGTTACCTCAGGATCGGCTTCATCCAGTTAGTTAAAGCAGACTGTTTAGCCCAGACTTGAACAAGTCTGTCTTTAAATAGGTAGCAGTGTCTCAACAAAGGAAATCTTCTTGTACAGCTATATAAACATACAACCATTGTTCATTACTGTGGAATGTTATCCAACTCTTCCCTTTTATTTATCTATGACTTCATCTCCCTCCAAAAGGAAGTGATTTATATTCACCAATGCACATTTAATTTGCATAACAGTGTAGTATTCATATAAAAGTATAGCAGCATTATCCTAAGTTCTACTTATCAGGCTGGTTTTGATCTAAGAAATAAAGAAAGTCAAGGAAAGGAGTGTTCTTCTGAAATGGTGGCTGAAAAACCAGCAAAATCCTAACATGTGAAGACAGTGGGTTGTAATACTGTCCAACAGTTTAACAGTACCCTATACTATTATTTCCCAAAGCTGATAAAAACTCTAAACCATAAAGCATGGTTTCATTTTCTTAATCTTGTAATATTTAGAGGCTTTACGAAAGGTTGGTAAACAGGTGGAGGACAAAAATGGTAGGATAAAAATCCAGCAGCTGAATTTAGTGGGTGGCCATATATTTTAAAAATGGATTAACCTTCCTTAAGTGACTCTTTATAGAGTAACATGAAATACGGTGTGAAGATACTTAATGTCCTGGTAACCCCAACAAAGTAACCTAAGAAGTAGAAGCTTTTGGGGATGGATGGTATGAAGAAAGAGAGTTGAGAGGGAAATCCCCAGTGCAAAGTTTTTCATGGGATACAAGGAGACAGGATGAACTGATAATAATAAAGATGGAGAGCCTTCACATTTTGCAAAAATCAACATTCTTTATAAATAATTTTAGTCATGTTATGGGAAGTTCCTACATGTTTACAGTCACTTCCACTGTTCACCAGTTATGGATATTAAGTGCAGACATGGAGGCTTTTGGCCTTTATCATATTGACTAATGGGTGGCTCTCCATTGCTGAGTTTTTCCTGCAGTTCTGCTGAAGAAGGTCCTTTGATTTCCTGTTGCCCCTGGACAGGGCTTCCCTCTTGGCACCCTGCATTATATGTAGCTACAACACTATTTTGGAATCAACTGATACACAAAATCACCAGAGGCAACGAAATGAAGTTGACAGATGGCATCCAAACCCAGCTGTAGTCAATAAGGATCTTGACTTCTTTGCCCTTGAGATCTGATGCTTTGTATTAAATGGACTGCTTTGCTGAGGATGCTCAAACTGTCCCCAGACAGTGAAACATAGTCCTTCCTGGAAGCTCACATGTCTGCTGGTTTAATCTACCTTCCATGAAATGCCACTGATCACAAGTGCACAAATGACAAGGGTGATGTTAGCACTGGGCAGCTTTGCAGGGCTAAGAGATGGAATCAATTGCTGCCTTCAGAGATCCAAGTAATATTTGACTTGATGTTTGATGACAGCACAACTGAACTCTGCTTCCCTCAGGTCATGGAAAGTTTTCTTGGGCAAGAAGTTCCTACCATTTTTGTGCTGTCGTTCAATCATCACTGAGTCTGTAATCACCAAGCAGACCAATTGCAGGATTTGTTGTGTATGACTGAATGTAATTGCAGGCTAGACTGTGGCCTTTATGGACAAGAGGGTTTATAAAACACAGAAGGACTTGCAAAGTATCTGGATAATAAATGACTGGATAAAGACTGCTCAAATCAGGGGCATATTCTTGATGGGATCTCTCTTCATATCAGACCACAGATGGGTTACAGGTAGGGAGGCTGAGAAATACTTTGTGCTCAGTAAGTCAGGGCTGGAGCCCAGATAAGTTTCTTTAAATAAGTATTCACAATGAATTCTAGTTTTAATGGACGTCAAAAGGTCGTCTCCCAATAAGATATGAGGGCCCTAAATACACTCAGTCTGATGTGATCACCTAGGTGAGATACTTAGAACCTGAGTCAGTGGAGAATAACACAAGGAGACTTGTGTCTCTAATTGGCTGAACTGCCTTGGTGGATAACTAAGGACCTTAACTCACTAATGCACTTAAATGGATGAAATAGTATAAGCCCAAGGGGTATTCAGGGTCTGACCTCATCTATACAGACCAAAAGTTTAAGAGGATCATAGGAACCAAAATCTAATTTGATGATTCTCTGACACTCCATCATACTACAATACCTTGTACTGCTTCACCAAGCAAGCCTGTGGCCCCAGCTCTTCCCCTTAGGTACCTGTAAATATAGGAACAAATGGAGCAAGGCTCTGCATGTTGCTGTACATCTGGCTCCACAAAATTTGTGACCAGTGTTGGTATTGTATCAGCCTATGACTATGCAAGGTAGATCAAGCAGCAGATTGTATTTTCTTATGAAATGAACTTATAACAGTGTTCCTATGGAACTGAACTGCCAAGTACCTTCATGAAGAATGTAAGTACTTAGACATCAGCTTAGTTACCTTTGGAAAGAAGCAGTCACCTAGGGAAAGACAAGGCATGGTGTGGGAAAGAGACTGAAAATGAGATCTACCAGTCCACAAGTGAGTGAAGGCACTGTCATGTATTGTTTCATACTGGGGAATCTGCGTCACAATTTTACTGGTGATATTTCTTCTACCTGTGCTCATTTCTTCTTCTCGAGTTAAGTTCTCTTTACAGATAATTCTGCGCAGCAGCTAACGTTGTATTGACCAGCTGGATAACACCTTTGTTAGAAGAGGGATTTAAGAGAATAATACAGTGAATAGCCATTTTTAGTGATTCACTCTTAAGATTGGTTACTGAAGGTGCTTTGGTTATCCTGCCTAACACTCACCTTTTCAGCTTTAGTCAGTCACCGCCTACTGTCCTCCCCCTTTAGGGAAGCAGGAAGACTCAGGCTTATGTATATCCATCCAGCACACTTCTCTCTTCCCACTGCTACAACTCCAGTCTCAGGTGCTAAACACTACAACTCTGATCACAAGTGTTAATTCTTCAGTGAATGATATGTTAGGGGAAAGACCAAGTAACCTGGAAAGTTTCAGTTTACTTGGAATTGTTTGGAGTAAATTGCTAAGATGTTTTTTCTAAAGGTGTGACCAGATTCTACCAATCCCAACTGCCTATAACAGGAAAAGTTTTGACTTTCCTTTCTGTGTACGAGCCATTAATCCAGAAAACAATACCACTATTCTTAATATCTCTCCCTCCTCTCAAGTTGCCTGTTGCCGTTTACTCTTCATTAACTCTTCCAGCTCTACGAATGCCGCAATCTTGGGGCTGTAACATTTCTGCTGTAAGCGTGGGCTGTGAGGCCACGTGCTGTTCCTGCAATTGCATCACAAGCACATGATATAGGAAAGAATGAGTACAAGAATGAAGATAAGCAGTGGGAGAGGCAATTCAAAAGGAGTTTAGCTTCTGCAATGTAAATGCATCACATCCTTCTATTTTCTCTTTTAGAGTTGTGAAATAAGGAAAGGTCCCATACGGAAAATCAGAATGCAGAGCTTGAAGATCACAAAGTTTGGTTGGTTTTGGTTCCAGCACCTGGTTTGAAAAACAGCTGAAGTCCTTCTGCTTTGCTTGGGAGCACAGGCTCTGGCCTTAGGCATAAGGAACAGTGTGTGCACACACAGGGCCTCTGTTTATTCAGTAACTGAAGATGGTGTATAGTGAAAGCTGTTCTAATTACTCTCACTTTGAACTTCATGAGTTTTAAATCTTCTTCACTTTCCTAGAGGTAAATCCCAGATGGTACAAAGGAACGATATCTACCTCATTCCAGTCTCCTTATTCTTCTACAAAGATGGAACTGACCAAAATAACAACACGAATAACCATTGGAGAAGAGTAATCTGGGGGGTGAGGGTATTTCTTGCATCATATAAGGGTAACAACCATGTATTAAGTTAGCTGGGAAAGGCACCGGACCCTCACTTACAGCACAGTTCTGAACATCCTTGAATGGGCCTAATTATACCAAAGGCACAGCAGGTCCCAGCCAGGGCAGGGTCTTTATTGGAGAAGTAAATTTTAGCATCTCTTTCAATTTAGGCCTGAATTCCACTAACATCACATAGTCTCATTCAACTGAGGACCAACAAAGTGATGTTTTAAGCTTTTTGTTTTCTCCATGTCTTTTATGTTTCAGGGACTCTGCTCTTTTGCTCTGCTTTCCTGTTTAAAGGAATGTTACAGCCCAATGGCAACTCTGATTATCAGCTGTGCTGATGCTGTTCTTGGCAATGAACGCAGGGAGCCTGGAAAATTATTTTGTTGATGGAATTTCCTCAATACCTTTGGCATTAGACACAATAGAGTGAACATGACTTTGACGTAATAAATTCATTGGGGTATTTGTTTAAGACCAACCCTCCATGACTCTTGAACAAACCTAGATCAAGAGGGGATGGGCTAGAAGCTCAGTAATTAACTTCTAAAAGGAAAAATGTCCTTTTTTTCCTGAAATTCATTTGGCTTTCAGATCTTAAAGGCAACAGCTTGACAAACTAAGGATTTTTCATTATTAAGACAGGCATGGTCCATACAACACTCAATACTTCTGATATGGTGACAGCAAAAATGTAATCAACTTCCTGGTACTGTGTACATTTTAAAGTCACAGAACTGCAATCTGTGACCTTTTAAGAAACAGAGAAATTCCTCTGTAAATGCAACATGAGGGTTGGGGGTTTTTTTACTTAAAACTGTCTCTACCTCCTCCCCCTCCTCTTACCTCCTGCTACTTGCACTAAGCAGCAAAGGAGTGTCAGCTACAACTCTGTTTTCACAAGAGACCAACATAGAGAACTATCAACAAGAAATTGGTCCAAGATCAGACTAAATAACAACTGAAATTTAATTATTTAATGATTTCATTTACTTGCCTTTTCTTAAAAATGGCTAGAGTTTGGAGCAGTGAAATTTTCCGAAAGCAGAACAAAAATGCCCAGATGAGTATGAGAAGTCCTATAATAACGAATGTCTGAGGATAGTAAGAGGAACAAGAGCAAGTAAATTCTGATCATGCAGAAGCCCGTTTCTGATGACAAATTCAATTAAGGTTAAATAAAATTTATTTGGAGGGCAGTGTGTCAATGATTAAAAGATCAGCTGCAGGGAAAGATCCCAATGTGCTGCAGTGAAGAGGCACAACCTCAAGTTCTACAGGAAGCCAAACTTTGATGACAACGCAGAAGGACTGGGCAGACCTGATCAGGGTCACACAAGGCCCACAGCATCCCACCACACGTGCCTTCTCAAACTGCATCCCTGCCTCTCCATTCTTCCTGCTCCTGCCTCCTCATATTATCTGACCCACACCTCTCTAAGGAAGAAGATATCAGTATAGAAAGGAGACATTTCCTCAGTTTCACAGTGGCCACAAGTCCCACAAGATGTGAGCCAGTGTACAGACAGCAGGTCCATATCTGTACTTTCAGCTGTTCCACAGCAATTTCTATCTGCAGGCACATAGGCTGGGGGGACATACAAAGTACCAAAAAGAAAGGGTGGGGTGCGGGATGAGTCTCCACGCAGGTGGTGAAGTTGGTAGCCAGATGTAATTTGGGGAGGGACAGAGATGCTCTACAGGACTTCCAGAAGGTCAGTACTCCAGGTAGTGGCTTGTGTTGTTTACACCTGGAGCTGCCAGAAATTAATCCATGATCTGGGAGAAGGTCCTTGGGAAATATTTACCAGTTTGCAGCTGCCACTTCCTTCCCTCCCTCTCTCACTCCACTAAACACTCCTACTATATGCAAACAAGGCAGTTGGGATGCAGAAATCATTCTCAGAGTGCTCCCAACTGGAAAGGGAAAGGAGATCAGGCACTTCATGCAGGCTTTTGCAAAATCAGTCGAGATGAACTCCCCTTGCCTTCCCCCCACCACGTAGATTTTTGTGCTATTTAAAGAGGAAATGTGCTGACAAGTCTTAGCAAAATCTAGCTGGGACTGCTGTAAATCCAGAGCACCCACTGGGCTGGAGATTGTGCAGAGCAGATGGTGATGCCGGGGGTGGTGATGAAAAAGCAGTGGTGGAGCTCTTTCATTCCTTCTGGGAAAGAAGCCATGACAAGAATATGTAATTGAGGGACAAAGGGTAAAGCTACCAATAATATCCCCATCTACCTGGAAAGTTTAGGGCCAAATGGGCTCAGTGTAGGGCCCAAACACATCAGGCTGGGCACCATCTAGTGCTGTGATAGGTGCACTCATTGAAAACACTGTGCTGCTTTTTCTTTTTTTTTTCACTTGCAGCAAGTTAAAAAATTAACCACATGCAGCAGAATAGAAAAAATGCCAACACTTGCTTTAAAGGACTGCAGGATATGGAATAAAGGGGGTTTCCCCTTGGCTCACATGTGTTAGGAGAATTATGTAACCTTGTTTTGTCAGAAGCACACTGATCTCCTGGCACTGAAAAAACCCCAAACATATGTCGACTGCAAAAATGGGAGAGCCAGGAATGTACTATACAGGAACGGGTCTTGCCAAGGTAAGCAAAGTGCAAACATCCCACACTTCCCAAATTATCTTTCTTTCCTGCTTAATGCACTGTAAATTAAATTCAGTTGGACGTTGACATTACTGCGGACTGGATTCAAT
>JAWWEU010000158.1:17231031-17281061 GCA_035583155.1 Acropternis orthonyx
ATTATCTTTCTTTCCTGCTTAATGCACTGTAAATTAAATTCAGTTGGACGTTGACATTACTGCGGACTGGATTCAATCCCATTTCTATTGTACATAGATAGGAACTGATGATAAAATGTTATTGTTTGAACAAACAGCTCACTTCCTTTGCAATATTTCTTACAACTGTTAGCATATTAATAATTATAATAATATGTTACATTTATAATAGAGCCTTTCTTCACCAAGGATCCTAACGTACTTATGAAATAAAGGGATTGTACTGTGTGTATGATATCTTACCTGAAAACTTACCCAACATCACAGCTCTGCTGTAAATCATTCTTTAAAACATTAGGAGATTAACTTTCCTACCATCTATAACATTTTCAGTGCCTTTTTATTGGTAAATATGGCTCTGCTCATTTCTCCACAGAGCTTTTAAAAGTGCTTTCCACCAAAATGAATGTGCGATAAATCTGCAGCATACGGTAACCTTCCTTAGGGAACTCTAGGTTTGTTTTCCATGCTGCAGGCATTCTGGTTAAGTTTGATTTACCTTGATTTTCAAAATAACAAGTAAAAAAAATCGTGGTGGAAAGGAAACTACTTAATGAACAAAACTGGTATTTCAATGGTTCCATTCAGCCATTGCTGTTGACACTCTGGGTGTGCAGAAAATTTGAGGTAAGGCTGCATTGCCCAGTCTTGAGCGAAGCAGGAAGGTGTATGCTGGTTTTAGTCAAGAAAGGTATGCGAGATCTTCTCTGGGAAAAACACTCTTAAAAGTAGCTCTTGCTGTTCAATATCATTAGACTATACATTCTGGAAAACTAGACCACCTATCTCAATTAAAAATAAACAGTCCTTACATATTCATGTAGATGAACTAACAAAAGTCCTCTTAATTCTTAACTCAATAAACTCAGACAAACTTGCAAGGCTCATATAATTTTTTAAGGTCCACAGGGATGTTCACATTAGAACCTTACATATAGAGAAGTATTTAAGGGAGCTGGGTATTTCTTTAAATCAAAAAATAAAAGCCTTCCAATACAAACTTAATATGAATGACTCCTCTTTCTTTTACTGTCGAAGGGTCTAACACAGTTGTTTTGAAAGAATTTGTCTGGTACTGAACAGTGAAAGCCTTTCCACCATGTGTGGCACACAGTGCGTCCCCTCACTGCCTTCACTGCCGCAGCATTTCTGAGCAATGGGGAGAAGGACACAGAACCTGCAGCACCCTGAGAATGCTGAGAAATTATTGATTATTTTCTCTCTTAGGAGCTGTGAGTCTGTTATTATGAATATATTTTGCCAATATAGATAGTAAAAGTGGTGTAATATATTGGCGCTGCTCCCGAGTCCAGTGTCATGACTAAATTAATTTCTATTCTTACTGGTAAAGATTTTTCTTTCTGATCTAAGAGTTTATATGCTAGTTGTACTTAGTGTCCCTTTTAATCATATGCAAAAATCAGAAAATGGGAAAAAAATGTCAGTGACTCATCAGAAAAAAAAAAGTCAGATGAAGAAATCAAACTACATTTCTTAAAAATACCACAAAGTCTGGACACTGTTTTTCCAGTAAAAATAAAACAAACAAGACCAAACCCAAATCTCTTGTTGGCCAAGAATGGAAAATGACCATTCCTTAGGTAAATGTTTAAATAGTTAAAAGAATGAGGGAAAGATGGTGACAGCTAAAATGTTTTGTGTACGTGTGATATAACAAGCTTTCTTTACAAGACAGGTGTAATAACAGTGCAAGCTGTAGGAATGCCCTGCCCTGTGAGTCAACAGACGGACAACATGGCAATGATTTGCCTGTTTAGAACAAGAAGCAGCAAATGGTTGAGCTACAGGAGATGGAACTACAGGGCTAACGTGGGTAAGCAAACTGGAAGTATGCATGCTGGAATATTTCCAGGATGCCAAGTTGTTAGCCCTTCTAGCTCTATGAAAAATACTATTAATACTGTATGGGCCACAAACGGGACAGAATTTTAAATGTTGCCCAAGATGCCAAATTTGTCACAGAAGGCATATAGAGCCCTAACAGCAGTAAATCTATTTCAACTCCTATCAAAACTTTAGGGTTATGGGAAAGGTGGTGGGTTTGTGATCAATGCTCTATACAGCCAATAGCACAGCCCTAGTCTTGCAACCCTTCCTTGCCCCTTTTGAACATCTCATTCTAAGGCTTACTCCCTGTCTGACCCTGTTGTCCCAGTACTTTGTAGATGAAGGCAATTGAGGGTAAAAGAAAAAAATCTTTCTGAAGCTGGAAAGAGTGTCTTACTCTGAATTAGCTTTGTGCACAGACCATTCTTACTTTCCAGAGAAGAGCAGTTACCCAGAAAGCCAATCAATGACAAGCACCACAGTTTAAATTCATACACACACCCTTCATCAAAATTCACTTCCATAAGGAGATAAGATTTCACTAAGTTCACTAATCAACCGGTCTAAATAGAGAAAGTAGAATAAGAGGTGTGGTTTCACTACCTAGTTTATTGTCCAGGATTTACATTTAATTTAAATCAAAAGTAAAATGAGAGAAGTGCTCCCATGCTAATTTACATCAGAAACTTTTCTAACAGGCCAGCATTTGAAATAAGCTCAGCCAAAAAAAAAGAAACTAAGAACCAAGACATACAATGGTTGCAAACTTATTGTATACTTGAACCACATTGGGTGATTTGCAATACATTTTACATGCTTAGAGCTAATCCTTACAGCAACTATGCTAACTCTTGACTCTACAGAGACTCAGAGTTTGTTGCACAGGAGAATTTCTGGATTGTGAACCTGAGTTTGCAGTTTAAGACAGAGGAGATGGGTCTTTGCAACTAACTTGCTTCTTTAAGTCTGGGTCATTTTTACAGGGAAACAGTCCTTCTGTAGTAGATCTTGGTCTGTCTCATTACTACTTTGCTATCATCTCCAGTGAACACACTGGTATGTGATGAAAAAGTCTTAGGGTTGAACATGTATAGGAAGAATGAAGACTCTAGTGCCTTATAAGCTTTCAAAAGCTCTTGCTCAGTTACAGAACATATAACTTTTGTTCAGTAGTGCTTTGCCTTTTTTTTTTTCAGGAATGGAGTGACTTTAAATTGTAGCTGCTTCCTTGTAATTAACTAAGGACAAAAGCTGAACCCATGGAAATTGTACAGCAAACACTGCTGCTTGTGGGTATATGGGAAAGAACAATGAGGGCACAGGCTCCCAAGCTAAAACCTTAGAGCAGCACAATATACTGTGTTTTGGGGTGATTCCATTGTGCTGGCATTTGATTTAGGGAGAAATAGTTGCTTTTGCCAACACAGAAACAAGTTTTCTCCTGCCATTATTGGGGCCCTTTTCACCTCTCCTGTGCAGAGTGTTTGCTGAAGTCTGTCTGGCCAGTTAAGCAGGAGGTTAGCTGTGCTGCAACAGACATGTGGAAAGCAACTTAGTGATTTATTACTTCTATTGAACATGGGTTTTGAAAAGCAAACATTGTCCAGTGCCTTATCACCACTAGTGACACACAGCAGTTTGCTTCTCTAATGTTTTCCTTTAGGACCTCACAAAACATGGTAGAATACCACTGGAGTAACACTGGGTCCCACGGGATGTGAAATCCTGAAAACAAAATATGGCTAAGCTTGGATGAAGAAGATGCAGTCAAGTTTTCTGCAGTATGAACACCAAAAAGAGTCTGAATTTGTGACAGTGACTTTCAAACCACATGTGATTCATGAAGCAGGGATAGTCTTACAAGCCTCCACAGCTCCCTGCCAGGCACAGCAAAAAAAGCCAGGCTAGTTGATTTAACTTCAGGCTTTGAGATAGGCATGCTCATGGTAAAGAAAGTCACAAATAAGATAAGGGGGCATTCAGTGACATTACTGTAATTGGAATAGGAATTGTAAAGCTAGTGCTAAAAATCCAGCGTGGGAGCTGGGTAAGGAACACTAGCTCAGGATAAAACTTATGTTAAATGCTCAGTCTGGCAAAGGTCCTGGACATGCCATTGCAGTCATGATTTATGTCAAATCATGTGCTGAAAGCAAGAGGATGAAGTTTAATTTGGCTCTCTGGGCAGAAATACACCAACGGTCTGGAACATGTTGTTCAAACAGGCAACATGGACTTCAATGTGCACCAAAAGTATCAACGTGGCTCTCTTCACTTGTGCCACTAAAACTCATGCACCCAAGAAATCTACTATAAAATTCAAAGTGGAAGAGAGTTCTGAGGTCAGCAAATTCCGTTCTTGTGTCTAGAAAGAATCATATCAGATAATCCCTTATAAGTGTATCTCTACCTTAAACCAGGTAGCTTTTATGCCTTTGCCATTCCCTAGGAAAAATGGTTACAGGGCAGTACATGTTTGATGGCTTACAAAATATGTCTTATTTCAGGTAAAGGAAGGAAAGCCAAATACCTCTGTAAAACCTGTTGATTTTTCCGCCCTTCTTGTATTGACTTTCTGGATATAAATGATGTGTGCACCAAAATATGCAAATGGCTCTTTATCCTTTATGTGAGAAAGCTGTCAGCATCGGATCTATTTGGTTTTCTACCAACATCCATGTTTACAGACATTTTACAGAAGGACTATCATTGTAAGTACAAATTAGGAGCAATATAATGCAGAACACATGAAATAACAGGATTGGTATACAGTCAAATGGATGTAGTACTAATAAATCTTATGTTTCACTACAAACAAAAGAATAACTCTCTTCTCACCATTTCTTTGTTGTCTCACTAGTGTTTTGTTGACTTCAGTGAATTTTGTTCTGGCATATATTGGCCTGAGTAAAAGCAACAACACCCACAATAACAACACAGGATTGTTTCAGATAGACTTAAAGGATAACACAGTCAGCAGTACTTAATATTTTCTCACCATGTATGTTATGCTAAAAGTGATACAACATTATCCACATTAAGATGTTCAATAGTTAATGACGTGAATGTATTGAAAGAATACCACTAGTAATATGAGGGCATTAGACTGGTGCAAGCAGAAGGAAAAAAATAAGTTATCAAAATACATTTAGGAAATCATAAATTGTATCTACAAAAATAAAAGACCACTTAAGAATAGTTAAGGGTATCCATAAGGATAATAAATAAAACAGTGGAACTTTAGAACGTTTCATTTCTGGGTTCATTTCTGGAATGCCTACAATACTTCTGGTTATTCTTCAAAAGCCAAAGCACAAATAATATTTTGAGTATAGCAGTATAGTAGTCTAAACCAAAGTTTTAAAAAAATCACTTTGGGAGTTTTTTCACCTTGACAGTTTGTCACATTTAAAAATACTGCAAAAATTTCAGACCAAGGTTATTTTCTGAAACAATACTTCAAATCTATGCTCAGAGAAAACCAGGATTTATGTAAACAAATAAGTTGACATGCCAAGTGCTTGTAGTGACCCCAGGAGTAACAACATCACTGAAGCGGAAAGACAGATTTGTAAGAGGTTTCTGTTCCAGTGATGTAATTATGCACAAAAATTCTTAACAGCAGAAATTACTGTAACTTGCAGTTACTTTGCTAATGTTTTGTGGCACAAAAGCCTGGGGTATGGCTCTGCACAAAGGTTGAGACCAGCTGCAAGTTAAACAATTAGAAAGCCAGTTGGTGTGCCTTGGTCTGTTAGAGACAGAGGCCCAGAAAACAAGCAAGGAGGGATTTTTGGTAATGGTGGGAGGCACTGGAGTAGCTTCCTCATCCTAAAAGGGATACAGAACACTGCCATGTTTTTCACTGATCCTTGTATTCATTAAAAATTAAAAATAAAAGCCCCCAAGCAGTATTACGGATTTTTGGTTTGGTGAAAATAACTGTCGTTTGTTGCATGTTCTGTAGAGAAGAACAACACATAGAATCATAGATTCATAGAGTGTTTTGGGCTGGAATGGACCTTCAAAGATTATCTAGTCCAATTCCCCTGCAGGGGCATCTTTTGCTACACCACATTGCTCAAAGTGCCATCTAACCTGACTTTGAGTACTGCCAATGATGGGGCATCCACCACTTCCCTGGGCAACCTGTTTTCACCGCCACTATCATAAAAAAAGTTCTTCCTTATCTCCAATTTAAACCTAAGCTAACCTCTTTCAATTTAAAACTGTCGTCCCTTGTCATGTCACTACAGGCCTTGGTAAAAAGTCTTTCTGCCTCTTTCTTATCAGCCCTTTATATATTGAAAAGTTGCCTTCTCTTCTCCAGGTTGAACAAACCCACCTGTCAGCCTGTCTTCATAGGAGAGGTGCTCCAGCCTTCTGACCATCTTCGTGGCCCCCTGGAACTATCAGGTCTATGTCTTTCCTGTGCTCAGGACCCCTGTGCTGGATGTAGCATTCCAGGTGGGGTCTCATCAGAGCAAAGCAGAGGAGGAGAATCACCTCCCTCAAACTGCTGGCCACATCTGCTTTTGATGCAGCCCAGGATTGCTGTCGGCTTTGTGGGCAGCAAGCACACATTGCTGACTCGTTTCCAATTTTACATCCTTCAGCATCCTTAAGTCCTTCTCTGCAGGGCTACTCACTGTTAGTTAATCACTCAGTTTGCACTGATACCGGGAATTACCCGGTATTGTTGCAGTCTGAAGTACACCCTCTCGAGGAAGGGGGGATGACTCCTTTCCTGAGAGTAACTACACAGATTTAACTTGGAGATTTGGGAGTACAAACGGATCTAGAGAGGGTATGAAGGATACAGGCTGAGCCTGTAACAGGAATGCAGACATGGAGAGAAGGAGCAGGGGCTTTCTGCAACCTAGAGCATACCCAAAGGTGAGGGAGACAAGGAGCCTTCCCAAGGACCCTGAAGAGACCTGGCAACTCAGAGGTGTTGGCAGGGGCTGCACTGCAGGAAAGCACCTACTCTTCATGAACACGGCTGACAGGGGACCTATTTAATCAAACCTTTTAAAATCAGATTCTCTCAACAGCTCTGCAGTGTCAGTCTGCTGGAGACTACTACTTTGTACTCTAGCAAAATCCAGCTGGAAGTATCTGGTGGTTTGCTTTTGTTTGTTTGTTTGTTTGTTTGTTTGTTTTGAAAGGGAGAGCCCTTTTCACTTTAAAAACATTTCACTTCAGTGAACTGGCTGTCTAGGGATCCTGTCACACCACATTTCTCTCACATCATAACACCACTTTCAATGTCAGCTTGTATCAAATGACAGGCTGGAGTTTTCAGAGAGAGCAAAGGCTTTTCTGACTTTCAGATTCTGCTGGTGTAACCATATATTTCATTCTAAAGGACAGTACTGGCCCATCTCACATCTCCAGCTGTAGTGCAGACTGGATACATAATTAATTTGGTTTTCCTTCAAAGAAAACGGTGCAGATGAAGCAGGACCTGCTTGTCCAGTCAGAATCCATTAGCAACAAAGATTACATATTTCAATGTTTGCTCCGTTGTTTTGACTGCGGGTACAAGGAGAAACAGTTCTTAATTACTAATAATCCCTTGCATGCATTATTAACAGACTATTTTGTTCAAATACTTGGAGCCTGCAGAGTTTTACAAGTTCCATGTACAAAGTAATTCGTCTTTGCTGATGATAGTGAAAAACTTTGTTCTTTATTAGTTTGTTAGAAGAATCTCAGGCAAGGCAGCCCACCTTATGAGGGAAATAAAAACTAAAAATGTAGTTCAGTTTTAAAGTTACAATGAAGAGCTGTGATTAATAAAAAAAAAAAATAAATAAAAAAATCCTGAATTATCACAGAATCACAGAATATGCTGAGTTGGAAGGGACCCACAAGGATCATCGGTCCAATTCTTAGGCCTGCACAGGACTATCCCCAAGAGTCACATATTTATTAAAGAGAAAGTGGAAGAGAAGGCCCAAAGTTATTAGAAACCAGGGAATTCAGTGTTACAGTACCATTGGAATGGAACTGTGTTGTGGAATCCCCCAGTATATATGAGCAAGGGCAATACTACACAGTGAAGCAGAACTGTTCATGAAATAGAATAAAACCTCATTTTTATAGAACAGACAATTTTGTTATCAGAAGTGCCATGCTATCCCAGGAAAAATATCAGTCAGGCAGGCCCAAGACAAAGTGGTAACCCTCATGTCCAGGATGAACAGAAGTTCCTTTCACCAAGTCATATTCTGCAGTGAAAAATCAACATCAAAAGCAAACAGCCTATTTCATCAGTTATTAATAAAAACATGTCAGGGAAGTCAAGCACACACATAAGCATAGCTGTGAAAGCAAAATATGAGACTGCTGGGAAACCCTTGTTTGTTTCTTTTTAACTTGGTTGGTTTTTTGGGTTTGGTTTGCTTTTGGGGTTTTTTCAGATATTTTTCAAGTCACTGAGCTTGAGGGAAAGGTGAATTAATATGAATAGTTTCTGTTTCTGCCAAAATCTTTGCATGACCAGTATTTGAATACCGAACTATTCCATTATGAAAGTGTGGATGTAGGATGAGAATGTGCTTGAAACTGTTTTTTCTTTTACAAATGCTGTGAGGGTCATTATTTTCACCTAGTATGAACAGCCCAACATACAATACAAAAATGTCACCCAATCAACTACTTGCTCCTGGAAAGGCAAAGGTGTCTTTAGGAAGATGTCCAGTGCAATTGATTTGGCGATGGAGAAGAACAAATTGTCACACTGGTGCTACAGGGGCCATTCTGGTCCTCAGTAAACAGACTCCAGACAGACACTTCCTCCTACAGAGAAGCATTGCAGGCTATAAGAACTCTTTTAAGGATTTTCCAAATTAGTTACTTAGGCAGAGTGTGATAAGTTGTAGCACTTCCTGAAAATTTTTCTGGGTAACAGTGAAAAAAGGTGGGTTTATAGCATATATTACATACCCAGGAAATATTTTCCATGCCTAACTTGAAATCTGAAAAAAAAACCCCAGAGGACATCAAGAACAAGCAGGAATGGCTTAGCTAGATGGATGGATAAGCTAGAAATAAGTGGGGGTGCTTGGGGGTGTTAAGGTGTGTGCACTGCTCCTGGAGAGAAATAGCCCTTCAGGAAAAGCGAATTCCAGCCCATAAAGTAGCAGCTGGTATGGCTACTTTGCACTTTAGTAGCCTTTTGTTTATAGAACAATGCTCACTGCAGGTCAGATTAAACTCTGGTTTTAAGCCAGGTTTTTATGGCATTACGGGGAATAGATCAGTCAATATAGAATCATGTCTGGATATGTAAAGAAGCGAAGTCAAGATGCTGTAAAGGAGCAGCAGCGGACTTGCCTCATGATTCTCTTTGAACAGCAGTGTAGGGAGAGATGGCGACATAAACCATTTCAGAGCTGGAACACAAAAGGGTTTATGCACTTCAGTAGCCTTCAGAAATTGGAGTTGAATGTAACTTATAAAACACATAGGAATGGCACCAAACTCACTGCTAATTTAGGCCAGTTTTAAGCTCGATTTGATTTGCTGGTGTCATGTTAAGGGACATTGATGCAAGTCAGATATGACTCATTCTGTGTCAGTGTTTAGAATTAGATCAATTACTAAGGACTACATTTAAAACACCAAGAAAAAGGAAAATTCAGAAGCTGACTCCAAATGTTAAAAGCAAGAGGAAGCCCTCTACTAAGAACCTATCAAAGACAATGAAACAGTTCTCAGCATTACTCTTAGCAAAAATCAGAGTGAAAGAGTCACTGAAAGTGCTGATAGCTGAGTGTTCAAGGTAGGATACAGGGTTGACAGAATTTGCAGTAAATATCTGGTGCTTCCTATAACAAACACACTATTGGCATTTGGGATCAACTTCTTACGTTACTTTAAAGGATTTGGATGGGGTAGGACTATACTTACGTCAGACTGCCTAGGAAGTCAAAAAAGGGAGAGGTGGGGGCATTTCCAGATGACAGTTTTGCTGAGGTAAGGTATATAGCAATTTTCAGTGACTACCCAGAAAGATTATAGTGCCTCAAGTCCTGATTTATACAGGCTTTTTTTTAGGTAAATGGGATGAACCAGAGCCTACCCGCTCAGTCTTCCTTAATTTCTTCACCCATATCAATGGGAGACTCCACTGGACTGGAACCTCTGGAGAATCAGTAGTTAAATATTTTAATTTATTTTTTTTTTTATTTAAACAAGAGGATTGTTTGAAAACAGGCCTTCACAGAAATCAAGCTCGAGTAAAACAGAAGTGTCAACTCACAGGAAACCACTGTACAGATTCCTACAGATTCCCCTTGAATAAGAAAGGGGAAAAAAAAATAAAAATTGAAGCCAGTGAGTATCAATTAAATTGCCTTACAGACCACTGACTAAAACTGCACACACACACATCTTTTAGGGAGAAGTAAAGTGCATAAGAAATTACAACCTTTCTGTAGCTTCATGATCAAACTCTGACCTACTCCTGACAAAAAACCAATTAACTGGGCACACCTCTGATGGGGTTGCTTTCATAAGAGAGAGATTGCGACTGTCAAAGGGTTAAATGGATGTGAAAATGGCCTTGTGTAGGGTAAACTGAGACTCTATTGTTGCCCTAAAGATACTGAATAATAAGATCCTTTGAAGTGTAAAAACAAGAAAGATTTTCACAACTGATATCTTTGTCTTGGTGTCTTTGGGAAATTGTCACAGTTCTTTCTCCTAAAGGATGTTTGGGATGCCAGACAAAAGTGTGTAGCCTCGGGAATGCAATACCATGTTGGACATCCCTGCAAAAAGGCTTTATGAATTTAAATGTTACAATCATATAAAAGAAACAAAGGCCTACCTTTATCCTTATGTTACATCAGAAAGGAAATACAAATAAGGCCAAGAACTCGTCTTTGAACACAAGAACACCAGGCAGAACCCTTCAACCACTCAATCCCTAGTCTCCCCTTTGCCTGAAAGAGGATCCATCGAATTTGCCAGATTATTTTCTTTTCTGGTTCATTACTAATCAGATAACTTTCCTGAGTGATATTTAGACAAATTTTTTCATGTTTACCTTGCAACTTTCTAATTGTTAAGCCGGTACCCTGAAACAAAATAGGTGCAGCATTCTTTTAAACAATCCCTTCTGTATTAGAGGGCATTTACAGTTCACAGTCTTTGTTTTCAGCTCGAGATTCTAGATATCAGAATAGATTGATATCGATACAGCACACTGTAGATAACACTGCAGACTGGATTCCACAGGCAGGGGATCTGCTCAGTGCAAAACTAGGTCAAAGAATAGTACCTCTCCCCAAATAAAAATCCAGAGCACACCCTGAATTTTCTTTTCTTCTTTGCAGCCATTAAAAATTTGAAACAACAGCCAACCAAAATTTAGCTGAAATACACCAAAGTGATGTTGTGAACTGACCTTTCCAAGCCTCAAACTAATAGGCAAGTCAGAGTTCCTCTCATAATGGCAACCCAGACTCAGAGCACACCAGCAAAATGATGAAGTGTCTTAGAACTTGTCAACCTGACTTGAGGCAGTATCTCTGACAAATATTTATTTTAGCAATACAGGACAATACTTCCTGGTGGGCTGGCTCAGAGCTGCTCAGTGAGTTGGGAGTACCATCCTCACGCGATAAGCAAAGAATGGCTGCAGGCTGAAACCAGCAGAGCCCTGGCCCAACTGGCTCAGCTGAGCGCTGGTTCTCCTGGGGTTACCCCATTGAAGTTTATGCTGGTGTAAAGAGTTCACGCAAAAGGAAGAAACAGTACTTGGAGCAATGCCACTGATTTTTCTTGAGTTACGCCAGGAAAATGTTTGACTTGCAGAGACCAGTTGGTAACAGGAAGAGATGGCCTTGGGTTACAGATGAAGACTGTGCACATGTGAGAAGCAGCCACACAGCAACAGCAGTGGGATCATGGTCAAATCAAGCTCTTGCAGGCAAGCTCTCCTGGAGGAGCCACCTGCATTTAACTTTGCATGTTCTGACGGGGAGCTTGTGGCAACAGCCTAAAGAGGGATACGCAGAATTTAGTTTCAGTCCAGATTGCTCTGCACAAGCAGCAGTGGTGCTGCTGCGTGCAGAGGCACAGTCACTGAGCAAGAAGGGCCAACTTGCCAGTGGGTTGATCAAGCAGCCTTCAGGCTGATTTTTGTTCCTCTGCATTTGGAGCGTGGCAGGTGGGAAGTGGGGAACGGGGAGATGTTTCTCAGCTGAAGAAGCATAAAGTTCTCTTTAAACAGCCTTTACCTTGCTGGCAGCTAAGTAGGACTCTACACCTGCAAACAAAGGACCAATGAGTTCTCTCTAATACCCTGCCATCAGAGCTCTAAGTAGTATTGCATAGGCCAGTTACATGCTGGACTCAGTGAGTAAATGAAGTGCCACATGTAGCTGGGAATGAAGACTAGCATGTGAGATCTCACATAATGAAAAGCATCCTGGAGACAGAACCCTGCCTTTGGTTCCAGCATTTCACTTGCCTGAAATGTAAAATACATGCCAAAAATGAGCAGGAAAGTATGCCTCTAAATCACTGCCATTCTCAGCTTCTGTATAAAATCTCATCACCACTAAAGCAGAGAGGAGAATAGAAATCTGAAGACACCTGTGGTTTATTCCCTTCTCCCACTTGAAGATAATGCGTAGATGGGAAAGGTTCCTGATCATGTTCCTGCTAAGTCATCTTGCTGAGAATGATTGATTTGCAGGGTTGGTTTGCAGGTTGATTTGCATGAGCATGTATATGACTACTTACAGAGTCTATTTACTGTTCTGATGACAAAACCGCCCAAGAGTGACCTGTCCCCCCTCAGGGAAAGGCAAGGAGGAAAGGAAGGAATGTCCTTTTTTTGTTTTGTTTCTGTTCTTTGCATTGTAATACCATGCATGCACTTGATTTGTATCAATAAAAACAGTTTTCTGGACTAATGTGAGATTTATACATGAGTCTCAATCAAGAAATTGCAACATATGCCTTCCAAGGGAGTTGCATTGCACTGACACTTGACCAAATTATTTGGAGATTCCTATAATTTATAATCAAGCAAACTGGTCCACTGACTAGTGCAGAAGCTGAGAATGGGAGATTTAGTTTCAAGTCTGTGATCCATATCGGTCCCTTCCAATTTGAGATATTTTGTGATGCTATGACTCTATAATTCATAACTTCAACACCTGTTTGTTGGATTCTGTAGTCCACACCTCCCAAAGATACCTGCAGTGCACCTCTTCCCACTGTGATCATTGGGTACACACAGCCTCCCTTTTATTGTTTATAAGGAAACAGCATAAACACAAAGGGTGAAATTCACCTCCTCTGACTGCAGCTGTCTGACGTGGCTACCCTGGCTCTCAAAACCCCTAGTGCTGAGAAACTGCTAACTTCCCAAGGGCTCTTACACCAGCATTAGGCTGAGACGAATTATTCCAGAAAGGGGCCGAAGAATGAGTTAGTTAAAACAATCTGAGCTGAATCCTGCAGAGGCATAACATGGACTGCCCCACTGCATCACAGTGATGACCCATTAAACATAGGACTCTCAAGTGAGAGTAGAGAAAAACATATACCATGGGCCTGTTCAAACTCAAGGCTGCCCACAATTTTAAGGTCAGTAACACAATAGTGAAACAGCACACATCAAAGCAATCTGACATCAGCTGAAATGATTTATTAGGAAAAAGTAGCAAATTAAATATTTTTGGGAGCTGCAACATTTTAAAATGGAAAGTTAAAGTTTAAGGCATTCCCTTCAAAACAATTCCCAAAATCTCTGCACAGCAGGCTGCAAGACACTATCTAAGAAAGTCACAATCTTCAATTCTCTTTCAGGTCACAGAAGACCAAATTGCCCAAATAACAGAAGCATCTGCCTTCCTTGAGTACTCTGAAGGTATTGTTGGATCATTTTGATCCCTGTCCATGTAAGATACTGTCACCATTAGCGCTGGACATGCTGGCTGGGAGTCAATTGTTTATAGTACAAACCATAGTCATGGTGAGACTGAACTAACACACAGTTCAGAGACTGATGTTGGCAAATAATAAAAAACCCCACCGAGATAAGGACTCCCAATAAGGGTGCAAATATATTAATTTTGTATTGTGGATGTAAAAATCATGTTTTTACATTCCTGATACAGTGCTCACTGTGCAGAAGGGAAACAAAAGCACCCTGATTTCTGCCAGTGAGTCAATCACAGTCAAAGCAGGTTCAGGACCACCAGGGAGAACACAAATGTGGCCCTGAGCCAAGTCCTGCCTCTGTCTGAACCGCAGCTGGGGAAGTGATTGCTGTTTCCCTTCAAAGGGAAATGAAGTGATACATGTGGTTTTGGTTTTACAATGTGCACTTTCTTTGGGCAGGACATTTGAAAGGCATCGCTGTCTTGCGAAAGTCTTGCAAGTAACCTTGGTTTATATACCAGTGGGAGATTAAAGACATTTTAGCCACTTTGGCCCATTAGCAGCATCACTGAAACAGGAGAACAAGTCCTCTTTGAAATGCAGTTTATTCTACAAACATTTAGAGTAAAATCTTAGCTAATTTCCATAACTGCACATAATACCAGAAAGAAAGAAAAAGCGCTAGTATGGTCATTTGAAGGTTACTCACAGCTGTTTTCTAAACTACTAACTTGCTAGGGAAGGAGTAAATGGAAAATGAAAGGTTTCCTTTAGTTCATACTCATGTTATCCTCTTTGGACATTTTGTTTCCACACATCCACATTCATCTACATACACATATGTGAACTGGACTGTCTTATGGTCAGAGCAAACCAGTTCCACCTTCACTTTGTGGCTTCTTTTTTCATGACAGCAAATGCATTTGTGTTCCATTTCATTGGCCTCAAAGGAATACCTATAGAAATGAGATTTTTCACATCAGTCTGCTGCCTGTTGTCTTCCAAACTGATTCATATTTGCTGCTCCAAATGGAGGAACTGCTAAGTAGCAGAGGAACAAAATTTCCCGTCTATTTTTCTGCTTATTCATAACTGCCTTTCCTCAGGATTCTGTTGGTCATGCAGGGCCAAATTCTCTGACACCAATGGGGAAAATCCTGGTAACTTCAGTGGATTTTGAATTAGGCCCATTTCGGCAAAACGAAAAGGAACAGTACATGCAGAGAACAAAGGGAAGGAAAAAACTCCAGCAAACACCGGAGCTGTTCAAAAAACATACAAGGACTTATTTAAGAGCATGTTTAAAGAATTTAACTGATGTCTTTTCAAAGGGACCTATTTTTCCATTTCTCCAATCAGTCCAAAGACATTTCTAATGATTGCTACTCTCTACTCCCAATTTCCCCATCCAGGTCCTTTAATACACAAGGAAGCTGCAGCCCAGTGGTGACAAGAACCCAGGAAGACCAGCCCTGGGGGAGGACAGAGAAAGGTTTCCTACTTACACAGAATAAGTACTGCACATCCCCTCACAAAAGGGCACTGGGACCGGAGCAGCCGACTTACAGTTGTCATGCCCGATATACTGCTCTCTCACGCTGCGTTTGCATTTGTGGGGCAGGTCGATGCCTGAGTAGAAGAACACTTCTGTTAGACTTTTTGAGACTGGGGAATAAATGTTTTGAAAGTTATCTGCTAGTAAACCAGGGACAGTTCATCCTAGTAAACCTTTTACAGTTCAAATGAATAACCAAAACCACAACCGAGTGTGCAAAGAGGCAGTAATTGGCAAAACAACTTCCTGCTGGTCAAGGTACTTTTCCATTGTGGACTATTTTTATCATGCGAAGATACTGTTGAAACAAGACCTGAAGGAGACATGAAGGGTTCAGGTTTTTCTAAAATTGCTATAAATTACATTTGTGACTCTATAACAACCTAATATTTCTGAGTGGATGCTACAGAAAAAAAAAAAAAAAGACCTTTATCTCTATGCAATTTTCAAATGCAATCACACAGAAAATATTTTCTACAAAATTTTTTATCAGGAGCATTGCTCAATCTAACAGTATTTCAGTTATAATAAAACACAGAAAATGAAGTAAAAAAATATAGTCCCCCCATTAGAAGAATGTGGAAGATTTTTAGACTGAGCTGTGAGGTAAAAAACAGTTCTGCTGCTGTAAAACTCTCTTCCAGACAGTGGAAGCAGCAGCCTCTCAGTGTTTGCAGAAACAGGACTACAAGCAGGGAAGAACCAAACAGTATTGGAATAGAGAATCAGCAATTTAATGCACTCACATGTCTTACAACAGCCATCTGAAGTCACATCAACTGTCCCCTGTGTTGAAAGTAACCACAACAGTGAGTTCAGATGCAGGTATTGCTAAGTAGATAGTAGCAATGATGAGAGTTCGGTTATATTATCTCAGCTCTAATCAATGCAGATTCCTCATCAGACCTGTTTGTGCATCAATTATATAAAAAACTGCTTAAAAAAGCCCAAACCAAACCATGCAGCAAGGAAGGGAATGAATTTTCTTAAAACTGTGTATCCTCTTACAAGCCAGGTAAGATGTCCTGTAATACATACCTGTCCTTTTGCAGGTGTTTTTCAAGCCAGACTAAAAACCCCCAGCCCTAGAGAATGACAACTGCTCCTGGAACTGTACAGCCTGACCTGCACAGAGCCTACCCCAAAGTTAATTCAAGTACATGGCTGTCCTTGTCCCTGCTTTGATCTTCAGATCTGCTGCGAAGTCCCAAAACGCTTCTGAAAGGTACTGGAAACCACTAATAGATGAATACCAGGGTATGAATGATACCCCTTGCTCATTTATGTTCCATTTCTTTGCTTAATGGTACACTACATATCAGAAAGCACTGTGTTCATCAGTCCCCCAAGGATTCATGGTAAGTCACCACTTGTTCACCTGCATTTTGTAATGTTGATGTTTCTCAAGTGATGAAAAATCCCACCTTGCTATTGCCCCAATACCCTTCTCTTTCAAGTTCTAGTACTTATCCCACAACAGTGTAAAATGTGTGGATTTGTTTGCAAATATTTTTGCTTTACTGCCATGGGACGGTTCTTTCAGGACTCAAAAAGTACATTTCCTTCAAACAAGAACAATCAGCTCAGAAAGATCAAGAAATACTGAAGTTACTAATTCAAAACATTAAAGACAACTCCCAGGCCAGCAGCAGGGCTTGTTCCTGAAGTCCTCTTCTGGCTGTAAAATACTTACTGGCACACAGTTTGCTTCTTCAAATGGTAGGCAGACTTTTACTGTACTAGTCAAGGAAAACTGGCCCGCTGATTCAGTGCATGTATACTGAGTACAGTTATCATATGGATCTTTATAACTCCTTCCAACCTGATAAAAACAGGAAAGCAAAACTCCAAGCCAATATAGTATAGCAATAAAAATAGAACATCGCAACAGCAAGACAACCAGTGAACTGGCAGAGGCACTGGGTTGTTCATATCACTCTGAAGGGGCTGAGACGTCTGCAACTCACATCTGCACATTCTGTACCAAGCTCACCCACTACCAGCCTATACAAAATGCCTTTGGCCAGCCACGGGGAGAGAATGAAAAGCTGGCAGCAGAACAAGCATACAAATATGAGCAGAAATGCCAGAAGGTAGATATGTTAATGTTTGTGGGCTGAAATATACACAAAAATAAAATTAATTCTTTCTAAATATTTAATCAGTTTTCTTTTTTAGTGGATGGAAGAAAATAAAAAAGTGTGAAAAGGAACAAAAGTCTTTGCAGTAGAGTTTAATGGGTAACTACAAAGCCTCCTCATGGAAAGTTAAAAATCATATATTGGAATGGGAGAATCTACCTTGCAAGACAAATTACAAAGAATAAAATGATGAAATAAAAAAGATGCAGAATAGCTACCAGAGAAGCAATAACATGTAAGACAATAGTCACTGGCTGAAATAGCATCATTAACCATTCACAGGAGTAGCAGATTGTAATAAAACCAAGGAGCTAGAAACATGGAATCACCAAATCATTCAGGGAGGAAAAGCCCTCCAAGATGGTCAAGTCCATCCTGTAAATGCTTGGCTCATGACTGCACAATGCTACACTCACCTCGGAGTGTTACCAAGTTACACTACACTGTAGCAGCTAGGTCACTTAATTTATGCCTTAGCAAGTGCAGAACTGGTGGTAGTACAGCCATGTCAGCTTGCTTACACTATTTACTCCTGTGACTTCAGGGCAAGAAAATAAAACTGTTCCCAGATGGGAGCAGTATCATGTGAAGCCAGCTCATGTATCTCTGCAAGAGCAGTGTTACATAATGCCATCATCCTCTCCCAATTCTTTCTTGCTATTGGGTGTCAAGATAAAGGGGGGTGGGTTACAGGATTTTAATTTCTGCCAGAGATACATAATTGCCAACACAGTAGTCCCTGTGAGATGCACACTGCAGAGAGCAGCTATATAAACATCTGCATTTACTTTGGAAACAGAGATTTTTACATCTAGAGGTCCTCCCAGCCTTAAATGCATGACACTGGCTGAAAAAATGCTGAGATCTTTTTGATAATCCAGCCTCGTGTGCAGAGCAAGGGAGCACTTACCTCAATGGTCACATTGCCAAATGGAAAATTTGCCACACATGCCACTTGCTGGCACTGGCTGCAGCACTGACCCTTCTCCTCCACATAGCGAAAACCCTGGGGGATAAAAGTTTCCATTTAGCCATGTGAACTGATGTCTTGTTCATGAAGCACCTTTGATCAAAACTACACTGAAGATGGCAGAGGAAATGAGCCAACCCTCCTGGTCTCATCATTGTTGTCTTTACAAAACTGTGGGAACCACTTCAAGCCTGAAGAGACAAGCAAAGCTGGTAGTTTTTCTCCCTTATTGAATAGTGACTTCTGGACACTTCAGTTGCCACGAAGACCCTGCAATTGGTTATTTTTCTTCAGGTTAACACACAGGACAGGCCAGATATACTAATTCAGCGGATGATTACTTATACATTAATTCAGCATATGACTACTCTGCCACCAGTGCTTGGTCTGACATTACCCACAAGAACTATTCTGTCAGACATGTGAAGGTTCCCTCCCCTGTGTTTTGGTCTCTTGGTGGGTGTGGCTTCAGGATAAAGGACAATGAAAGGTTTTGTCCATTTTTAACACTGGTGGTGGGTCTGGTCTTATCTGGGCATGAATGGAAAAGCAACCACTCTGCTTATATTCAGTGATCGAGCTGTTTTTGTGCTGATTCTCAAAAATACTGAGAAGTAGCAGAGTACTCTCAGCTCACAAGTACTGAGAAGTGTTTGGAAACACACAGACCACTGTGCAGTTTCTTCACAATCTTAATTTTCAGTCTGACAATGGGTAGTACAAATGGCATGGCACAAGTGTCTTTCAGCAGTCAGATTGTAATAGGTTTGCAATCATTTCCCCTTCATGACCTCTTCAAATTTGCTAGTTATTTTTGCTAACTGGCACCCTAAAAAGGATTTTACAGAAAAATTAATAGGAATGTCTATCCTGCTACCTTGCAGTGAGAAAGCAGTTCCACTATCCTGGTTTCAAAGTACTTCCCCTCAACAGCCATTGCTCATGATCAAGGAGGTGCTGACCTGCTGGCAGGTGGTTTGGCATTTCACTGGAAGACACTGGATGCGGTTGGTCTGTGTCACAGGATCCTGCTCATCTGTGCACATGCAGTTCTCACAAGAGCTTTTAGGCACCATTGCCCCCGGCTGGAAACACAGAGGAGAGAGGAGACAGGCCATGACAAGAATTCAGAGGGTCTAGAGTAAACATCCCCCGGGAGTATCAAAAAAATCAGTGCTTATGGGGTTTATTTTTGGAAGAACTTCCTTATAGTGACTACTTCCAGATCTCTAAAGCCTCACAATTGGTATCACAAAATGAACACAAGGCTGACACTCCCAAATGCATCAATGATGTTAAATGAGTCGTCTCATAAATTCAATGCATCTACTTTTGCTCAGTTTGACATAGCAATTAATCTTAAAACATTTAATGAAATTTGAAATTTGTATTCAATCACAATTACGACCTATTGAGTCTAAAACATAGGTAAGATCTTGTTTAGTAAGCAAGTTGTTAGTCTCTAGTATTACCTATTCAGTAACCAATCACAGAATCACAGATTACTTGGGGTTGGAAGGGACCTCTGCAGGTTACCTAGTCCAATGTCCAGTTCCAATAGTACATAAGACTACTGGCAGGGAAAAATTACAGGCCATTCTAATCTTGCTTTTTGTATGAGTATTGACAACAGCAACTTCAGAAAATTCCGACTCAGGAGGCCTTAACTTGTGGAAAAAAGTGTGTGGAAGAAGACCTACCTTAAATTCAACTCCTTCAGAAACACATACACCTTTTGGTACTGTAAGAAAAAACAAAATGGAAAGGATGTGCTAGGAGTGATTCAAATAGTTACTGTACTCCTCTCTGAATTGTGAGTGATTTAGAGAAAGTAAAGAGTAGAACTAAGCATAATAGCTCACACAAAAGGGTGGGGGGGGGGTGGAGAGAGTAACTAGTACATGGTGCTAATTGTTATTCAGAAGCCCACATATTATTCAGAAGCTCACATCTGCTTAGATGTTATGCATGAAGTGGGGGTAATTCTATATCCTGGTATTTTCCATAAGGTAAGATCTATTTACCTCATGGGTTTTTTTCCCACACTTGAAATTACTTGACCTTTCCTTCATTGTTAACCACTCTACTGGTAACAAAGCCAGTGGGAAGCTGGCTCAAGTATGTGAATCTAGAAATATAATTTGGCATCAGAGCTTCTGGATGGGTTCAATTTAACCATCATTCAGTATCTGACCAATAGCTTACGCTTACTGAATATGGGCTTACAGAGAACTTACACCAGTTACTCCAACTCAAAAAAAAAACAAACAAAAAACCAAAACAAAAACCAACCAACCAAACAAACAAAAACCCCAAACCCCAAAACAAACAAATAAACAAAACCCAAAACAGAAACAAAAACAAACAAAAAACCAAACAAAACCCCCATACCAATTTGTAAAGGCTGATAGGGAAGACGCTGTTTGTTATGATTTTAACTTAAGGAAACAAGGTACTTACTACAGGAGAAGATAGGACAACAACCATCCTCAGATATAGCAACCACTGGTTGGAAACCTAAGTCACATCCTGTTTTGTTGATAATGCAGGATTTTATATCACATTCTGCAATAGACAACAGGGATAAAGTAAGGCAAAGCATCCTGTCCAGCAGACAAAGCATCCTGTACTTGCAGACAAAGCTTGAACATCCAAGAACTTATGTAGAAATAGATGATTCTTGCATCACACATTTTTGGAGTTTGGGACATGTTCAGCTGAAGTATCTCTAAGTTTGCTGCACTGAAGTTATTTCCAGGACATATTTATGGTCCTTGTTCCTGCTTCTCTTCCACCACTGGATGTCACCTCTAAAAAAACTGAACACCCTTAGAGAAGTGACAGGGAAACATGTTGGAGTAAAGATAAATGAGTCAGAGTGAAAAAATGAAGAGCAAATGTAAGGGACAAAGATATCAAAGTTGGGACATGCAAGACAATGTCCAGTGCTCCCCTCAAAGCATCCAAGGGGCCTAATGGATCTCTTTCTGGTGGGTTGAAGGAATGAGGAACAGAAAAACTTCTCACCATCATTGCCAGTATCCACTGTCCTGCATCTTGGTGTACATGCTGGGAATTGCCAGTGTTAGGAACAGGCTAGTCCTGTGCTGTGGTAGGCATTTGGGACTGGGAGGATGCAAATGCAAAGGTGAGGGCAAACATATAACAGGAACGTCCACAGGAAACCTTAGGGGAGCCTGGAAGGTGAACCTATCCTCCCCTACTGGATGGATCTCTGGGGAAGGATCACCCTCTCATCTCAGAAGGACAAGAGCCAGAGGATCCTATGAAGCACTTGGTGGTCCCAATGATCTATGGGGGATTTTCCAATGTAAGTATCTGGCGGGTCATGACAGTAATTTAGAGTAAAAGTTGGACCTGAGGAGTTCTCTTCTGTTAACAAGAGCTCCTGGCATGCAGATGGAAGAAATGACAACTTCAGTGTGTTTACTTGAATCTGGCACCTGTGGAGTACCAGATCTCACTTGAGGATTATTGCTGAAGGCAAATGATGCCACATTACGACATATGAGTTATCTACTCACCACAGACAGTCTCTGTGCAACACGGGTCATCCAGACGTGCTTTTACTTTGCTTACAAAGCCTTCTTTTGTGCAGTTGATAGGTGGAGATTTAGCACAAGGGCGGGGGAGGCAAGAGATATTCAAGGTTGCTTCATCACAAGTACAGTATTTGCAGTCGTGCTCCCAAGCCTCTCTAGGCT
Source organism: Acropternis orthonyx (assembly GCA_035583155.1). Classification (NCBI taxonomy): domain Eukaryota; kingdom Metazoa; phylum Chordata; class Aves; order Passeriformes; family Rhinocryptidae; genus Acropternis; species Acropternis orthonyx. The sequence continues at coordinate 17,253,220 of JAWWEU010000158.1, forward strand.
ATGAAAGCAACAGGGATAGCAGTTCAGAGAGCAGAAGCTGGAAACATTATATCAATGAACGCCTGCTGCAAGACAGTGTAGGGCTGAGTTCAAGTCCCAGAGGGAGAAGAGAACAGTACAAAAAATGCTATTATTTGCCACCTTCCTTTGCAGGTTTATGTGTTTCTGGGAGGGAAGCCTGGTAGTTCTACCAGGAAACCTATTCCCACAGACTCTGTTTCTGCTTCTCTACCTCAAATGATTAAAAATGTTCTGGAGTTAATAAAATCTGCTGTTTTCCTCCCCCGTGTCATTGCAGTTCACTGGTTTTTAAGATTAGAACTAAAAGAAACAACTCATGCAGTTATTTTTACAAGAGGTCACAGAACCCAGATATAGTATAAAGACAATATTTTCCTTTCTCTTACCTGTTTCACTGACCCATCTTGTGCAGTACAACCTATAAAATGAATTACGTGTTACTTCAATGGTAACTGAACCAGGGAAAACAAGAGAAGTAGGAAGACGGGAATAGAAGGAAGATCTTGAAATGTGAGAAATAACCACAAAGAGAAAGAGAAACCCATAGTGCAAAGTCACAGGTTGTGTATCCAAAACACATTCTCCCCTTTGTTCTTTTGACAGTTTCACCTTCTCCAGAAGAGCAGGCAGAAACTGTCAATCTGAAATGCTTCCAGGCTAGCTAGAAAGGGTCAGTATTAAAGTCTCCCCCATTTCCTCTGTACCCAAAATACCCCCCTTAATGTGCACTTCTAGTCAGGCTCTTATCCATCCCTCCTCCCCATCCCCCTTCCCATCACACTATTTAAATTATTTCTTACCACAAACAGAAACACAAATGTCATCATGATCGTTCAACAGAATTTTTCCATCAGGACAGTAGCATCCCTCAACAAACACTGATGTGTTATTTTGGGAGGGGAGGCTGTTCATAACGACTTCTCTGCACAATTAGAATATAAACAGGTAAGAATGAGAGGCAGAAAGGTAGCCCAGGGCAGTCGGACATCTAAATCCCACGGGAATGTGAACTTCAAATTTCCCCAGCAATTTTTGCATCATGGACTTGAAAAATGCCTTAGGAAATGACCCACCTGCTGAAGCAAGTGTTTCTTCTTGCTTCACCGCATGGCTTGTACACCTGATCCCGAGGACAGCTGGCCTCTGAGGAGCATTGCAACACACAAGTTAAAAAGCCCAGACCCACAAGAACCCTTCAATGCACAGCAGAAGAAGCACCCACGCTATCACAGCCCACCGCAGAGTTCAGCACAGCCCAGGCTGCTGCCCAGCAAGGGGGCCCCTGCAGCTTCAGCAAGAGGGGTCAGTGTATTCAGCAAGGTGCTGGCGACAGGACTAACAGTGTTCACCCCTGAATCGCGGGATCCCCCTGAGCAGCGCGAAGCACGCAGAGAGAAGCGGTGTGTTGCCATCTAGTGCCGAATGTCTAGGGAAACACTGGACTCAGCTGAGCTACTCAGGAGAGACTATGGTTCTGTTTCTCCCTTGTTTTGCATCAGTTCTTGACTGGAACAACCTCTTTCTTTTGTTCCTGCTTTTTCTCAGGTCCAGAGCAGCTCAGAAAAGATTGAAGCCTGATGATGTGGAGGAACATAAACAAGCGTGTAGGCAAGGAAAGAACAGGCCAGACTTGCCTCACACCCAGCAGGGTTCCCCAGCCTTACCACACTGCCCATTCGCCTGCCTCCTCCAGTCCACGCAGACCCCGTGGAGCCCGCACAAGGCTGCGTACGTCTGCATGCTCTGGCACTGGGTGCTGGGGTGCTCTTCTGAGCACCCACTGGCCACACACGCCTCATAGTAGGGCTGGGGGGGAACCACACCGTGGCACTCGGTCAGGGTCCTTCACAAAGCAAGGAGACAGGCTTTGGGCGACTTTCAAGGAAGAATTCAAGAACCAAACCATCCACACCCAGGCAAAGCCTCAAGGTAAAGATGCAACTACAAATTGCTCTCATAGGCAATATGCCCACACAGCTTAATTAAAAATGAGCTTTCCCTCCAATTCTTTATAATGCTTTGAAATGAAGCAATTTTATGTTGGACTGCAACCTGCAAAGGCTCCTGCCCAGCTCATAGCTATATATCTATATGCTGACATTTTTATATTAGCATGTTTATAAATCCTGTTTTAAACCACAAAATTATTTTAAAAACAGACACACACATTTGCCTACTATATTTTGACTGTGTTTTGTATCATTCAGAGCTTTCAGACACTGAATCACAGCTAGCTCCTCATTAGCTTCTCCAGAATTGACAGGCAGAGGGAGTGCCAAGCGGCAGACACTGTTAGGGGAGGACTGGTTTTGATGATGCAGCTGAAAAATATCTGTGAAACTCAGAAACACTCACACATCAGTTCACTGCTCAGTTTCACAAGGTATGCAAGGCTTCATATTTTCATCATATCCTACAATCCATTCACCCAAGCCACGTAGTAAAACACTAAATTATCTTGTGGACTTACTCCTCTGATACTTTTGGGATTGCCTTACCAGATGATTTTACACAGATTAGTAGGCTCACAGTGCTGATGAGATCCAATAGTTGTTTCTGAGACACCTGGATTACAGTATCTGTTGGTAGGATATGGTACTTTCCAGTCTAATGCCATGGCTTTGAAGGACTCGATAACTTTACCATTCCTCTTCATAGCATCATCAGACTTCTGGTTGGTGCAGGTACCTGGCATATATGATATAAAAGCAAAATGGTAATTCAAGGTCAGTTGATGCTGATGAAGCTGCTTTTAGACAATATTTGGAAGGAGGTTCATCTCCTTGTGGGAAGGTAACAACATGTGGGGTCCTGGATAAGTTCACAGAAACTGTTTGTAGGAAGAGAAGGCTTAGAAGAAACAGTTTGCCATTTAGTCATGAAAACCAGAATTGACGTGTTGGTTGGTATGTTTCTCCTGGTGGCCAAAGCTATTGAGATGGCACTGCCTAGGATAGGACTCTCCAGACTTTGTGCATTCCCATAAGGAGTATATATGCTCGAGAAGAAGGTATTTGAAAAATTCTGTCTCCACCCACCAATAAACTGTGAACAAATGTGACGTAAAACTCTGTCTCCTGAGAGTGTCTTTCCATTAAATAGTGATACATTTATCAGAAGTTGTGCGAAACAAGAATCAGTGGAGTCGCAAGTATTTAGAGATGTTTACAAGGGGATGAGTGAAAGAAGGCGGAAAATTGATTGCATTCATTATTGTGAGCTGATGAGGACACTCACCACATAGTCCCATGGTATTATTGTAAAACTTTCCAAAAGGCAGTTTTATGTAAAATGCAAGTCGACTGTAGGAGACATAAACCTCTAATTCAGGTATCTCAATTATGGCATAAAGTCCAGAACTGGTTATCCTGATACCATTCTTGGAAATGTTTGGAACAATTTTTCTATCATTAAACAAAATCTAAAAAGAAAAGAAACAAAAGGTCTCTATTAACAGTCTTCTGTTACGGTAGGTAATGATCTGTGCAACTCAAAAGCAGAGCAGCACAAATTTGGACCTTAGGTGCACCATATTAAGTCTTTCAAAGACAGTCATTTAAGCAGTTGTCTAAGATTCTTTTTAATATGTTGTAACTTACATTTGAATACTCATATCAGGACAAACCCCACAACTTTCAGTTGTGTGATCATTCCCAGTTTTTTAGTATATATAAATTTTTGTGGGAGAAAACAAGGCAATTGCATTTCCTACCCATTCCATATTTTACAAGCTTCATCCTTTGTCATGACAGGACATTTAGAACTACAATACCGACAGCAACTACTGCAAAATACTACTGAGAATTCACTTTAACACAATACTTTACCAAGTTTGTTTTTTTCCCAAGTTCCATTGCTTGTGTCAGAATAACAGTAGAGTTGGAGTAAAAAATGAAAAGGGACATTGAACAAACTGCTCCATCAATGACACTGCAGTAGTAGTTGTCTACGTGAATCCAGAAATTGTGAGAGTGCGGATGAATTGACTTCACAAGGACATAGGTGCAGTTTTCTTTAAAATGATAATATGTTCCATCAAAAGTCATGTAATGCTCATTTCCCCATCCACTGCAAATACCTGGAAGACAGAGTGACAGTCTTCAAGTTTGGCTTCTGAGCTTCCTGCAAGTACAAGCTGGTTTTAACTATATTATTCACTTCCAGTGAGAGGCAAAATAACCAGTTTCATAAAGAAAAATTAGCCTTATCTGCTTTTAACAGCCAATGTTTTAGATGGAATTCCTGTTCCATTGTATCCTACTGAATTAATATGAACATAATATAGATCTTGACCACATAGACTTATCCTTCTTGGCTACATAACATAGCATAAATTTCAGGAATTCTTCTGCCACTTACACTGACACTCAAAGATTTCACAGCAACCAGTTTCATCGTAGTGTTTTGTGAACGGGAAACCATTGACACAGAGTTTCAGTTGCTGAGGAGGGCAAGTCATGCTGGACAGTTTGATGTTGTTTCCTTCTCCCAGGCAAGTGGCAGTCTGGCAGTGTCCAAAGTTCCATGTTTCATTAAACTATCGATGGATGGAAAAAAAACCAAAAACCAAAACAGAAACCACAGGAGAGGCATGTAACAAAACCTTTAAAATCACACACAGGGACTGTGTCCCATTCAGTAATTTCCTAGCATGGCACGAGTTGCTGTCTACTCTGTCTGCAGAAACCAGGCAATATGAAACATATAGCAATCAATACCTACTTTTTGTACAGGACTAATACTAAGGTCCTGATCACTTCTGATCATGGAACATGGCCAAATGTGACTTCCTGTTCTTTGTTCAGCTTGGGTAGTTCTGGCAACATACAATTGTTTAGGTGTTTCAGGTGAACAGAAGAATCTTCAACTTAATCTCTCAGTGGGGGTTTCTGGTATAATTCTAAATCATCTAATTCAGCCACACCTATAGTCCAGCTGTAGTGGTGGATACCAGAGTCAGAGGACAACCCTAAGTCTTGGCTGCAGGTAATGAATGAATGATGAAACACATCTTCTTCCAAGTCTCTCACCTTTCTGGGAGGAATGAGTGCAAGACAATCGCTCACAGGAGTCCTTGCGGGAGCAGGAACTTGGCTTGTTGCACTGGGAGTAGGTGTTGGTGGACAGATTTCAGAATCTGGATCGCAGCTCTTGAGGGTCTCAGTATGACTAATTTTACACTCTGCCCAAATTAATTCAATCTGACACAATTTATTGCAGACAGAATAAGCACAACGATCTGATACATTCATTGGCAGAGAAACATTTTCTCCTGCAAGGCCAAAACGCAACTGTTAGCACCAGACTGAACATGAAACTTCTGACTCCCAAAGCCCGTGCATCACAGATCAGCTACATACTCAGCCCAGCATTTAACTCTCTGGTTCTACCTGTACCTCACAGCCATGTTGAAATGAGTTGAAAATTAGTATAAGAGGAGAGAATACTCAATACATCATGGAGTGCAGATGGTCTTCACAGACACAAAACAGGAGGTAGGTGGATCAGGAGCTACTAATAGATGAAGAACAGTCTTTCCTCTCCTGTTTTTGGGATATTACTGTGAGTTACAAGATGTGTTCAGCAGTTTGGGTTCAGGGCTCTGCTGACATTAGCATCTGGTATAAGCTTCCTTATACCACACATATTCAAACCAGAACAAGGTTATTGAATATGGGAGAGTTGTAGTTCTGAAGCTGTTAATTACAGTTCAAAGATGTAACAACTTCTGGTAATGTCTGACTGCAACACACAGAATGAGCCCTTGCTGAAGCACCTTTATCTAACAGTACATCTTTCCACATCAATGGTGCAGAAAAATAAATTTGCATAGTTTCTCACCCATTTGTATCAACTGTCCATTGTCATTACAGAAGCAGGGAGTGGCTGCCATTGACGACAGAGGTGCAGATGTTACAGTTTGCATATGTTGTTCTGCAGAAAATTAAATTAATTAATATGTAAGCTCTATGACATCCATTACGTTCTTTAAAAGCACAAAAAAAAAAAGAAAAGAAAAGAAAAAAACAACCTTTTTCTTATCACCACATTTTCTACATGGACGTACTAAAACCATCCTCTCTATATTTATATACACTGTCTCTATTACATTGTATGGTGCTATAATAATACAAACACACTCCAACCTGTAGGAGTTTATGCATATAAAATTCAATAAACTCCCATTCAACTGCCCCTTATTAATTCCAATTTAAGTTTTGTAATCCTGCAGTACTTCACTTGACTGTGGAGAGGTGATTTACAGCATCACTCCATTTTGCTTTTTAAAACCTTGTTGCAAAGAAAGGATTGGTTTAAATACAGACAGAACATGCATATATTTTACTATGCCACCTACACTCTGCTTTCAATATCCTTCCTTTCCTACTTACTCCATTATACCTCTTTATCCACTTGTTAACACTTTTAGCAAATACTAAGCACATGGGGTCACCATCAAGTCTTTAGCTCTCCCACTCATGGGAGTAGAGAAGCTAACTTTTAAAATTCCTTGCAGTCTTTGTATAACTTGCTATAAGGATAATAAACGTTGGGGGGTTTGCCACTTATTTTTCTTTGCCATAATCACGTGGCAAAATTCCCATTTTTCTGTATGTCGTTTTCCTTCCTATTTTCTGTTCTTTCACATTCTCTTTATTTTGCAACCTGTCTTTTGGAAAGGGAGGTAACTGTCAAGCAGCTTTATTTTCATGTTCCAGTGACCCATTTGAGAGTTACTTATTCCAGTGCAGAAAACTGTACAATAAGAACTATGCTGTGATATAGATGATAAGAAGGAGAAAAACAAGGTTTAGAAGTATGAAATATTGAGACTAACAACATCAGAGTGTCAACTGTGGTATGCCCAAGATTATTGTAAAACTCCACTGAAAAATGGCCAAATCTCTCTATTATCTCTCTAACTCACTGACTGTAAGGTCAATAAGAACCTACAAAAGTTACAGTTTTGGCCCTCACTACAACATCGACAAACTCTGATCCCTCATTTTTGAAACTTCAATTCTGTGTTTACCCTAGATACACAGTAGGAGTCTTTTTCCAAGATGGATAGATCTTATTACCCTTACAGACTTCCACGGAGTCAGCACCAAACCTCCTGCAAATCTAGTACCTTGTGCTGGTGTAGATGTTGTTCTGCAGGGGGTGAGGGTTTTAATGATCTCTCCGTGGGGGCCGCAGACAGCTTCACCACACCCGATGCCGTACACATGGCTGTACACAGTTTCATTTAAGGTGTAGGTCTTTCCATTGTAGCAGCAAAGGCAAACTGAGGCACCAAAAGAGCAAATATCACGGTAACAGAGGACACTTGCAGTACAAATGCGAACGAAAAGGAAACCGAACTCTGCATTTACACTTCTGAATTCACAACATCAAACATGAATTAGGTGGCTGAAAAACATTCTTGATTTCTGCTTAAGAAGCTGCACTGGGAGGCTGTCTCCTTTATTTAAAAGTGGGTTGGATTTTTCTGATTGCTGGTGTTTCTTGGAGTCAGCTTCCATAGAAGAATAACTGGTTGATAAAAGCATCAGAACTGGCACTGCCCTAATGCTACATGGAGCACAGGCAGATTCCCTCTTGGCAGAGGATGTGAGTGAGATTACTGCCTTGCTCAGTGATAAAACACTAGCTCACAAGGTGTTGCACAGCTGTTTCCATCCACTAATGAGCAGCTTGCTGTGATAAATATTTTCATTTTAATATATGAGAAGCTCGTCAGAATTTGGAAATTGTACATTCAGGAACCAAAGGATATACATCTATTACTGTAACAAAATCAGCAGAACTGAAAATGTGTTGTCTGTTGGGTCACCCTGCATTTCAGGATGTGGTTTCTCCCAGATATGGAAATAAGTAACTTGATACCATACCTTAAGCACTTGTGTCCTTTAGGCACACAAACATATCTCTCATAAGCTAGCTGTCTTAGTTTATTTTAAGAAGTAAACGGACAAGACTGCTACAAGATTTGCCCTGTTCTAAACATGCTCATTAAAACGGATACCATGAATGGCCTGCTACAGACTACTGTCTGTTTTCGCTGTCCACCAGGGAGGTGGAAAACTGGAAATTTTTCCACTTGGCATTTACCTGGGTAGGATGAATCCCATGTCACACCTCTTTCCGTTCTCCCTATGACTATTCTTTAGACAGTTCTTGAGGTCAAAGGCTGCATTTTGCTTATCAAAGTATGTCTGTACTGTTGTGCATCTACCTATTAAACTACCTATTTGGACTCCTATTACCAATATGCTTGCAGTAATATATGATGATGTGTTATTTCAGTCCTATCATCCCTCAATGCATGGTAACAGTGGTGAAAAGTTACCTTTGGAGTCCTCAGTACATAGTTTCTCTTCAGGATCACTGAAGAAAAGAGAAATGAAGACTTGTTTTATTGACTTGAGTCAGTTTTATTGACTTGAGTCAGTATATAGTACAACAATGTCTGCAACAGTATCTGCTTTTACATAAAAACATACTCCTGGAGGATTTAATGATAATTGTCACCACCTATGATCATTAGCAAAACTTTGCCTGATTTGTCCTTTCCAGTCCTATTCCCCCTTTCTCACCATGAACCGACCTACCATGAAGTGCAGCTGGGAAGGGAGACACACTCCCTGCTCTCCTCATCAAAATATGGCTTGTCAGGACTGCACTCTGGATAACAGCCTGGAAAGTCAAAGTAAACAGCCTTCTTAGTCTGCATTACATAAATACAGGAAAACACATAAATACCTCTATTAGCTGGAGATTTGATTCCAAAATTAACATGATTCCAGTATGAATGTTCTTTTTACTACCAATTATCTTTCCAGTCCTATTTTTTCCTCTCTCCCCAAAACTTTAATTAACTCTGCCAAGAGATAATTATTCTTTGCAAGTTTATATTGAATGGCCCTTTATTTCTCCTCATACTTTAAGACAACAGGTAAATTATGCCATAAATAGTACCATCACATGGGAATTAGCCTTGGTAAGGCACAGTCATTGAGCTTCTGGGGCAGGTGGGATAACCTTTCAGTCACCTTGATGCTTAAGACATTTAAAACCAGACTGGTAGCAGCAACTCCCTTGAAAACTGCATTAAAGGGAGAATTACCTTCTAAACTATACAGCAAGTTCCCACATTTTCCTTGTGGGTTCCTGCAGGTCCTTAGACAAGGTGCTCCACAGGGTTTGTAGAACCACTCATGTTTGTCAGGTGGATTGTAATAATCACAGAACACAGCTGGAACAGAAGAATAAAACACCCATAGGTCTCAGGCACCGGGCAGGGGTTATTTTTTAAATCTTTTTTAAAATATTTAAGTAAGATAAACAAGATAAAAAGAGCTTGTTTATTCACACATGCATAGCAATGTCAGTGTTCTTACCTCCTGTGTGCCTGAGCTCATGGAGCACTGCTTTCCTTTGTGCATTTTCAATGCAATACTTACGGCAAGTAGCAGGTGTTCTCCAGTTGATACAGACACCAGCTCTGCTACAGCTTCTTGAATAAGCAGCAACTGAGGTACAGAAGCACTCACAGTCTCCCACACTGTCACAGCCACAGAAGTCAGAAACACAAGATTCATAGTACGGTATCGGGTTCACCTGTCAAAATACCAACAGATCTGTCACCAGAGATATATCAGCTGCACTTTGTTTTAATGACAGAAAAGGTTCTGAATGTCTGTCATGCACTGAAAGTTTGTGACAGACTGGGATTGTCATGAAGGAGCTATGATATTTTACAACAGGTAGTTTTCTATTTTCACCTGCCTGGAAGAACTGGACTCTATTTTCTCATTCTCATGTGTGTAATACTGCCACTTATGCTCAAAATGTCTTTCCAGTGTGACTTCTGCAGGACTGAACTACCTTGTTTTGGCTTAGCACAGCTATATAATGTGTGCACTCTAACTGAGAGGTAGTGGTGGAGTATAAAAGCAAATCCTGTTTCAACTGAACTTCATGTCTCGTGTGTTTTAACCTGTGCCAACATAGAGGTAATTAAGCCAAGTTTGTTTTTAAAATGACTTATTAAAGTGCACTGAAGCTTTGTATAGACATTCTAATTAATAATTAATATCCTTGTTTCTCATTAGATTAATTCAATTTGTGTCTAAAATAAACCTAATAATGAATCTCTTTAGATACTTTGAATTAACTTCCCCAAGTACGGTATGCAGTTTTGGACATCACAATACAAAAAAGACATTAAGCTATTAGAGAGCATCCACAAGAGGACCACGAGGATGGTGAAGGGTCTGGAGAGGAAGCCGTGTGAGGAGCTGCTGAGATCACTTGGTTTGTTCAGTCAGGAGAAGAGGAGACTGAGGAGAGACGTCACTGGAATCTTCAACATCCTCATGATGGAAAGCAGTGGGACAAGTAATGATCTGCTCATTCTCATCCTGTCCAGTGACTGGATGCGAGGAAACAGCATGAAGCTGATTGAGGGGAGGTTTAGGTTGGGTATCAGGAAAACGTTTTTCACCCAGTCCTGGAACAGGCTCCCCAGAGGAGTAGTCACAGCACCAAGTCTGTCTGAGTTCAAGAAGCATTTAGACAATGTTCTCAGACACATGGGGCGATTCTTGGGGTGTCCTGTGCAGGGTCAGGAGTTGGACTCAGTGATCCTGATGGGTCCCTTCCAACTCAGCATATTCTATCATTCTATGAGGATCACCACACAAACAGACCTACTCTAACTTATCTCTAGATTTTACTAACATATGCCTAACTTTTTAATTCTGGTGGCCAGGTATTCCCCTCCTTATCTTCAGTTACTCAAAACAGGTACTGCCATTTCCTCAATACTGGCATAGCTGTATAGTGAGGTTTGGAGCGAGGTAGCCCTTGTACTCAAGGATCTATGTAGTAGCCTTTAACCGTAAAAACATTCATGCAAATGTACTGCCAAATAGCAACAAATACCTAGTGTGAAACTACTGAGGATGAGAGAACAGGATTACCTTACTGTGACAGGCTTCAAAGAGGTTGCTCTTAATGATGCTGCAGTGCTTCTGTCCCAAGGCAGCCTTGAAAGGCTGATCGGCACACAGGTCTGTCATGTTTATATTTGAGCAGGTGCTTGTTATTTTCCAGCTGTTTCCAAATTCCTGGATGCTCATCTCCATTGACTGCCCTCTGGTTGTAAAGTCATTCCTTGAGCGGCCATCAAAGTCCCCACAAAGACCACAGACTTTTCCCTGAGTGGTTTGTGTAGGCACAGTAAATGGTTGGGTTATTTGGAGTGCAGCCCACTCTTTGACAGAGATAAACCATAGAACAGGTCAAGGCAATATAGCTGCAAGTTTCTAAACAGACATCAGAAAATAGCTTAGGAAAAACTGGACTTCAAGTGACAAGAACACTCTGTCAGTGTGTTGCCAACACTGAGGAGTGTCCGGCTTTACTTTTAGCTCCAAATACTCTGGAGTGTTTCATACTGACTGAATAATGAACCAAAACATAAGATATGATCTGCTTGCTGCTTTTTCTTGACCACTAAACCAAACTCTTTTCCAAGCACTGCTTTCCAAACTGGGATTCTAGTTCTGGATGCAGAACTTTGAGTATGAAATCATAACTCTCAGTCCATCCCACACCTACCTGGAAAGATGGTGCCACATGAACAACAACAGTAGTCTTTTGATCCCACATGAAGTTCATCCCTTGATTTGTTTCAATCACAATATAACCTCCTCTGAGGTCCACTTTGTAATTTTTCTCAGCTCCTGTGTCAGTGGTGATCTCCTGAATTCTTCCTTCCAAGAGCCTTATTTCACTGCTCTGTGAAGGAACAGATACATTTTATGGAAGGAAATCGAGTAGAAAATTTAGTGTAACAACACTGGTATTGTCTCCTGTTCTTCATCTTATTTTTCTGTAGTATTCACACTGTATTGTGGTTTACTGCCAGACTTTTGAGCCACAGGCAGGACCCACTGAGTCTGAAGGGAAACATCTGCCCTTGCATGACAACCTCATGGACATAGAAACTGTCCTCATTCCAGATGAAATCTGTTCTGCTGGCACAGCAGCTCCTGAGCACACGGGCAACTGGGCATGCCAGAGCACCCCTTGCCTTGTTTCACTGCTTTGTTTCACCGCCCCCTTACTCCCCACTATGGGAGAAATCTCTTTTGTGTACACTTTGGGGAAATGCTAAGCCTGAGTTGGAGGGAAGAAACTGCCCTATGCTCAAACCATGGTATAGAAACATTCTCCTCTGAAAACTTCACCATTACTCCTATACCACTGACGTCACAGATACAAATACACACACACAAATGCACATACACAGAGTGCTGTTGACTCCTTGCATCTATCTCCTCACCTGCAGAAGTGTTCAGTCTTAACACCCAAAACCTAAATTTGTCTGCCTCTGCTTTCTGGCTGTTTGAATTCTATAGGTACTCTCTAGCAACAACTAAGTAGGAATAAAAGGGGATGATACGTTAATTTACACAAAATTAAGACTATAACTCCTTGGTTATAACCAATTCTAGACAAACCTCAAAAATCAATGTGATCTTTAGGGAGCAGATGGAGCGTGACTTCCCACAGGCATTGTTCTGAATTACAATCCGGAAGGTGCCAGCATCCCTGTTATTAGGGCAAAAATCCTTAGGAAAACAGATAACATTCTATTAGATCTTTTCAGGCAACTAGACCAGTCATAAACATTTTTAGGAGCCCTAAGCAAATGAGATTGTGTTTTGACTTCTATTATTTTGTCACTTCCTTATTCACCCAAACTCTGGGAATTTTAGAAGAATGTGGTAAAAGCTGACCTGGTTACAGGTTCATATTTCAGGATTTTCACAAGTGAAATCTAAGGGAAAATATGAGCTTTTCATAGCAGCAGTCCTGCCCAATAAAAAAGGAAAAATTATTTTTTCTTAAAACTAGCAAAGCCAACTGTAATTTGGGGATAACAAAACATCTCAATGAGTACTGTCTCATTACACGCAATTATTACACATGAGGTTCACACATTAACCTCTGCATGCTTCTGTCACAACAAAAATAATGACAGTCTTGGCCGGCTGAGAGAAACACTTTTCAACACCACATCAATTCCTTTCCCTTGCAGGTGCTGGAAGGACATCAGGAAAGGGCTGTCCAACCCAGGAGTCAATCATTTGGGATCACATAGTGCCCTCTTGTGTCACTTCTGGGGGTCAATATGCTGTTTTGTCTGGAAGATCTCACTATCTGCTCTGGGTGCAAGAGGAAGGCAGTAGGCACTGCTTATCAGTGTTAGTTATTTTGCATGGAAATGCCTTTCAGTTATTCAGATTGAAGACTACAGTGTAAACTCGGAAAAGCATATGGATAGGAAAGTGAAAAAAATTGATACCTGAGCTAGGATATAGTCACAGTCTCCCAGGAAATCAAACTTCTCCCCATCAAAGCTCATGTAATGCCCGTTTCCATACACTGTGCAGGTTCCCTTGCAGGGTTTGTCTGTGCAATTCCACTGCCTTTTGTTACAGGTGCTGGGAGGCAAAATGCAAAGAATCAGGATGTTTGTATGAAAAGTGGGTTTTCCTTAACCCCAAGGAGGGACAGAATAAATAAAATGTTTAGGTTTTGCAGTGTTTCGAAGAAAGCAATCATTCCACACTCTTCCAGCCGTTCCTTCTCAACTGTTCCGAGATCACGCCATGAGATGACATATTAATCACAAAGTTCATGTTTACTACCCAGACACATTTGAGTTTTGTCTGTTTTTATTCTGTATTTCCTTCAAATATATTTTAAATCACTTAGTTCTGGCAGCAGACAGTGGGGATGTAGGAGACATATTCAAGGTGAAGAACTGGATATTTTAACTATCTCTGAATATTAATCTTTGAGGGACCTTGTGGTCAGTTCTGTTCCTGAACTACAGTGGTGTGAACAAATATTAGCTGTCTTCCCTTGTTATGTTGGGTCTGGCTGAGATGGAGAAAGTTTTTTCCCACAGCAGCCCTCATGGTGCTGTGCTTTGCCTTGGCACCTAGAAACGTATTGGTAACACCGCAGTGTTTTGGCTATTGCTGCACAGTGCTGGCACAGCATCAAGGCTGTCTCTCCAGCATCTCCTCCTACCAGTGGGCAAGGCCTTGTGAGGGGGCTGAGACAGGACAGCTGTCCCAAACTATCCAAATTGATATTCCAAACCAAGTGATGTCTGCTCAGCAAGAAAAAGCTAAGAGAATGGCGTGGTGTGGGAGGGAGGGCAGCCGTTTGTTCTTATGATATTTGTTTTCTGGAGCAACTGTTACATATCCTGAAGCTCTATTTCCTGGGAAATGGCTGGACATCACCTGCTGATGGGAAGTAGGGAATAAATATTTTGTTTTCCTTTGCTTCTGCACACAGACTTTGGTTTTGTTTTATTAAACACTCTATCTTGATCCATGAGTTTTTTCCATTTAATTTTCTCTTCAACCTTGTCCTGCTGAGGAGGGTAGTGACAGAGCATGTAGGTGGGCATCTGATGTCCAGCTAAGGTCAACCCACCACACCTTGACAAACCTTACCTCTAGTTCAGGGGGACCCCAGGCAAAAAATTTTAGTTGTTATACCCTTGACAGAGAGACAGCATTTTTTTCCCATATGTGTACTGATCTCATAGGAAAACAAAGCCCTCACTGAAATAAAGCTTCTTAATGTCTCTGTGATAGCAACAACTGCTTACCAGGCTTTGACCTCACACGTCGGACTTGATTGCCTATACTTGGTGATTAGACCAAAGTACTTCCTCTTGGCAGAACTACAGAGTCTCATCCTCACTAAATAATGGATAAGGATTCAAAGCATTTTACCCACCGTGATCAGTAATAACAGTGATATCTATGGCAGCATTATACCAGAAATTGAAGCAACTAGAGCATTATTTGTCTTGAGAACCCTGCACTTGGAAGCACTGCAAGTCATGAGGATAGAACATTGCAATTCCTCACTTGTCTAAGTTCAAACCTTTTCTAGAGTTCAACTGTGCCCAACAGACACAGATGCAATTCCCCCTTATTGAATGAGCAAACACAGACCAGCCAGGGTAAGGCTGGTACTTCTGAAACTGATGTGAAAGCAGAAAATGATAGAGATAGTTTGACAGATCTTGATACTTGTTTGCCCCAAGTGCAGGCTCATATAGCACATTGCAGAGAAATATTTCCCCTTTTAACAAGAAGCCTGATGGCTCTAATGATGAAGAGGAAGGCTCCAAAGTACATCCTGCCTGTGGGTACATGATGCACTGACAATTTTAACATACATTGTTATAAAACAAGACTCCCTGGGATAACATAACATACCATGTGTTGCAGTCCACTTTGATGGTTTCCCCAGGTTTATAAAAATGTCCTCCATGGACACACGGGCATTGATCTTTGGGAATACATCCTCCATTGCCATCCAATACCAGCCCATCAGGACACATGCAGCCAGAAACACATTCTGTGACATACTGCACATTTAAAGATACAACAGAAGTCAGTTCCTTAATGCGCAGAAAGAAAGGGGAACCAGCAGAGGTGCTAGCTCTGGATGCCAAATTTTTGGATTTTTAAAAAAGATTCCATAACGATAAGCTAGTGACAATCAAGCTACAAGTATCACAGCTACATTGTTAGCTATAGCTGCTGTGTTATCAGTAAAGCAGCTGGTCTGTGAGCAGCAGAACCTGTTACCATCAGTGTTGGTTAAGGTCAAGGCTACACGCCCAGTCATGTTGTCTGTGTTTCTGCCAGGAGGTGAAGTCCTTACACAGTGCATGTCCTGTGTCTTGCAGCTTTTCTGACACTCTGATCCAATCGCACCGGGACCTGCAGAGCTGCAGTTGAAGTAAAACATTGGAGCTGGGCAATCTATAGCAGGAAGAAAACATTTTAAGAAGGTGATTTAGAGAAAGCAATAAGGATGCCATCAGCAATTGTAAAACTAACCAAAGCGTTTCAGAGGGCAGCATGTGTCCTTATTTAAGGTTTCTAATGGCTTTTCCTTCTGTCCAATAACAGTACAGGGAGAAGAAGGCAGGTAACTTCAAAGATTTGGAAAGTATTCTCATATTTCAAAGAATCCAGTGAGGATGGTAGCATTTTACAAAGACAAATATCAAAACCCAGCACATTTCATGGAGAATGGAAAAAAATGTGCAGAAGACCAAATGTTAGATAAAGTGCAAGATAACACAGAAAAACATTTTAAATACTAGCTGACACCGTAGAGCCATTATTTAACAAAATCTCACCTTTTACCAGAACAGTTTCTCCAATGCAGTCCAATCTTCCTTGAATGCATTTGCTGAAGAGATTCCACAAAATGAAACACATCAGTTCTTTGCACATTTCTGCCTCACTAGAGAAAAACGCACTGCAAAGCTTCACTAGTCACATGAATAACAAATTCCTATCAAAACGAATATTTGGTACAGCTATCAGTTTCACAGACATGAATTACCATCCCCTGAAGGAAGATTAAGAGACCTCACTCATAAATACTCTTTCTTCATCTGCCACTGGTTTACTGTGTGTTTTCCCTAAATCAAGCATTTATTTTCCACTCCATGAGATTAGATTAACCTTTCTTAAATAAGAGACCTCTTAAATTGCTAAAAGAATATGTGTTTACAAAATAGTCTAGAATCCTCAGCTGGAAGACAGAGAGAGAGAGAGAGAAAATATATAAGCATCTAAAGATAATGAAACAACCTTCCCCTGATATTTGTTTGCATTACTGCCCTAAAGTGGTTGAAAAGGAGAAAATGACAATGGTTTTTCACTGCAGATGCAAATTAGTTATGCTATTTTTAATAATTTTTAAAAAAATTTCTGTGTCTTTTTTTTTAAAAAAAATCAGGTTGGTTTTTTTTTTCCCTGTACCATTTTTGTTTTTTTAAATAGTCTGCAATATGTTGTATTGGAGGCTGGTTTTCACTTTGATTTTTCATTTCAAAGCCCGAAACCCCCCCAAGCCCTCTGTCTTCCAGAAAACTTGCTCCCACTGTATGGACACCTTTTACACAACAATGAACTTTGCATAGAGATAGATTACGAATACTGCTCTACTTAACATGCTTTCAGGTTCCTGCCTGCCTTTGCTGTGGCTGCGTTTCCTGCCAGGGGAATATTTGCTTTGGTACAATCTAGGAGAAATTAGTCAATACTCCTTACTGTAAAATGATGCCCTTCATGGACTGGAGCAGAGCCTTCCCCAGCGAGCCCTGATGTCCCCAGGCAGGCAGCAGCCCTTGTGCCACCGGAGCCGCTTACCACATCAGCTTGTCCTCTTGGAAGGAGTTGCCGGGCTGAACAATCTTGCCTTTGTAGTAGCAGGGACAGTCACCTGGAGGTACACACTGCTCTTCATCGTTCAGGTAGGTCCCTTCAGGGCAACCACAGCCCTCCAGAGGAGGGATCTGAACTTTGCACAGCAGGTCAGGTTCATCCAGCGAGCGGCAAGACTGGTTGCAGTGCTGCACACTATAGTTATAAACCATAGTCTCAGGACACTCCTCAGAGGGATCTTGGCAAAAGAAATAAAAGGGATGTATGGCCTTCTTTGTGCAATCATCTCTCATGCTGTTAATGTGGCTTTCTGCACATTGGTAACCACAAACATGCTTTTTTCTAACCAGAAGGTCATATCTCCCAGTGTCCAGGGGAAAGTCTGCTTACGTAGCCTGAACTATATGACACTGCATATTGAAATAATCAATATGGGTATATCTTTTGTAATTTGAACAAGAACCAAAACCAGTAATTTCTCCCTTGTCCTTGTAGTTAAAAATTAGTTTTCTGACCTTTACTAATAATTTCTTTGCCTGGTAATAACTTAAGAAATGGGCATATTTTGTAAGAGGCAAATTTTGTTGTTAAATAGGCAGTGACAAGAAATTTGCTAAACATTTGATGCTGCAACAAAAGTGTGTTTCAATTCTCATAGATGTCTTAATGAAAACTCTTGTTGTCATCCTCTGAGAACATGAGAAATGACAATTTCTAAGACTTCTGGGTGGACCAAAGAATTAAATGTCAAAATCTAAAGAGCTTGACTAACCTTGTAAGAAAGTGGTTTTCAAGGAAGTCTAGCATCCAGATTCCTTTGAAATGCAATGAGAACTGGAGATCTAGTCATCTTGGTCATCTTTCTAAGTCACATACGCAGATTTAACCCCACAGCTCTTTTTCAGATATATCAGATGGTAGGCAACTGTGCTGATCAACTTTGCAGCAATGCTAACAACATATGGGCAATATGTTTCATGCTTAAACAAAGCTCTGCATGGTTTTCCAGTCCGTGACCACAGTACACTCTCTTAGATTACTCAGTGTGCTAGGCTTCTGTAGACATTCATAACCAGCACCTCTACCAAGAGAAACCATTTGGTTTTCTGGCCCTAGCTGGAGCAAACACAATATCCCATGTATAAATTGGGCAAGTCATATTCTCCTACTTTATAGGCATTCTTTTTGGATGCAGCAATTGGTATTTGTAAATCAAAATAGGCCAAATTAGAAAGGTATTAAAAATTATGTTAAACATGAATTTACATCTGTCTCAATTGGTAGCTGTTAATGCAATAATGTGCTTACTTTCTCCCTTTAATTTTTTTTGCGGAGGGAAAATGGTCTCTTTTGATAAAGCAAGATCTTGTAAGAGAAAGATTATTTTGTTATAGTACTCAGGGTCACAGCTTTGCCATCTTAGATTACATACATAACAACTGGAGGCATGAATGCAAAGAACATGAGCATACCAAGGATATCTTCAAGCCAGCTTGCACAAGGAGCACTAGAAAAGCAGTGCTATGACTAGCAAAGACAACAAACCCCAGTGGTCTGCTGGGTAACCAGCAACTCAAGTAGTGGTTTGTGCTTCTGGTGAAGATTTTGTAAGATGCATGCACAGCCAGCAGTTAGCTAGCAGGATTTCCTTATTTCATACACTCCTACCTAGTGCAATGGAGACATCCACTTGGATATAACCTGCCTTGGATGCTGCCTGAAGCACAGCAGAACAGACACAGCTGCAGCAGTCAGAAGAGCCTTTCCAACCCCCACACTGGAACAGAACACTGAGAGTGACTGTTGTGGCTCATTTATTCTTTCACTCAGGAACAGTGCAACCTTCACTCTTATCACAGGCATGTTCCCAAAAGATTGTTTCTGCTTAAATAAGGCCTAAAATTATTGTGCCAAATGATTAAGCCATTAGCATTCTTTCCCAAGGCTAGTGCACTGTTTGAGTCAGTATTATCTACTGTGCCTTAAGTCCACAGATTTCAGCCAAACCCGTGCTGCAAACCTGTCTTGATTTGCCATAAAAAATGTCAGTAATTCTGTGTTGGGAACAGAGCTTTCAATAAACAGTGGCTGTGTCTAGTACATAAATCTGCATGCTTCTAGGACAATTTAATGTGTGCTACACTGTGTTCCTTTGAATAATTTCAGCACAGGTTTGTGAAATTGTTCTTACCGCAATTTTAAATGCCTTTGACAACACATCACACCAGTTACACTGCTAGTCTCTATTAAATATCCCAGCTAGCCTCTAAGTCAGGCAATTAAATAGATCATAGCTGCATCAGAGTTGCATAAACAGAACTCGTATGTTTTCCATTCAGATGTGCTATTACTCAAGAAACCCATACATCTATTTTCTTGTTGAGAGAGGCAAATCTCACTTGAACTATCCGACTATCATTGAAAACCTGGAAATGTTGAAGTGGGATTTTTGAGTTTAATTCTCAGCTCAGCAGTGCCAAAAGAAAATATATACCTATATGGACTCTGGAATCAGGATTTAGTAACAATGCCTATGTCCAAGAAATTTTTGTTCATTTGTTAGATAGTCCTGAGCTGAAACTGCCTTCAAACACTTTCATATTCTCAGATATCAGCAACATATATTTACTAAGAAACACTACTATTTTACTGTAACATGGGAAAATGGATAATGAGAGTGGTATTTTTTGTACGGGGAATGTTTGAGACAAGAGGGCTGAATGTAGGTATCAGAAATTAAATTACAATAGGGAAGCCCATGTGTTCAAAAGTAACCCAATTGCTACCTAAACCTAAACTGAAACTAAGCCTAGCTCCTGTTTTGATTTGATTAATATGTCTTATACTGTTTTGCTTCTCTGAGTATGAATTCACCCAGTATTTTACACAAGTAATATGCATCATAAGAGTATGAAGCAGCCACGAACTGACTTTGGCAGACAGAAGAATTGTATAGAATATGTGCTTATTTTACTCTTCAAAGACTCTCTAACTCGATGACTAAGCACAAAAGACAGTGACTGACACAAATTGGGCTCTCCTGAAGCTGTTCTCCCCAGGTATTCTAGGACACATACCACAGATGCCCTGCCTCCAGCCCTTCAGGATCACACCTGCTGATGCACAGTCTCTGGAGTAAGTAGAGAGCACGCTACACAGTGCAACTTCACTCTTCTCGGCATTACAGGTGTCATACATGCATTTCTAAAGGACAGAAAAGGATATAAGTATTATTATGTGCAGCTCATAGGATAAGCAGGGAAACATACAGCAGTTCACAAGGTAGTCAACAAATTTTTTTAAAAAAAGTATTATTAACAATGAAACTTAATATCTCTTAGAGTAAACATATGCTAATGAAATACTGCAAACCTGAGAAATAACAAAACAATGACAGAAACTGTAATGACAGTATGTCCAACACTCATGAAGAAATGAATAATGAGAAAGATAAGAGCACCTATAATTCACTAAAACACTAACAAATGTCTATACCAGTCTCTCATGAGGATGTAAAATCTAGGACATGTCAAAAGATGTCATCTTAAAATATACTTAACTGAAAATATTGCACAGTGATGACTGGCACTTGTGTATCTATGTAGTGTGGAGATAAGATATACCCAATTGCATGACAGGTGCAACAGAAGATCATTCAATAGGGAGTCTTATGTAATGACATTTAAAAAACTAGTTATGGAAGTATAAATGGGATTTGAAACTTGAGTTCTTCTAATTGCATGGCTGGACAAAAGAACACAGATTCAGCTAGTCACTCAAGAGCAGTAGGATCACGCTGCATAGACGATTATCCTGCCATTGCTGATGCTGTGCAAACTGCTTTCATGAATCATAGTTAAAAATCTGATGAGATCAGAAGGAGTAACAGATATATCCGTAAGCAACTAGGTATGAGTCTTCCTTAATTAAAAATTGCAAATTCCTATTTTATTTATAGTTTACATGAATTCTCAAGTAGAGATGTTTTCCTCTGGGAGAAGTAAAGCATAAGCTGTATTTGTAAAGGTACCTGAAGGCATCATAAATTTTAGGTAAAATTTCAGGCTCAGATAATTTCTCAGTAAGTTGTATGACACACACCCCCCTACATGGACTTTATGTGGTTTTGCAGAAACTTCTTTTCAATTCACATAAATGTGGCAGCTCTCTAGCCCAGGCAGCTCCCTCAACATCATTATGGAGCTGCACACCCAGAGTGCATAGGGGCAGCTTTACGAATTCTGAGCACGAGGAGACTAACACAATTTCATGGTAAAAAATAAGATATAAACAATGTGAATATAGTGTATATTCTCTCCCAAGATGTGGACTTTAAACCAAGTCAGAGGGAATCCAAGTGGCTGGAAAAACCCTCAGTTCAGTTCTGCAGAGAAACACTGATAATTGATTTTCAAAGAATGAACAGTTTTTGCTCTTTGAAACTTCGAAATCTTGAACTCATTTATTTTTATTTTGCTTCTGTGTCATGCAACAGATGTCAGTCATGACAGTCACTTAATTGTTTTTTCAAGGTTGTAGCCAAAAAAGGCCCATCTTATCTTGCATAAACTCTCATTTTGTTATTTTTTTCTACTCAGCATCAACTTCTTTGGGAGCCAGCACTATTGTAACCTATTTCACTCCCCTAGGCCAGGCCACCTTCTTGGCAGATCCGTCCCGGACTCGATCAAATGACCCATTTAGACCAGTTCCTTACCTTGATGTACACAGAAGGGTCTACAACAGAATGGCAGGCAGCAAACACACTGCTTGTATTAGACAGAAGAGCACACCAGTGCTGGGCAAATTTTTCTGAGGTGGGAAAAAATATTGTCCATAGTCACTTAAACTGCATTATTATCTGAATCAGTATTCTTTTCTGGTACCACATACAAGTAGAACAACCTGAAGCGTTAGATAATGCTGGATGGAAATACAAGTCAATAACATGTCAAGGTGATAAGCACAGTCAGATGGGTGACCAGCCATCTTCCTAAAGGGAAGGTTTCACCTTCCAAGTACTAACATTATTATTGCAGCTGGGTTTGCAGAACATCTACCCAACCTCCCCATTTTCATTTTCCACCAAACTTCCCTAATTCTTTATGGTCAGGTAATTTTTTGTAGTCAAGCAATAACATCAAGCATGTACTAATGAGTGAGCTGCTTGTCTATGAGCTGTAGCTTTAATTACATGTGACAACACCTAGGAGAGCACAGTCTGAACCCTACGTATATCCAGATCCAGTCAAAGTGAGAAATCAGACAGGGCACCTAGCACAGTACAATGCTTGCCTAAGTCAGTATTGCTGATCACTTCTTCCTCTTGACTTCAGCACAGCTGTAACAACCTAGATTGGACAAAATACTTGCCCAAATATTGACAAGAAAGTATACTCTGCCTGAAACCTAAATTGCTCTCACTGATGCTGTGTGTGCTTTTCAAGTCATCTAAGAAGAAGGTGTTGGCTCTTTTTCTTCCACGGTGCCATTTCTTGTTTTAAAAGCAGTGCTGTGATCTTAAAGACCTGCAAAGCCCAATGTGTCCTCTCTAGTAGCAGCCTCAAAGGCAGCGAGTTTTTGATCTTTATGGAATTTTTAAAGCTTTTTTGATTATCGTGTGAAAATTATTTAGCACTGATAAATCAGGGATGAAAAGCCTGGTACCTTTATCCACACTGTTTGAACAAGGATCTTCAAAGCTGTCCTCAACATCAAAGCAGCTGGCCCTAGTTTTCCAAGAGTTACCAAAAGCAGACGCTGAGTCCTCCACAGCTCCAGTGGCTGTTCTGAAGTCATCAGTCTGGATGTTATTGAAATTGCCACAAAGACCTTGCGTGGGAGGGAAAAAAACCCAAAGGCAAACAAAAGAAGAAATCACTACATGCACAGAAAAAGGAATGGCTTCTAAATGAACACCCTTAGCTCTATAATGGACCTGGCCTGAGAGCAACTCATTTTCCTTCAGAGACTTCCTGATGCTCCCGCAAATCGGACAGGACCCTGTCTCTGCAGTGTAATTATTATTTTTCTTCATTACAGTAGCACTTAGTAATAGCACAGAGATTGGAAGCTGCTTAAATGTGCTTCTGTAAACACTGGCAGACAGAAAAGTATCTTCCCCAAAGGTTTATAAGCAAAGAGAATGGCAAAAGAAAAACAAAATGGGTCTGAAAGACAGATGTAATTGCATTTCACAGACAGGAAATAGAAGCACAAAAAGCTTAAATTACGTAAGCAGGAAATTGGTGGCAAAACCAAGTACATTGTCTGCATTTCACAAGTCTAATGAAAGCCTTTATAAACAGGTAAAGTCTAAAAGACCCGCATACATGAAACATCACAAAAATTACCTAATTTTCTTCAGCAAATTGAAGGATTTAGCCCATGTTTTGTTTCAGGAAAACTATCGATCTAACCAGCAGTTCTAACATACCAAAGTCAATATAAAATCAAATATTTTGTTCACTTAAAGTGATAGACAAGCAGCTGTAACTCAGTTTAAGAGAAAACTGAAAGAAGATGATGCATCCTACCAGATGTACGATTCTGAAAAGAATGATCAACTGTTATGGAGAGCTGCATTATAGGTTTCATTTGCACTCGGATCTGTACTCCAGCTGAGCTCAAGATTTTGGTGAAAAATGTAGATTGTCTGAAGATGGTAATGCCATCTAAAGAAAAAAGGAAAAAAAGGAAAACTTGAATGCACTTGCAAATATTTATGAAGCTGCATGAACAGAAATATCAATTTACCAGTGCATCCAATGTAACACAGGAATTCCCAGGGAGTCTCAGACCTAGTATCTACCTAACAATGAGTAGGATCCTGTTCTTTCCAAAGAAAGGAGCAAGAATCCCTCTGCAAATAGATGTAGGCTACTGTGGGGAAGGGGTAGACGTGAAGAAGGGCATTTACCTTTGCTTACTGGCAGCTTCACAATGAAATTGTTCATGTAGATATTTCCACAGGAGCATATTTTAATAGTCTGTAGGGAAAAAGAAAAAAGCCCACAGTGGTGAATGCATGTGGCATGACAGACAACAACAACCTGACAAACTTCATTAAGCATTAAAGAGTAGTGTCTTCAAAACTTGATCGCCTCTGGGGCTGGTGTAACTCAGTGTCCACACACTATAAAATAATGTAGAGAAAATCTGTAGGCCATAAAAAGACATGAAAAACCCTCTCTATAAGCAACAGCTTTGGTTGAATGCTCTTATGCACCTAAAATGTGAGCCATCGTTTTGAGAACTGCAAGTGAGATGTTCTTTGTAGGTTTGGATCCATCTCATTGGAAATGTAACATATGCAAAATGAGAGCCCTCTGACTCAAACTCCCTCAGTAGTCAGTGGAGGGAGACAGGCCCCTTAAAGGAACACCTCATACCTGAGGCAGGCTCACTTGTCTGTTTGTGGGGTTTATACTCTCATGTGAGGCCCAGGCAACTCAACACACCAATATGATGATCAAGAGTAGCCAATTTATTAATTACATACTAAACCTTTCATAATATTCTTCTCCTGCAAACACACACAGAGGCTACATGTCATTTGCTAAGCACACTTGTCTGTCAATTCCAAACCATCTTCTGATAGGTGGTCACCATCTCCCCTCATGCTGGCAAGTCCCAAAACATACTCTTGTTTTCTACAGTTGTTTTTCTCTCTCTTCAGCTTTCTCAGGCCTGCTACAAGGATAATTTTTAGACATCTACCTCTAAAGTAACTGAAAAAGTCAGAATCCAAAATAACTAGAAAGGAAATAACTCTAATAGAACAAGCCCAACAAATACTAGCACCTCATCATCTGCTGGTACTAATCTTCCAGTCTCAGGACAGCAACAGACCATAATGAATCCATTGTGTAAGAGAAATGTCGTATTTGAACCTGGAATAAAGTGACTTATTATGTGTCATCAATTACTAAAGGCAACTACTCACAGTTTTTCCTAGTGTGACTAACACATTCTTTAAGCAAGTCATTGTCTTTGATGTCCCACACTGAATGATCTCTCCAATCACCACAATTGTGTCATCAGTGTTCTGAAAACACACGAAAAGAGAGATGTGCAGACGTTGTTACAGTAGGGGAGCTAGAAGAGGAAAAAGGGTCTCTGAAAGCCTAAGATGGAATAATGAAAGAATAGGGGTATTTGGTCTCTAACTGCAAACTCTGTATTTCATTGGCAAAATCAGTAATACTCTCTAACTTTCCTCTGCGCTCTGTTTCCTTGCTATGGGCCTGTGTGGATCTCATATTTGCAGACGGTCATATTCAACCTTTTTGCGGAAAATTTTGCTCATCCGCTTCCTTTTGACAATCACATATAAAGAAAACTTGAGGAGAAATGCTTAAATCTACACTAATATATCCATTAAGAAAATTATTTCATTTTTTAAAAAAAAGTCCCATGTGATGGGTTTGATAAACTCCAAAAAACTCAGATGAAGGCCTTAGCATAGTTAGGCCAAATTCAGTAAGCCTCAGTTTTGGGCCATAGGGCTTCCCGTAGATTTAGAGGGGCTAAGTAACCAACGAGGTATTTCATATCATCCGACGTCAAGACGACTATAAATTCAGTGAAAAGGTAACTTCCCCCCCCTTTTCTCTCCTCGTGGCAGTGCCGTGAGACGGCACGCTGTTGCGGCTCTGAGCGACAGGCCTCACTGCTCCTCTGCCGAGATATCCATATCGCTCTCGGTCTTTGGGAAGTAAAGGCTTTTTAGGTTGGGGTTGCTCTTTCCCTCTCCTTGCTGGGGTGTTTTTCTTGGGGTTCTGGGTGGTGGAGTTTGTGTGTTGTTGGGAGAGAAGCTTGGGGTAGAGTTATTGGTAGGTTTTCTTTATATTTGTACATATATATGTTATAAATTCTGGGTAAATACATATATATATATGTATCAGTTTTAAGGTTTTTTTTTCCTCACTCCTTTGCTGGGACTCTGCGCGGCTCGTGAGGGGCTTGGCATTTTGCCAAACTGAAACATCCCACTGTAAAACTTTGAAGCTAAGCATCGGCAATTGACATGCAACCCGTTGAAAATTGGAAAATTTATGGGGTCTAAGATGGAGTACGTGTGGAAGTGCTCTGCTGGATTGGTGTCATTTAATCAAATTAAGTCACAAAAAGCTCCACTGCAGTTTAATGCTTCATGCTACTCAAGAGGTTTAGGAGTGAGACGGGAGACTGCTCATACCTTAACCAGGACATAATGACAGTTGCCATGAAAATTGAATCTCTTGTTATCGAATGTTGTTACATGGAATCCCCCGTCTATGTGGCAGCTTCCTGAGCAGGGCAGAGAGACACAGCTCCAGTGGCCTCCTTTGCAAGTACTGTGCAAAACCCAAGAAACAGCAGTTAGAACAAACATAGCTCCAAGGGAGCAGAGGTGTATGCCGTTTGAATCTGCACAGATGCACACTCTTTGCCTTTTTGCCTTGTTATTTACCTTATTAAAGCAGGAAGACTTTATATTAGGCCCTTAGACTGTGAAGGTTGAACACCTCTCAATGAGACAGTGAAGAGAGTGAACTGCACTGGGCTTTGAACTACCGTCCTCAGAGCGGTGCTGAGATGGTCAAGCAAGGGATGTTTTTCAGGGCATACATGGTTTACTTGACTTCTTAAGGAAAGAACTCCTTCAAACAGGATCTTCGAATGTTTTGTGCCACTGATGCAACTGTTCAGAAAGTTGCTGATGCAATGTTTCAGCAGCTAATTGTGGAGGACTTGAGATAATGAGAAGTTATAGGTTTTACACCTGAGCACACAAGAGGAAAACTGTCCCACCACAGGCTTGGAGAGGAGTAGGGAAGGATGGGGCTAGATGGGAACTACCCAAAGCTTGTTAAGTTCAGTTGCTCAAAATTGCAGGAAATAATAATCCAAAAGGATTTGCAGAACATCTGGTTTACCCCATCATGCATCACAAAGCATTTAATTCCTGCTTAAAGTAAGTGTCAGACCTCTGGTCAAGAAATGATGCTGTGTCACAGGAGCTCAAATACCACATACAACTGTTCGTTCACTAGAGGGGTATCAGAGAGAGAAAGAAAACCGTTTTGAGAATAATATACCTAAGGTTGTCTCAACTTTCACTAGTGCAGAATGGAGATGGGTTAAAGCTACCAGCTTTTTTCTAAATCAAATCATTCTCAAGGATCAGGGCTTTTGAGATCCAGAACTTTAAACAGCCTTTATCGATCCAGAGGTGGTTGGAAAGGTCACTTATTAACTTCTCGTCTCACTCTAGTGGCCAATGCCTTTGAATTAATCAGCAAAGAATCTCATTTTTCTGCATTCTGAAATCTTGAGCTCAGTTTTTGCAACCAGTTTCAATTGAGGGTGGTAACAACTATGTGAGGTTGAGGACTACCTCCAAGTTGTCCTGTACTGTTGAAATTCAGACCCAAGTTTTGCACTGTTATTTAAGACAGATGGCAGGGGAAAAAAAAAAAGGAGGTGGGGGGGGGGGGGGGGGCGGGGGGCGGGGGGAAGGTGAAAAGTACAAAATGCAAC
>JAWWEU010000158.1:17281161-17313289 GCA_035583155.1 Acropternis orthonyx
CCCCCCCCCCCCCCCCCCCCCCCCCCCCCCCCCCCCCCCCCCCCCCCCCCCCCCCCCCCCCCCCCCCCCCGGCACGGTGAAAAGTACAAAATGCAACTCATCAATGCTCAGAAATAAATATTTCTGCCTTGTTAGTGCAATCAGGATCACAACAGTACCAGTTTTGGCAGGGAGTGGAGTAAGTTCCTCCAGATGAGTAGACTTTGCCTTGAAACATACAGGGGCAGCTGTCTCTGGGGATGCACTTCTTGCCACTGAGGTCATCAAGGATAGTTCCTGTTCAGATATATTGGTTAGTTAATATTCCTTTGGTGATCTGGGAAGATCTGGGAAGATTAGAGTGAGGAAAAAACTCTGGAGTATTCAGCATTTCTTTAAATGAGTGGGATACTTTTTAAGGAAAACACCACATCAGGCCCTTTCAGATGAGATTAACAGATGGGAAATATTTCTTACTAGAGCTGAAACAAAAACATTACAGAACTAAAAGAATATTTACTGTTATGAAATTTTTCCACTGTCACAGGATTATCAAGTGCCAGATTGCCACGATGCGAGCCAGTTTCCATCCTTTTCTAATAGTGAATCTAACAGAAACCAGAAGCTCATCTTAGACTCTATTTCATGTGCAAATTTACACATGCACATACCTGGAAATGCACTTATGTAATGTGTCACTTAAACTACATCAAGATTTAGTCTCATAGCAGGGAGGCACCTCACCAGACATCTGCATTCTTACTGTCTGGAGAACACCTCTCCTCTCTCTACATGTGCACAATTTGTTTTTTCTGTCTAGTCCTTAGAAATCTTTCCCTGTCCTCCTCCAGTGTCAGGATCTTGAATCTCTAGAGATCTGCTTCTTCCAAGTAAAAGGTTTTTGAATTATACTGGAAGAAACATTTCATTTGTTGTGTAAAATGTTTAAGAAAGGGAACAACCTCCCTCTTTGTCCCCTCATGTGTGTGATCACTGGGAGAAGTGAACTGCCTTACCAGGAGGACAGAAGCAGCCATCTGTACATGGGGCTTTACAAATCTTGCTCCTTTCTGGATCTGCGCAGGTATCAGCACAGGAGTTTCCACATTCCATGTACTCCATGTTGTTTGGGCATTCCTGATCTGCAAGACCGAGTGAAAATGGAGTATGTTAATGATGTACTTATAAGATCGCTCAAATCATTCTATCACTACCTGACTCCTTCTTCCTCCTTTCCTCCATATCTTGTTTGCAAGACCTTCTATCCAGATATGTCATGTTTATTTAACCTCTAAAAGAACTTTTTATGGCCACTTTATCTTTAGACAAAACAGTACTACTGGGAAATATGAGCTATTTTACATTATCTTACTAGGTCAAGGTTGGCTGAAGTAATAATACAAGCAGAGAAGACCAGAATCATTTATGGAATGATAACAGTTATTTTTGCCTGAAGCATCAGTCATTGCAGCCCCCCCAGCAGCAGTTTGGGTGAACTAGCTGTAGCCTTGCCCCTGGATTTTCAGTGATTTCCTGCTCGGTAGCTGGACCACTGGGTATGAAAGCAGAGGATAAGCTAAGCACAAACATACTATGTTTCCCAGTAAGTACTTCTGTCTAGTTGTCAACACTTGAAATAAGGCTATTTATGAGTTAATTGTGCCTGGTAAAATTAAAAAAAAAAAATTGGAGAAAACTTAGTCGTAAGAAGGAAGGAGGCAATGTCAAGCTATTGTTCTAATTTAAGAGGCTAAATCAAGTTAAATTGCTAGAAGCTTTTCCACTAACAAGGTTTCTGCCAAACTACTTCTACAGATTGATTCGCAGTAGTTAACAGAGCTCCTAGCTTTGCCCCACTGGTATCAGAATGCTTGCATAAATGTCTAACCTGAAAGAAATCTCCAGAGCAGTAGTTACTTACAGCAGAGTTCTTTGGTTCTCCATTCCCCGGGGTCTCCCCTCTTCAGCACACAGTCTCGAGAGTACTGGTTTAAAGTGCTGCAGATGCAGCTGGAAACCAGATCAGAGTGAGAAGAGTTCACTGCACAGTGGCACATATCTTCAACACAGGTCTCTATGTAGTCGTCAAATGCGACCACCTTGGGGCAGTTTCCAAAACGGGACATAATTTTCTTGCATCCTTTTTTCTGTAAAAGAAAAATGAAAAAGAAGGGAAAGAAAAGCAAAACCCGACATTTTACCACTATTCAGGCTTATGGGTATGCACGCAAGTTTTGATGATACAATTCCAGCAGGGTCATAGGATAATTCAAATTGGAAAGGACCTCAGGAGATTATCCAGTCTAACTTTTTGCCATGAAGTCCTTTTTCTTGGACTGGAAGCTGTCATTTAATTGCACATTCTCCCACTATTTCTTTACTACTATAATAGCATATTCTTTCAGCTATAAGATCAGATATTTGCTCAAATTCATGTGTAGAGTCCTGAAAAATTCAGTTCAGTGCACACTCTGTAATTAACACTTGTTTCAACACAGTCTCTTCAGCCCTGTAGTTCAGGAAGGTTTGTACTCCTTGGTCATACATACTTACATATATACTGCATCTATTGTCTTTCCTCCTAGGATGTCTTCCAGTGTGGTCATCTGGACTCACATCAGCACATTTTTGTGATGGATCCTCTACTTTGTGGAAGTTCCCAAACTGTCTCGGATGCACTTTATACCCTGCAAAATCCCCAGATGCGTCTCAGTAACTACCTGGAATTCTTTAGATCAGTTAATGGGCTAAAAAGATGCACTAAATCTTTGGACTTTCAGGTAGAATGCACTTCACCAAATACCCAAATTTAACCAGCATCCCTGTTATAGCAGATGACAGCCTGATATAACTTCTGTTGAGCTAGAGACAGGAGCCTGGCACACTTGTATCAGGGCCTGCTGTCAGCCTGGGCATTTCAAATCACGTGAGACCTTCTTATTGCATCCCATCACTTCCAAAGACTTCTGTTTGTTAAGGGTGTATTTGATCTTACAGAGTTCTGTATTTGCATGTATAATAGTCACACATTTTAACTTGCCTTCTACTATCAGAACCTAATATAAAGCCTTAGGTGTGTACATTTGTAATAACTGGAAATCTACTATTTTTTACAGGCTAGAGAAGATGGAAAGAGGGAACAGGAGGATGAGAGGCCCATAGTATATGTATGCAACCATTACATGAGCTAGAGGGGTGCCTTTTCCCAAAGCACTACCAGAAACTTGATCCTGGGTATGAGAAATCTTTCTGACAAAGTGTAAAATTTCATGGAGAATAGGCATGAATTGCCATTCTCTCCCCCTTTCCCCCCCCCAAATCTTTAATAGACTGATTTCTGACCAGATCTATTGTCCTATAATGACTCAGTCCCTTAACGATTAACTATTTCCACAAAAGCATTGCTTCCAAGTGCTTTACCATGAATGTTTTTGGAAACAGGAGGTCTTTTAAAGTTCAGGGCTCTTGGAGCCATGTGATTTTCCAAGGATCTCAATTGACATTAAAGAATATAAAGAAAAAAGTTACAAGAAGAGCTACTTCATGCAGATATGGGATTTTTCTTCCCGGTAAGAGGAAAGAATCTGCAGGTTATGACAAATTTTGAACCTTTACATGCAGTGGATCTTAGCCTGAACAGGTATACTGAATTCTGCCTACTAAGTCCAGAGAGAAGGATGTATTAGGAACAGAAGGGAAAAATATGAGGCCACATAGTCCCCAGGTGTGGGGACCTGTTATGTGTGGAACAAGATGCATATGAGAAGAATCTGATTTTCTTAGAGCAATGCTTCTCAGTAGAAAACTGCTTCTTCAGAAAAATTTGAGCTATCTTCGGTTTTTACCTATTGCCCTCGTGAAGTAAAGGGCACTAAAATGACTAAAATATATCCAAAACTTCATACAAAGCATGGAAATTACCCTCAAATCTATTACTACAAAGGATATTTTTAGTCAAATCTCAGGATTCTTTCTGAATGGCTGAGGTACATGACAATATTCTTCTGGTGACTTAAGAAGCCTGGGTATTACATGCACAGATCTTGTTATTACCTTGGTTTTAGTCCTGCAGTTAATATCTCAGGGTGCAGGTTTCTTTCCACTATACACCTGCTGTAGGATTGTATCCTCAGCTATTTGCAATATCTGAAGGTGTCAGTGGATGGCACCACAGTTTCTTCAAAGATGCTCAGTGACATCTTGTGATTTCTCTGATGCTTTCATTTCATTATAGAGGCAAAAATAATCACATGTAGAATGATTAAAATGGAAGAACAGAAAATGCACTTGTGCATTTCCTTAAAGTATGTTACGTTGCCACATTATAGCCAAGCAATCGATTTGGGTCAAAGAGGTTTGAGACTCTTGCAAGTTTGAAAACACCAGAGAAGCCTGAATCATCCCAGAACCTCTTGAAATACGTTTCCTGTATATGGAAATGTTCATGTGTCAGTCAGGAAATCTGAAACTCTGCAAAATGTAGAGATACCAAGTTTCATGACATGTATTAAGAGGTCTGTTCTGGGTAGAATATGCTGTATTTATGACCTACCATCCAAAATCAAATCATTCTTCTCACTGCCATCATAGTTCCCACATAGACCACATATTTTCTCTTTATATGTTTCTTCCAGGTCCAGCTACAAAAGAGGAAACAGAGAGTCCAAAGGATGTCCCCACATCACCAGCACATGCTAAAAAGTGGTTTGTGCAGAAATGCTCATTCTCAATTTGTAGCAGTCTCCTTTTCTTTTACAAACCTCTCATGAAATTTACCACAGACAGGTTGAATTCAAATGGGAAGATAATCCTCCAGCAACTGTCGTTCTCACCTACTAAAGAGCTAACTGAGGCATGCTGAATACCTGACTAATCCTTGGACCAGTGTCTCCCAGTATAGATACACTGGTATATAGACATTTTGTGCCTCTTGCATGGTACCACAGCTCCTCTCTGGGCAGTCAGATAACTGCGCTCTAATGCTGAATGCTGCAAAGAAGCAGCTTCTGGTTAGCTTTTAGCCATATCTAAGGGTTTTTCCAGTCTATAGGGTAAACGGAAAACTGTATGGCATTTCTAGGGATGGGTCTGCCCAGCATTACTTGTTTTGCCCAGACTCAGGGGAAATAAAGATCCAGATTACCATACTAGATAAAACTACAGCACCTAATGACTCCTACATGCTTGGCATCACTCAGGTCCACAAAAAAAAAAAAAAAGAGGGTGCTTTTTCTACAAGTATGTAACCCTAAAATTGTGTCCACTCTGCAGTCACGTACAGGTACTTTAATGTACATGTACATGTACTTTAATATTTTAGGTGTTAATTAGTACAGGGAAAGGGAGGAAGCAAATACTTCAATAAACCCAAATTTCATATTTTTTCTCTCTATTCACCTTTTACCCTCTCTCTCTGTCTCTCTGAACTGCAAAACATGGCACACAGCTTCCATTTAGTTAATCTCAGTCCTGATTGTGAAGGATAAGTGTTCACATACAAAAATGTAAATACACTATTGAAGAAGCGGATATTGCAGGGTAGATCTCTGGAGAGGAATCCCCACAACAGCATGGCTTTGGAATAAGAGAGGTCAAGGTCTGAACAAGGACACACAGATCAGTTTCCCACGCAAGATGTGCATGAGACAGGGGATAACTATCAAGTCAGAGCTGGAGGGACTATCTGTGTTGCAAACAGTGCCCCATGGAGCCAAAAAGGAACTACAGATGTGTTACATGCAGGGTTAACAGTGGCAACTTCTGTGACATAAAATCAGCTGAAAATTCCTAGGGGGTGTGACTTCCTGACCCTGACCTGTGAAACTATTACCTAGTTTGGTATTTCCCTATCAGTTTATGGATACAGTGATCCCTCCCCCCTGTAACTTTTTATATCTGCTTTTCATCACTGATGAGTTTCACCAGGAGAAAAACAACTAACTGGCTGTTCATACTAGGAGAGTGTCAGCCCAGTTCCACTTGAGTGTCAGGCCCAGCTTGGAAGTGACTTGGAAATAAGTACAGGTGTCCTCGATCAGGATGCTCTTCAAGCTGAAAGGCATGGGGATCCTAGAAATTGGAGGGAACAAAACAGATTGCATTGAAAAAAAGACTGATGAAATCCTCACAGAGAGATAGTAAAAAAAAACCCTAAAGTCAAAAGGAACTAAATAAGGTGTGGGAATACTCTTTTCAAGGTCAGCCTCCATCCACACAATGCATTACATTTAGGTGGGATCACATTGTCCACTGTGACATTTTACTAACCTTAATCCACAACACAATGTATTTTGGTCATTTGTTGTTACACTAGCCATTGAACTGATGACAAAGCAGCTCTGCTTGTTTACATATCCTAAGACCTAACCCAAAAGTTTATAAGGAACAAGAAGACAATATTGGGAAAATTGCTCTCCATATGAGGACACTGGATGTTATCATCCCTCCAGGATTTCCTTGACATTTGGGATTCAGAGAGATACAAAAAGATCTCTGTTCTGTTACTTATGTGCCGATGCAACTCAGACCTACACTAGATTTACATCTTACCAAGACAATTACTGTTCATTTTCCCACAGTCTGAAAAACTTAGAAATTGAGAAGGTAGCTAAAATTTAGAAGATTTTTTTTTTTTTTGTCCCTTTGATTTAGGACACACATATGGCCTTTGGTACTATAATTACAACTGAGTGATGGATGCTATTCTATATTTGGTTGTTTCTAGAAGGCTGTCAAGAGTGAGAAGACAGCCCATATGCTTGTAATTTTCTCTCCAACAAACTTATGAGGAGTTTTCCCAGGGTCAAAGATTGCCCTTGCCCTTCATAATTATGTGCTAGAAGCAGAACTCTGCACTTCTCATAATGACTGTCCTTAAAACTGTGCCCAACTTTCACCTACTGTAGCATATGACATTTTATTTATGGAGTATTTTTACCCTTCTGTTTGCAGTTCACTTTCTGGTTCACTTTGCATTAGGATTAGAGGTGTGGACTTTGACTTCTGAAAATTCTGGGTTTTTTATCAGAAGATCCTCAGGCAAGTTCTGATCTGCAAAGCAGTGCAATTTTCTAGACTAATCTGTCTGGAAACAGAAATTTTTCCTCAAAGGACCCTCTGTTCCTGAATAGTAGCATACAACAGTAGGGTTAGTACGACAGAAATAATGCTTTTAGAAGAAAAGAAAACACAAAGCTTCTACAAAATCTAAACCTTCTTAAAATAAAATGTCTAGGGTTATATACTTCCCTCCATCCCTGCCTCCCAAATCAAAGCAACATTAGGGAAACCTATACCTTCTGTTTTTATACCATACACGTTGCCCTTTGCTTAACTTGTTGGTGTTGATCCCTGGAAGATGTAGTTTAAATGCTTCTTGCCTCCCCCACCACTATTGGTTGGGCTCTTCACAAGACCTTATTCAAAGAGCTATGAACATCCCACACGCAGTCATTTGCATCTCTGCAGAACAGGACCACTTTCTAGGCAGACCACCTGTTGCTAACACCCAACAATAAAAACGCAGCAGAAGAAAACCACAGCACTGTCTTTACTCACTTGTTCCCATTCACAGTGATGCCTGTCTCTTTCACCTCCAAGATCACTCCGTCAATGGTGACAGTGAAGTAGATCAGGAAGTTATTCTTGTCACTGCGCCTGATCTGGATGTTAAAGTCCTGGTAGCTGTCATTGCAGTGTGAAGCGAAGACATATGTGCAGGTTCCAGGAAAAGTAAACTTAACATGGTCAAATGTATGAAAGTGGAAATTGCCCCAGGTGGCACATTCACTCCTGCCGACCGTAGAGACCTGAACTAAAGACAAAGTCATAGGAAGAGAGCTTAGAAATTCACCCTATATGAGGTGCTTTGCCTTCCTTTGTTTGTTGAAAAACATTAAAGGAGAGATTTTCAAAGGCAAAAAAAATGATAGCTCCTGGAAAATACTGGCTTGTGGGAAAGCATTTCATCTCACTGACCTTTTGAAGTCCATGGCAGTGATACCTTCAATGTAAGCAGCTTAGCCCTGGCTACTTTAAGTTAACAGTGAGAAGCAGAACAAGTTCAGCTTCCCTGCCTTACATATCTGCCTAACAAGATACCCCAAACTGCATGCCTCTCTCAATTGTCTATAAAGATTATGTCTATATTTACACTGTAGACATATTTACCCTGTAAATATCTAAAGTGAAGTAAGGGGAATCCTATCCTGGATGTCTAAATCTCATTCCTACTTTTGAAATGCTTCTTCTTAACACAGGCAAAACTTCAGTCCAAAGTCGTGTACAGAGTCCCTTCTGGGAGATATCACAGCCCGGGTGACTCTGCAGCAAAACAGGGGCTGATCTCACGCTTTTGAGGCTGCTACCACCTTCAGCAGCCAGCTCAGAGCTACTTGGTTTTGCTTCTCAACCAAAGCTCATCCTTTGGACCTCTAAGTTGTACCTCTCTCAAAGGTTAGGTATGTACCCTTAGTGCAAGTAAGACATCACTTCAGAAAGTAGTTGTCATACTCCTGAACTTCAAAAAGATGACATGGATTAACCTGAATGAAATTATACATGCTTGCTACAAAATGGGTCTGGCATTTCTTTTAGGTCCATCTGAAAGAATGACAAATGAAAATAGGCAAATTTCTTTGTGCTGTTTAGGTAGCACATTTAAGAATGTCAACATAGCAACATCCATCATAGATCAAATAAAGTAATGTAATAAAAAAATTAATGTACTCAGTGAGCTCTAAAATGTCATTAAATATTCCTGTCTAAGAATCAGCAGGGGGAAACTGAGAAATTCAGCTCTTAATGCTAGAGATATAAGACACAACCTCCAGTGCCAAGAAGTCCTTACAGAAACAGTCTCTTTTTAAAGGGACTGTTATTTGCCATAAATTGTTGAGGCACTAAAGTGGTATAGGGCAATTTAGCACTTTTCTACACGATAATGAGGGCAAATGAGAAAGTTTGACTATTCTTGGAAGTGGAATTGCTAGAATTACTAAGATAGCAATAACTGCTGAAAAGTGTAAGACATTCAAAATAAAACCCAGAGGTAGCAGTGCAACAGACCACAAAAAATGTGATTCTTCGTAATGCAGCTTTTCATACTGGTCAATCAGGCCTAGCTGGCATTATGATACATACTTTTTCTATAAAGAATACTTGTGAAATACGTTTTGGGTTTGGCTTTTTTGGGGTGTTTGGTTTTTTTTTTTTTTTTTTGTGACTCAAACTGCATCCAGAGGGTCTCCTCCTAAAGATTAGTCTCTTAGGACCTAAAACAGTTGATACACTATCTAGTAATGAAAGAAAAAAAAAGTAAAATATGTAAATGCTTGACAATAAGGAGGAAAATGTACAATGTTAAACAGTGTCTGGCATGTCTACAGCTCTTACATGCACATGTTACATATTTTCATTTGTCAACTCTATTTCTTACCTATGGAGAGTAATATGAGAGCAAGTAATCTGAGAATTAGATTTTTTCTTACCTATCTGAACAGGTTCTTTGCCCTTGCAAAAACTCCAAATCAGGCAGAAGATCCAAAATGATCTCCCTTTTTTTATTTCCATCTTGCCATGGAGTGGTAACTTGAAAATCCTTTCAGGGAAGTGTTTTTTCTTGGCTTATAGGCAGATTTTTATAGTCCAGGAGTTTGGCATGAGAACAAAACATTGATGGCAGGGTCCCTGAAAGGTGGAGCTTCATTAAATTTTCTTTCAGCTGTTCATGAGTAGCACCCAGCCACCTTCTGTCTTTCAGAAAAGACAGGTATCCAGTTCTCTCTTGCTCTATGGGGAAAGAGAGCTATCCTTTTCTAATTTCCATGTTTTCATATGGGTCCCCCTATCCTCCTCCTACAGTGTTGTTACTTCTTTGGCAACAATAGTCTTTCTTAACATGTGATTAGTTACAGGCAATCACTGGCCTCTCTCAGAGTTTTTCTCTGCCTTGCACATCAGCACAGTACCCCAGCTGAAGGAAGTGTGTTTGTTGCCTCTGCTAGCTTAGTGGTGGTTTCTAAACGTTAGACCAAAAAGAACTGTAAGGTCAAGCATAATGTAGGGTTTATTTCAAGCAAAATCTTTTGGCAGGAGGACATTGTCCTTTAAGAAGTGTATCCAAAATGTCTTACAAAAAAAGGCCAGAGACTTAATGCTGTAACAGACAGGAGCAACATTAGTCCACAAAGTGCAAAATTCTCACCTGTACTGCACCAATGGGATTTAATCACATCAGTCAATCATGGGAAGTTAATTTATTCTTTATGCACACAGAGGTGGTGGTTTCTCCAAACATCATAAAGGACCAGTGCCCAAGTCCCATCAAAATGTAGACCACAGTTCACTCCTTCACCTCCTAAGTTATACTCCTGCAAAAGCACCCCTTGGTTCTATCAAAGTACTTTAACACCCTTTCACATACCCATAAAAAAGCCAGTAGGCTCAGCCATGAGCTCTGCAGTCCACTATAGGACATCCTGTCACAGATGTTTGATATCAGTGGTTTTAGAGTCTCCTCTAGGGATATGCTTTCTTGATTGACACAAGCTGACCTAGCATTTCTTCACCTCATTCACGCCACGGGGGAACTGCTCTTGACAGAGAGGAAGCCTCTCACCTGATCCCAGCAAATCAAACACAGACAACACATTTCCAGCTGCCCCATGCTCCTTTGGGAATATACTAATGCTAGAGTGATTGTAAGTAGTAAATGGGCACAAATACACTTTAAGGTGGACATAGGTTTCACCCTGGTTGCAAGGCAGCAGGTCAAGTTTGTCCATGCAGCCACTGGGGAAATATGCATGCCTTTCTACCTGGCTGGCACACAGAAAATTGGCTCCTAAGAACAGCTTCTTGCTCAGTGCTTTACTAGGCTTTCTGTTGTTCACAAAGTTGAGTGAACCAAAGTTGTCCCGCTGCTTCTTTCAGCTGCTGCCCCTGCACAGTTAAGAAGTGGCTTACAGACCTGCCAGTGCAAACGTCTTCCAGATGAGGATTTGCTGCTGCTGTTGCTCCAAAGAAAATCCAGCAGCAGCTGGCAAGAGCATTGTGCAGTACATGAAACATGAGTTCATGTTACCCCTTTGCCACTGTCCATGTCCCATTAATTCCATTGTCAGTCGCATTTGAGGCAGGGCGCGACTGAAAGGCAAAGTCTGCTCTTGAAGCCCTGCCATTTTGGCTGGAACTCAGAACCAACAGACTTTACAGCACTGGGGATGGAAGTAATGGACTCATGTTACTTTTCCTTTTAATCATAACACACCTTTCTTTGTTCTGCACCAAAAGAGGTACAAGGTAAAGCAGGAGACTATCTAGTGAATAAACCTAATCGTGAGACTATGACATTGTAGGTATGAGGATGATGTGAAATCAAATACAGTGCAACACTCAAGTTCAGCAGACTCTCCCAGTAACTTTCAAATTGAGTTCTTGTTAAGACTACAGAACAAGGCTGATGGCAGGTGTGGGGAAAGGCTGTGAAGCCCAGGAGGAAAATCACATAGGTCAGTAGACCACAGACACAGACTAAGAGAGCTTAGTTGAGGATTAAGATGGAAAGCCAAAAGCTGTTATTTTCCAAAATCAAATCTAGTGTTAAAATCCAAATGCAGAACTCTGTTGAGATACAGTCCATATTTTTTTAATTATGGTCCTCTTTATTTTTCAGTCCCACCCAGACAATCAAGGCACCTATTTCATTCATTTTGGCATGAGGGCAGAAAGAACAATCAGACTGTAGGAGTGTGATTTCTGATCCCAGAAAAAAAATCACTTCTTTCCCACTGAGAAGTGCAAAAGCATCAGGAACCACATACTAACTACTTGTCAAAGGTACCTTCAGGTTGGAGTAGTCCTTTGATGAAAAATACGTAGTGAGGTTTGACCACTGCAACTCCCAGACCTTTGTCTTCCGCATGTGGGGTGGCTCTAAAGACATTGTTTCCTCCTGTAAGCCCCACTTAGCACTTAGGGGCCTGGGAAGAGCATGAAAAACACATGTCAAAACTGTGTTCAAGGAACAAACAGAATAAAAAATTCATTGAACCAACATCCACTTATGCTCTACTCAGCAGAGAAAATAATATCAATCATCTGGGATCCTCCTCTGAGGAAAGCAAGAGTACAGCTCTTGCTACTCAGAGGAACAGGAAACCCAGTTTTCTTGCTCTTGTACTTAGCCATTCTCTTACCTCTGCTTGTCTGTCCTGTCATTTTTGTCATTCCTTTGTCATTTCCTGGGGAGCAGAGTTCCTGTCAGTGACTAACCAGAGCTGCTGCTTCTAGTTTCTCCAGAGATACTGCAGGTTACACTCCTTAGAAATCACTGGATGCTTCACTCTCCTGCAATGATTTCAGGGCTACTGACAAGGGAAGGATATTTGCATTCAAATGAAGTTTTTATATTCAAGTGTGGCAACACCGAGGTTTTCAGAAGAAATACATGGAAGCATTTCAGAAGGAAATTGAGACTGACAGGGAGCTTATAGACTATGTTGATTGCTTACCACTGAATCACTGCTATTGCTGGCATGCAAGTTATAACTATTCCCCCTGCAGTGGCATACTGGGATTAATAACTCTTCCCTTTATTGGACCCTGTGGCACAAGAGGCCTTCCCTCTTCTGCAGCTGTATTACCAAAAAGAACAATTCCTTTTGGCCCCTTTACCACCCATTTCATGGATCATTTGCCATTAAAGGGTATGTGATTTTAGTAAATACAATAGGTAAATATTAACTCACCTTCTTTATCACCACTGACTCACTGAAGATAAACCATCATGAAGCTAATGTAATACGCCAGTGACTCACATCTCATATTTTTTGCTGCAAACTTGGTAAAGAGGCACTCAGAAAGGGGGCATTGGGTGGATTAATATCCAGCCATTGTACTGAAATCTGGCAGTTGCATTTGTATCATTTCTTTCTGTCAAAAAGTGATTCAATATGTACTGTAAAGCATTAAGGCCATCCTGGGTCTGTCCAAACACTGGTGGGGTTCAGCTTGGAAATCCCCTAATGTTCCACTTCATTTCAGGCAAAGCTGGTACTGCTTCTTAGAACGAGCATCTGCTATAAAATGTTGTCTTACAAGCACTGCCTAGATAATAACTCTAAAGATACACACTTCATTAACAAGGTAACATTAGACAGGAAAACAATTCATTTGGATTTGGTGTCAAGCCCTCTTGTTCCAATGATCCACATGATCAAAAAGCATCTGAAGTGAATCTGGTAAAATATTTTACATAGCTGATAGTTATAAAAATCATCTGTGCATTCTAAATTACCAGTAGAATTCAAAACAACATGGATTACACTTTTATCCTTTGTATGGTATCATAGAATTTAGACAATTTAGATTAAAGATTCATTTGATCCATCAGATTTTTGTCTACCACTTAGTTTGAAACAGCTGCCAGTAAGTGTAAGGTGATCTGCAGCAGGCAGTGGAAAAGAAGGGAATGGATCTCTGTCATTAATTCTCCATTAAAATATATGAAGAATGCCTTCAGTATTTTAATTTTAATAGGAAATGGTTGGATGTTTTCTTACATTTTGCCTTAGAACAAACATAAAACTCCTAAACCTCTCTGTCTTGCCATGGGGCTCCTTGACTTTTCGTGAAATAATCAAGGACATAAGCTATTGCTGTTTGCAAGGAAAGAGCTCAGCTGCTCTTTGCTGTTTTGTTTTTTGTGGGTTTTTTTTTAAGAAGATGTAGATCTTTCAAAACGCACGTACAAGGAGTAATGACACGGCTGGTTGGTGTTCATGAACACAGGTCTCTTTGACCTATTGGCACTTCCTCACGTAAGAAAGACTCCCTGCATAGAAAGCCATCTCATCAGGAGGTTGGGCCCTTGAGATTTTCTACTTGAAAGATTTTTCTTTAAACAACCTTCCTGGTGA
Source organism: Acropternis orthonyx (assembly GCA_035583155.1). NCBI lineage: Eukaryota > Metazoa > Chordata > Aves > Passeriformes > Rhinocryptidae > Acropternis > Acropternis orthonyx. The sequence continues at coordinate 17,295,060 of JAWWEU010000158.1, forward strand.
AAAGGATGGAGTAGCAGAACAAAGGGAACCCAGGGCCCCTTGTGGGGAAGGATGTGAATTATCTGCTATAATAATTAGAGCTTTATGGCGTTTAGGCTAGAGCAGATTCCACCTCTTTTTAAAAGAGCAATTTCTTATTTCATGAGTGCCAAGTTAATTCAGAAGAGGCCACTGAATACTTAATACAGAAGTCTCTATAACCTTGAAATTACAGAGCCAGTAACCATATTCACCGTGACTGAAGTTACTGCAAGCCAAAAGAAAGGCTGAGAGATGGGGCAGAGGACAAGTTGAGGTGGGAAGCTAAGCAAACCTGGCCTGCTTTTTTTCCTAAATTTGAATTAGACTATGTCTCTATTAAGGACTCTGGCAGAGCATTTCTTCTGAATTCATGAGACTGTGACCCTTCCAGCACAAACTGTAATATTTTGCAGTAGGCAGCTAACTTTTCTATGTCATCCAAGTTTCAGAGCTTGCCTTGTCTGGAATGCTGTAGCCACTTAAACCAAAGTAGTTCTGTAGATGGCTGAATACCAATTTTCTTTTAAATCCAAATGTCTGCCCAGCATGAGGAAAACCAAGGGAAATGGGGACACAGTCTTTCCCTAGACCTCTGCTTAGCATGTTGTGGAAGGTAGAACTAGGCCATCCAAGAACTATCTGCCCTGAGTGTGCTATGTTTTGCTCAGACTCCCTGTGTTTTTAAGGAGAAGAATGTTCATACACCTCCCATAGATTCTGCAAACAAAGGGCAAGAAGTGCTCAGCTACACTAGTCCAAAGGGACAGGCTATTGAAATTTAACTGCTGTGTCAGGTCACAGGCACTGTGTAAAGCCACATTCCTTGATCACTCTTCCTGCTGCCTTTTGTTACTGCTTGCAAGAGAGCTGCATGGAGCCCAGGTGCTCCTTCTCAACCCCAGCTCTGCCACGCTTTATCTCTACTTGATTGCAGTCAAATAGGGTAGTTGTATGTATGTTGTTTCACTTAGGATCCAAGGTCTCTTCTCCAACTTGCTCCCCATGTACCTGCTAATCTTTGACCATTTGAAAACCTGTTATGCTTCTCTTATCATTATGCCAGATTTATGCCTTGGTATAGTCAGGAGGAAGCTTCTACATGTGGAGATGAGCATTTGTATGACTAACTGAATTAGGCTCTCATGACCAGCCCTGCCGTTTAACCTTCAAGGCAAATGAGAAGGTTTTCACCATTCAAAAATCTCATATAATATGAACAGGAGCAAACTTCCAGAACGATCTTTTCAAGCTACCCTTTGTAACAGTGTGTATCACTGGAAGATCCATGATTTCCTGGAACTAGGGAAGCTCAGTGGCGACTGGAAAAACCCATTTCTCTGTCAAGTGTGGAGAGGAGGCTGGCTAAAAGAGTAGCAAAAGACAATATAAAATGTTTTCTGTCTTTCAACCTCTCCAGCAGAAAGGCATTCTGATTTGGAAGCTGTTGCACTGAAGCAATATCAAAAATACATTGTGAGTTCAGAGTTCTACTCTTTGGCAGTTTTCTCGAAGTCTTGGGCTAATAAAAATATTACAGTGGTGTTTTTCAGTATTCTAGAGACAAGTTTGTGAGAGGAATTCAAGCATTTCACATAGGAATGCTGAAAAACTGGAACACTAAAGGACATTCAGTTTGAACGTAACAGATTTTAAAAAGGTGATGCTGCAGAAGAGCTTACAGGATTTTCTACGTTAGTGATAGGAATATGGCCTATGTACCCTCATTGGACCTTAGTCTGGGAGGTTGCTAGTTAAGAACACAGTTGTTTGTGGCAGCCTGAAAAGATTGAGTTAATTTAGGAAATTTTGCTCTGGAAGAGGGCTGCTTAACTTGAAGGACTTGTTCTGCCTTGAAATATCCCCTACCCCTTGAAAGTTCTGCTGGAAGATGAAATTTCAGAAATTGTGTAACCCAATGTTACTGTTCTTTAAATATATTTCATTTTTTGCCCGACCTAAAATTCAAAAGAATTTTCTTTCCTAAGATCTCAGAGTTTGGAAGTCTATTTCTGTCTCTTTTCCCAGTATCTGAGTTTGCTTTTCTAGACAAATGCAAACAGTGTACAACAAGCACAGTAACTGCATGATTATTTACTTAGGGCTTTGCCTTTGCTGAAGGCCTTTCACTGGGGCTTATGTGCAGAGTTGTATGTGCTTAGTTCAGTGAAGTGTGGTTTAGTAAAGTACAGTCAAACAGTAAACATACTGTAAATTTTATCTTACCCTGCCTCTCCTGCAGCACAAAATAATATTATATTACATAGTTATATCAGTAAGCAAGGTAGTTATTAGATCAGAAACCTCTACCTTGTATTAGTTCTTGGTTTGCATGTGGCCTTTTCCCTCGCTTCTGAATCCCTTCTGCCTCACCTCAGACAACAGCAGTGATTTTCCATATTGCTAACGAGCACTTTCCTTTCTGCCTCTGGTATTCTCAAAACACTTGTCCAGTAATGGTTCATAAAACAACCATGCTCACTTTATCAGCAAATCTTCTGAGAACTCCTTTTTAACTCCAGAAGAAAGTTACCACTGTATTGCTGTAGATTCATATGAACAACGTTGAGTTTCTAGTGCATTTCCAGGTAACCACAAAGAAATTGGTTGAGATTCAAACTGTCTCAGAGAAAAAGGCAAACTGGGAATGAAACTCATGTGTTCCAAGCTTGGGTTTGCTCCAGAAATTGGTGGTGGTCTCCCATACACAGCTCTGTGCTGTGGGGAGTTTCCTCTAAGACTGCAGCTGCCTGGGAAAGACCTCCTTGTGCTTCCATCTGCCTTAGAGGAGCCTGCTCCTGAGGCAAGAACTCAAAATCTCAACCAGGACAACCAGACCAATAAGCATGCTACAGGTACATTCCAGCTCCAGCCTGTAATGGGGAATTTTAGTCCGTCCATATCTGCCCTTCCTTCCCTTCAGGAAAGCAACAATAAGGCCATGATTTGTTTTGATTTTGTTTGCTTTTGTTTTGTTCATCAGAATGTCACAGCAGTTTCAAGTACTTCTTCAAGGGCCTCAGGGAAATGTCCATACCTCATATTTAGAGGAACTCTGCTCATCTCATGCCTAGGGACAACATTACAAAAATGAGGCCAAACCAAGCAGCTCTTGGGGACCAAGAGCTGGGACCTTCCTTTAGTACCTTCAAAGACTACGTGGCTGGAAGTCCTACTTGCCTGCCAAGAAGGCTTCCTCATTTTTCAAGGCAAAACTAAAACTGCTAAATACTGGGAGATGAAGAAAAAGAAACAAACCAAAAAGAAACCCTTTGCCAGCGATGAAAGTGGAGGGCTAGGTAGAAAGTCTAAGAGGAGAAGAACACAAGACTCAGGCATGGAGATATAACCTGGGGCTCTTGCTACTTCTCTCTTTTCAGTAGACTCCAGAAGAGAAGGACATTCTTAGAGAATGGAGTCATTCTCTGAGGAGAGAGAGAGTCAAGCCCATTCTCTTCCAGCACTAATGCTTTTTATGAAGTTGCCAGGGTCCCTTGCAGTGGGTCCTGCCTGAAAGACAACGGGATCAGAAGCTTCCCATGGTCATCTCTGAGTCCCTAAAGGGCTGACATCACCCTTTCAGAGAGGGCAGTGAGAGGGATTTCTTTAGTTTGTCCTCTTGGGTTTTCCAGAAGAGTCTCTGCTTGTGACCTGCAGAGCCAACAGCTCTTGTTTAAGAAACAAAATGCTTCATGGGACCAGATAGCACAGGCCTCCATTTACTTCCAAAAGGGTTGTGGAGGGGAGCAAAAATGCTGCTCACTGCCACTACTACTCTTTGCCATACTCATTCCTTTCTCTCCCAAAGACTCTTTGTGGATTTTTCCACTGGAAAAAGTTTCATCTGTTCCATTTTGACATCCAATTCCACTGGAAATGCAGGTGCAAACCGAACCATAAATTTCTAAGGTGACTAAGAGTGCACAAAGGGGTGGAGGTTTGACATGTACAGTTTGACCCCATCTGCCAAGCACTTGTAAGAATTGTCTGACAGCACTCACTTGGGAACCTGCACTGACCCAGCACCAAAACTCAAAGGGCTGCAATAACCCAGAGCACTGTAAGAAACACCACTCTGTGCATGCATGTAAATGCCTTTCAGAATAACCTCTTTTCAGTGCTTTCTAAGAGCATACAAGTGTCTGTGGGGAAACACCAGCATTCCTTCTCAGAGGTAAAACCCTCTACTTGATGAAATATGAAATCACCTTCGAGGCAGATTGTTTTTTGGTCCAAAGTGACTTTACAATTCTTAGCCATAGACTGCCCTGCAGTGGCAAAGCCTAAATCTGCAGCCTTACTGACTCATACAGGATCTTTAAACTTCCTTATTGAGGACTAGTTCACCCATCACTAGAAGGGACAGAAAGAGCCTGTGCAAACTACAGAACAAACGAAAAATTAGTGAAGAATGAGAGATTTGAGAGTTCAGTGCAATTCAGCTAACCTCACTTGGATGTATTCTTTGTTGTGAAAGAAACGGATGCCAAAAATGGCTACTGCTCTCCATTTGCTGTAGAGGAAGCCTGAGGTTACTAGCTTGGAGATGGGCATCTGTTTTGGGAAGGTTGGAATTTGAGCAGCTCTTACTACAGTACTAACTATACATCCTGAAAGCACTGTGAACGAACATATGTGAATATGACATAGCTGAGGGACTAATGTTTTAGTGAAAATACATCATTGTGATGAACTGAGACAGTTCGAACACACACAGCTATGCTACAATAAGATCTGGTGCTGAACTAGAAGTTTCTCCAAGTCATCTGAATTGCTTCATGATCATTATTCATCTTTGGCCTTGTTCTGCTGGCAGATGGAATCAATTTCTCTCCCATCTTAAGCATTGATATTTCAGTTCTTAGGGAGCCAGAAATAGATACCTCAAAACTTTGAGATATATGTCATTTGAATTCCTATAACTTGAAAAAGAACTTTTCTTCTCTTTTCGAACTCAGTTTCACCAAGACAGTACATAAATAAGTACAAAAGCCATGCTTTTTGAAATGTGCTTTTAATCAGTCAGAGAAAATAAGCAGATTGTAAAGGGACCCGAAAGGCTGTGCACTGGGAATAATACAGATTCGTGTTCTTATTTTGTCACAAATAAATAGAGCACTGTTCAAATTACTCAGAGAACAGACAGGATACAGTAACTGGGAAAAACAAAGTTCAAAAGGAGTCGAGGAAGTTAAGAATGGTGCACAGTCTTTTCAGTCGAGTGCTGCTAGTTTTTTTCTGTCTTCATTTTGATGTTAAGCTGATGGCCCTCTTGATACGGTTCAGAGAGCTTGCCTTGTCATTTTCTTCTCTGTTCTGCAACTCTTTGGATTGTGGGTAGCTGCAAACAGTGTCTTGACAGCTGCAGCTTTCCACATATATATACTTATGTGAAATTGAGCGCCCACCGGGGCATTTCAGTACCACCTGCTTCTCAGTAGTCGCTGTTTCTCTGCAGCAGGAACAGCTGTGGTCCATAGAATTGGCCTCAGCAGAGTACCTATTAAAATAGAAAATGGCAACATTACTCTGTGCCAGAAGCCAACATACAGAAGGAAAGGGTGAAATCAGGTACAGAACTCCTGTGAAAAGAGCCACAGTTGTGGCTAATTAAAGTGCTAAGCTCATCTGACAGAATAGTGATTATAATAATATGCTTTTGAAGCTCATTGCACTTGTTGAGAGGTTTTCTTTTGGAAAACAGTTGGTAACAAAGTCCTATTAAAAAATCCTAGTAAGTTCTAGGAGATCAACTTCCTTAGATCCTTTTCATAAGCCCAAGCACTGATGGATGTTAAATACACCAGATCAACAGTTAATAGGAGACAAAGCCCTGACCTGGATAAGAAAACTGCATAGACAAAGGGCTACAATGTCATTCAAAATGGCATCACACCAATCAATTGGCTACAAGTTGAATCATGTGAATTAAGTGCATATCCCAGTCAGGGCAGTGTTAACAGGAAGAGGAAGAGCAACTCTTTCTGTTCCTAACTCAGCAAAGTATTTTTTGCAGCTCTGTGTTCATCAGCTTCCCGAGCACCATTCCTAACCTGCAGAATATGTCTATATCAGGTTATGACCCGTGTCAATATCCATTTTTTTCTTGTATTTGTGTGCAAAGGCAATTACAGAAAGACCTTAAAATGATAAGGTATTTCGAAATGCTAATAAACTCCCTGGTGATTCAGAGTTCTTGTGTGATACTAAAGATCAGTTTTCTTCCATCTAAGGCGCCCTGTGGCATCCTCAGTGATAGGCAGCAAGTGAGAGTTTCTTTGAGCAGTCAGAATTCCCTTTTTCCAGTGTTTTAATATCTCACTACCAGGTGTCCTACTAGCCACTTATAGCCACTTTTTTTGTATAGTTTCTCATTTCAGAGAAACATGTACAGTCAAAATACTCTACTAACATCACCCCTAAAGCATTAGTTTTCTAATTTTTTTATTGTATAAAAATTGTACATGTTTGAATCTTCCTTTAAAAGATGTATGTGTATTTCATTTTAGATGCTAACTATTGAGAAACAACATTTGAGCTTATGAGCAACAAGTCTGGCTGCCCTCTGGGCTCATTCCCATTACGGGAAATAATCCATGCTCTTTTGTGATGATTTCTAGCAAAGGTTGTCTGACACAAATGACAGACAAGGCAGCTCTTACTGGATGAATATGCCTTATCATAGCTATTTGAATCCCCAGGCAATTTAACACACTTTCAAGGCAAATCAACTGTCCATTCACGGATTTCAAGATTTTGTGTCTATGATTTGGGGAGCAGATAGTCCCAGGTCTTCTACCGTTCTGTAGCCTGCCTCTTTGTTGTTCCTTTCATATAAACAAGCTCAGTGCCAACAGAATTTAAATGTCATTGTCCGATAAGTTTACTTACTGTGAGAAGGTTCCACATGTTCCTTCACATTCAGTCATGACAACTCTGTCCACAGAACGGCAACCATTATAGACAATGAAGTCTTCTCTGCGGCGGACAGAGCACGGCGTACGACTATCCACAGGGGCACCTAGAGGGAAAGATCAGAAAATACTTGCAGTGAAACAGCTCCAGAAGTTCCTTACAGTTCAGCATTTCCTGGGCTTCACTAGTGCACTCAAAAGAACTGTCCTAAGTGGGTTTGCTGCTTCAGCTTAAAACTTTTCGAGAGATATGACAGTGAATGCTTGGAATGGCAAATATAAATACAAAAGTATCTATTTAAATACAAACATCTCAGACTCTATGGCTGAAAAATGGTTTGAGTTAAGAAGGCAATTCATTCTCTGTATCGTTGATTCAGATACACTGGCATACTTACAGGTCTTGCAACAACCGTTAGGTAGCAATGAAATAGTTCCCTATAAGAACAAAGAAACAGAAAAAAAAATTATATTGTTTTATTTTCCCATATTTAAAGAGGCTTTTAGGCCAATAACTAAGGAGAGCAATTCATCAATGGCAGGAAATAACCAGTGAAAACTGTAGCATTTATCCAAATAAGCAAAGATAATGGTCTCTTCCAAACTTGAAATCTACCAATTTACAAAGAATTGTGAAAATAAAAATAATTCTTTGAAGGAAATCTACAGTTAACATCATGTCATTTTTCCTCAGAAACTGTTCCAACAAATACTTTCTTGGAGTCTTCTGTATTTGAATGGGGAGTATGCATGGTGTTCCTGGCACCCTACTGACTCAACAGCTTGTGGGTTTGTAACTGTCCAGAAAACATGGTTCTTGTTGAGGCAGGACCCCAAACAAAGCATGCAGCAAAGATTTAGTATCTCAGTGCTGACCAGTATTTTGGCTACTGAGAGACAGTTACCAGCTATAAACCTCGAATCCTCACCCAGATACCTTCTTTTATACACTGCATAGGGCTGTGCATGGATGCCTTAGAAACTTTTGCCCTTAGGACTGAGAAACTATGGTGAAGGGTCATCAGAGCTTCATTTTACTTTTGTTCTTAGATGGCTGAACTAAGCTGAAGTAATCTATGTATGGAGTAGAGGGTAAATGTTCCATTTTTACTTACAGGTTTGCAGCTCTCCTCATTAAATGCTGGACAGGTAATCTCAGATGTGGAAGAGATAAGCTGATTGTGGACATCTATACAGCTGTAAATGGTGCAGTTGTTGGTAGGATCATTTTTAAACTCTCCAGGCTGCAAGTAAAATGCGAAATGTAATAAGAAAACCTGAAGAGAGCTCAGACAGGTATTTTCTTCTCCTCTAACAATGACTTTCCCCTTGTTTCCCAGTCAATTATTTTTAGGTTAACAGCCATTTCGGACACAGATTATTATGTGTACTGCAATATGCCATAGGTGGGATTTTCCTTGAGAAAGAAAAATGTCTCTGAAGTATGTAGAGTACCTTAACAAAATCATCCACCCCAATGGATTTTGCCTTGGAAAAGCTAGACTGTTATATGTTAATTAAGAACAACCCTAAACTTCCAACCTACAGGGGCAATAAAATTGTTCTATATGCAGGATTTCCTAGCGTTTTTCTGTATACAGAAATCAAATAACACAGAGAAGCCCAAGCTTCCAGACACTGGATGAAAATCCCTTCCAATGGTATTGGATTTGTCATTCCAGGAAGAGCCTTCCAGAATATTTGATTGCATGAGACCTATCTTCAGGTCAAAAAATGGTAGATAGGTTTTGCCTTAGATGAGTCTTTGATTTTTGAGGTGCAAACTTACACCAAGCCTTATCTCTGGCAAGAAGATGTTCCCCTTCTGAAACAGGGAACTTTACAAATCTGGTAGAAACACAGAATGTCGAGCATACTTACACTCAAGATGAGTTCAGCACTGTTCGCTGTCCGTACGATACACTTGGTCTGCACACATCTTCCACAACATTCACCTTTCACTGGTTTAATTTCAAATCCCTAGGTGTTAAAATTAATAAAAAACAATAGCACTATAAGAGATGATTGTTCAAGAAAGAAATGAAAACTTACTGATCCATTAATTGGTTATGCTTTGAAGTACAGTGTAGATTTGTGCCTTTCTATGTTCCAACACAATAGAAGACAAGTAATAAAAGCAGGTTATAGATGGAATAAATAAAAGCACTGCAATAAATATGCCTAATAATTAAATATCCCTCCATTACGTGCTCTACAAAAATTTCCCAGCTAATCCTTCCAATGTGAACTGAATACAGAGTCAAGCTGCACGTAGTAGAATGCTCAAAGGACAGTTCAATGTCCATGCTGGAGCTGGTCTCTGAATTTCAACTCCCTCTCCTTTGCTTAATAACACTCGTTGATCAAACTGATTTTCACATACGTGGGTATTTTGGGGGGGTTTCTGTTTGTTGGTTTGAAGTTTGCCACTTACCGGTTTACAGTATGTGTTGCATGGAACAGGTTCACATGAGATGATATTCAGTTGAGTGCTGACGTTAACCTCATTTGTGCATAAACAATTCTGACACTTATCAACAAAGACTGAGGAGTTAGGCTAAAAATTTTAAGAAAAAAAAATCATGTATTAATGGTGTATGACATGTTTGACAGATATTAATTTCAAAAAATCTGTAAATCAAGCATTGGAAAAGGAAAAAATCATAAAGACAATTGGATAGCTATTTGGCTAGCCATTTATGAAGACAACAATTTAAATACTGAATATAATTTAATGTTTGTCCTTATTAAAGTCCATATAACAATGATAAACTTTGATAATAAAGGGGTAAGTATAATTAGTAGACCCAAGAGAATTTGTTAGAAATTTAGGTTTGTTTAGAATAATACGTATTTACATATCTTTTAATTTTTGAAAGCAGAGTCTTAAAACTACAACAATCTGCTGACAATAAATGTGAACCGACTTTTTAAAGTGCAAGCACACTTAACCCAAATCTCTTTCTGATACTGACATACAAGGAATTTCTTTCATACGTGGCAACCTTTTCAGGAAAGGTTTAGGCTTTGTCAAATTAATGAACTCCTGACAGAAATGTGAAAATTTCTAAAATATGGATTGTACAGGATAAAGCTCTGCATAGCACTTCTGGTCAAGTATACTAACTGGTCTTATAAACATCTTTAGAAGACTGTTGAAACAGGAACTTACCAAGAACTCAGCATTCTGGTGGACGCAGACCCCCTTGGGAACTGTTAATAAGCAAGGAGTTAGATGTTAACAGAAGAAAAAAGAATAAAACATGTCTTCACCCCGCTCTAGTCAAACTCATTTCTTCCACAATGAATCACAATTCATGTGGTCAAAGACATTGGTTATTTCTCAAATCTAGCAGCAGATATGACATGTATAAAGTATAAGAACTAATACCGCATGTGCAAAAAGGGAAGATTCGTCCCAGTATATGCAGTCCAGTTCATAGCCAAGAATGTACACTTAATATGGACCAAGTACTTCCTTCTTTCAATTACCAAGAATAAAGTAGTCTTTTTTATAAAGCTGTCTTTTGCTGTGGATGGTTATAGGGACTTTTTGCTAGATTAAGCTGAGACCAAGTTACAGTTAATTTTGTAGCTGTTCTTACATGTATTTATAATCAGGAAAATTGAACTTGAGTCACCTGAGCTATATCTGATTTCCTAGTTGTCATAACTATAGCAGTAGTAACCAATGTTAATAGCAACTAATTTGTAGAATCTGACTGTGTTTAATGCCTCCTTCAATAGGCTATTGCATACAGTCTTATAAAGTGTAATGCTAAATGATGTAATATATAATGCTTATCATTGCAATATATTTCCAAGGAACTTACCACATTGGTACACAGGGCAGCAGTGACCACTGGGAATATAAGAGTGAACTTCAAATCCCAGAGCACACTTGGGGGCCTTAGCTGTGCAGAAGCTTGTATTGCATTCTGAGGGGGGAAAAAAAAAAAGAAAAATAATAAGACAAAAAAGTACACTAAATCACAGCTACTAGAAATAAGCATCTATCAAAGCATTTAGAATGAACTTTCCAGTCCTAGGAAACTGTTCAGATTCTCTGCAAAGAAATAAATTGCAGAAAGGGAACACGTTTTTCCTCATAAATCCAGGCACTGATTTGGGAGTACTGCATTAGTTTATAAAGCTTCTTCTACTATGTAATTATCCCATGTTAATAAAGTATCTCAATTCTATGCACAGAAGTAATGAACAGCTGTCACTCTCTCCAGATTTACAGGCAACTGCCACAAAATGAAAATTCACAGAGAATTGTTACTGGAATAAAATGAACTATGGACTGAGTTATGTTGAGTCCCATAACTGTAAATTCAGTTATCCTGAATCATTCCAATATCAAAATGCATTTTCCCTGGGCAAACTGATTTAAAAAAGCATGAGGAAAAATACTATTTTGTGACTCACTACTGCAGGTTTCTGGTGCTAAAATAGTTCAGTGCCTTCTTTTCTATCGTTTCCAAGCAGTATAGAAAAACTAGAAACAAAAGTATAAACTCACTGCAGGTGACAAGAGGGCAGCAGGAGTCATCAGGATTGACTTCAGTGACCTCATAGAAGCCTTCTCCATCACAAGTGATCTTATTTCGTTCAGCACATTCATGAGGATGGCATACAATGCCATGTTCACCTTCCAGGCAAATACAGTCCTGACAGTCTACTATAAACTTCTCCCCAAACTGTCATTAGAGAAAACAAAATGAGTGATTGCATAGTTACCAATTAAAAAGAACAGAAGTAAAATCAGGGATAAAAAGTTGGGAGACCATAAAACAAGCTTGCACCAAAGGAGATCACTCTCCTCTCCCAGCCCCCAATTTCTACTTCAAATCCAAAAGCATATGGCATCATACCTCTCTTGGTATCATATCCACTCCAACACAGCCTGTGAAAATATCAAAATAAATTTCCATTACCAGTTACATACCAGTAGGCATCTCTACTGTATGTTGACTGCATATAGTCAGATCTATGTTGCATACATGGGAAGGAAAAAACAAAGAGGAAACAAATATGCATCCAAGTGAAGCAGTAAAACTCACCACAGGTTTTCACGCAGACATCCACACCAGAGTCATACAACATTGTTCCATTAGGACAGAAACATCCTTCCACTTGTTTAGTCGAAGTTTCATTTTGGTGACTATGAGACAAAACATTCAGAGGAACACCATTACTGTCATTGGTACATAGAGGAGGATTATGTCAAAAAACCTTTCACTAAAGATACAGTGGCAAATGATCTACATGTCTGTGATTAGGGATTGTCAGTGTTTGTGTTTGGTACAGATGAACAACATAAACAGTACAGGCACCCAGATCTAGGATCAACAGAATAGTGGTAATAAATCTGACAGTTTAAGACATGAGAGGAGGTTGATTTTCCTTATCCACCTGTGCATTAGATACAACTGAACAGTTGTACAAGCTATAACTATCAGTGAAGGAATTATTTACCTTGATTTGCAGGTTGTCTGTTTAACAGGACCACATGCTCTGTATTCTTTACCTGGCGGGCATTCATGAGCTGGAATGGAAGAATAAAAAGGAGGAAGAACTCAGTAGCAATATATAAAAGCCCCTTGACCTTATGTCAAGAACCTAAGCACTGTTAACTCATCTTCCTATGTACCTATGACAAGCTTGAGGAACAACATAAAAAAACCACAGATATCAGAATCATGTCTCTGAATGGAATTACTTTATGCCATTTAGCCATAGAGATATAGCACAATATTTTACATTAAGGTGATAAAGCCAAGAGTCTACATCTTGACTACAATTTTTTTTTCACAATTTCAGTCTCTTTTGCACAAGTTCTCAAAAGAGACTGTATTCCTACCCTTTGTCTTCTTCTTACTACAGCTGAAAACTTATGCATATATCACTACATAGAGAGTAACCTGCTGATGCCTGCAAAACACAAAACTGCCTGTGCACAAAGAAGTATGAACTGATGCAGATGTTTCTGGCACATTCAATGGATGTTTATTTTTGCAGGCTCATTAATCATTACTGTTGTTAAAAATGTTACCTGCAAAATTACTTAAGGAAAGCAGCTGGTGTGATTTATTGTTGTCTTCATTGCTCAGAAAGCAGTATGACATTATTGCTGAAACATTTCCATATAGGTTTTCCTAATAATTCAAGACAAATGGCCAAATACTTACTGCATACACCATTGGTGTGACCTCTCCAGTCAATGCATACACCTTGATCAGCACAGGTGGCAGCATAGATCTGCAGACTTGAGCATTCCAGGTCTAGGTCGGGAAGTACACAGCTATCAAAAACACAGGCTGCGTAGTACTTTTCAGGCTGCACAAACTCATGGCATGGCTTGAACACACTAGAAAGAGAAATATTTATCATTATTAGTTACTGAATGATTCATACATTTTTCAATGTGCTTAACATGGCATGATGTGGCAACAGTGGTGACTAAGGAAATGTGGACACGGACTATCGATGAGGGAATTTAACTGAGTACTTATCCAGACATATTTGAAAGTATTCTCCACTCACCTACAAAACACTCAGACACCAATATTTTCAGTCTAGCAGCTACATGAATATTATTGGGTACTACCATGTGCTACCTCTTAAAAGAGATTTCTTTTTTTTTTTTGTTTGGTTTTAATTCTGACACAGGGTTCTAAAAATTAAGATTTCTGTTTTCAGTTGGACTCCGTTTTCTGCTAAGTGAATGTGGAAAAAGGCTAGAGCATAGGACAGGAAAAGGCAGGGAGCATAGCAGAACTTGAGAACATCAGCAAAGGTTAATGTAGCAGCCAGAGGGTTGAAAGAAACTGTCAGCAAAGAATAACAACTTGAAGAAATAAAAGGAATGGAAACAACTCACAAAGTTACAAAAAATAAAGCAATAGGTAGAAACACTTTTCATTGACAAATTAATTCTAAAATTGCCACTTAAATTGAAGACCAAAGGCTTGTAAAACCAAGAGGAATGTCTACCTTCCCAAAAGAAGCTTGCAGATGGAAGATTCCTTGCAAGGCTCTGGTGGGGTTGTGGTAGGTGAACTTGTAGGAATTAGGCCTGGAGAGCACTGTGGTTTGGAGGGATCAACAACTTGCCAGTGATCTGCCATGGTTTCACAGTTTTCTGCAATGTTTCCATTCGGCAACATGCAGTCATCTGCTGTGTTGTTATTGCAAGTACCTAAGGTTGGTAAGGGGAGAAAGAATTCATTCACAGATTTGTTATGAAATTCCATTCATGTTTGTAGTGGGGCTGTCACTGTGGTTTTCTGAGAGTACAAAAATTCCAAGGGTAAGCCTTACCACACTGTCCCTGAGTGTTGTTGCCGAACAGGCTGTAGGGCATTCTGATAGAAAAGGACAAGCCGTTGTAGGTCACATTCATTTTTAGCTCAGGAATTTCCACAACACTATTTATGCCTGATTCATAAATGCTCACACCAAACTTTGTATAAGGCAAAGCCACTAGCTGGTTGTTTACTGTCACCTAATAAACAAAGGAAAACAGAAAAGAGGCATATATTTAGTTTGACTTTAGAAAACAATTGACTGTTCCTTTTCATTGCAGGGAGAATTTAAAGGTAAATAATATCCTTTTAATTTGTAAGAAGTGTCCCTGTGTTTTCTTTTTTGTTACTGGAAAGCCAAACTTTTCTTCTCTGAGCCAAAAAAAGCCTATCAACCTCTGATAAATTAGGCTAAAATTCAGGGTTTAAACTAGCTAAATTCTAACAGAGTTATTAGAGTGGCTATGGCATTGAGGACACCTCATGAATGTGGAATATAAAATTCTCCTAAATTCATACTGTATAAAGTTTTAACTTTCTTGGAATAAAGAGAACACATTTGTAGGAAAATTAAATGAAAGAAATTAGACTAAAGCTCTATTATACAGTAGCTATGATACGATTCTGTGATTCTGTGAATTAACCCTATCACTTTTACTCACCAATGGTAGATTTCTTTGCCTTGGAGAAAAAAAAGAAGTCTAAATGTTGTGAACTTTCAACAATATGCTGCAACCTAACTTGTAATATTCCCACACAGTAATGTACAAAAATGAACCAAATAAACAGCATAAAGCTACAGAAAAAACCCCACCAAACACTTCTCATCTAATTTTGAAGCCCCAAAGCTGGGACATCATGTTTATCAATGAAACAAACATGTAAGTGCCCCTATCCTAAAAAATTAAAAAGTTGACACAAATCAAAGCTAGTAATGGTACTTCTACAAAATGCTGAAGGCCAGTACTTTATTGTTAAGACTACTTTACATTACCTCCTCCCATTCAACATTCAACATTGTTTTCTTTGTTGCATTAATGTTAATCAAAAATTAACTTATTTTATATCCTTAACTCTCAGCAATTTGTCCACACTTGTGTATCTTGAAGAGATAGGACACTGCAAATATTTGAGACCAAAAAGACAGGAGGTCGCAGAATTTTTCCCCCATGTTCAGTGCCTAAAAAGCAGTCCTTCGGTCCTATTTTATAATCTAAACTGTTATTGAATCTAAACCAGAGATTACTTTTAATTTTTTTCCAAACATTGTGAATATAATTATCATGTTGATGTGGTATTAATATTTGAATCAAGAAACCAATGGTAACATTCTCTAATACCTGTACTTGTAGAGTATTTGGTTTCACTGTTGTCATCCTCACTTCCTGAGTCTCGTGTCTCACAATGAGTGTTCGAGGACAGGAGACCACATCCCGTGTATCACAATGGTAGTTATCAATGTAGACACCAAAGTTGTCAACTTTTTTATTAATCTCTTCCACAAGGACATATGTACAATTCCCTTGATAACTGTAGTACAGTCCATCAAAAGTCATGTAATGTGGGTCTCCCCAGCCAGTGCAGTAGCCTAAAAAAACACACAGCTAAGTTAGGCTCTTATGACAACATACAGAATCAGATCAGACTACAAACAAAATCTGTGGATGTGGGAATCGTCTCATCAAACTTTAAGCATTTAAATTTTTTAAGTGTGTTTGTCAATGAGCTCCTTATGTAGAAGTCATCAATAAAAAAACAGGAACTTTCAAGGCACAGTTCATCTGACATTACTGACAGACAACTGAGAACAGGATTAACTGTATCATAGATATATTTTTACCAATAGTCTGAACCAGTAAGTTATAAATAGGGTTCTAGCCTATAGTCTGCATCTGGACATTTAAATCCTTCTTTGGGAGACCATTTTATTATACTAACTCAACACTTATGTAGAAATTATTGCAACTCAAGCAAACACCTAAATTAGCTAAAAAGAATCAATGAAACACTCCAAACAGACCCACACTGGAAGACTGAGGGTCACAGCCTTGTGCTATACTTGTCCTCTGATAAATATTGTTGGTCTTGACAGTAGTATTGTTCTCACAGGAGATTAAATACTCAACAAAATATATACTTACAATCACACTCCCAGTGCCAACAGCATCCATCCTCATCAATGACTGGCACAGGAGAAAGTCCATTGGCACAGGTAGGTTTAGGAGGTGGATTACAGATTATGGGTATCACATGGACGATATTGTCTTCTATGCATATTGCCTTAGTGCAGTTACAGAGCCACCATGACTCACCTTGCTGTGTTTGGAAAGAGAGGGGGAGGGGGAAGACAGAAACATCATGAAGCAGTGAGACTGATTATCTTTTGCAGATTTTTAAAACACCATATGTTTAATATATGTTTATATGTTTAATGGCAACTTTTTCCCCACCAGAAAAATGAAAGTAGGAAGTACATCGATCAGCACTGTCTAGGTCTGCAAGATGAGCTAGCACAACTGAGAGCTGCTAAGTGAAAAGCATTACTTACAAAAGTCAAGCCACTAAACTGAAAAGGGAATCACCCTTTCAAGTCTCAGCTATCTAAAAGTTAGATGTTTGATCTAATCTCAGCACCTAGACAGCCACTCTAAGCAACAATATCACTGTTCAATATATGAACAACTCCCTTTCATGAATGTTCAGAACAGACTAACAGTTAAAGCCAGAGTGAACACCAACTTCTTGAGGAGAAATGTCCAAGGTGTTATTTGCATGTGCATGATTGTATGCATTTTTTTCTATCTGCCACTGGTTTTTCAACCATGTATAATTTTTATTCCTGCAGACCTACTGAGCAAATTGTAGGCATCTAAGTTGTGAGGAGGCTTTAGAATTGTACAAGACATTAATTTGTCTGAGTCAGAGGTGATCAGTTGAATGTAGTTATCTGTTTCACAGTCCTCTCCTGAAACTAGAATATGAACAAGTATGACTCATTCTAAACTCAGACAAATTCATCTCTCTGGTTTCTTTTTGGGCTGCCCTGTAAACACACAGCTTTAACCCTCTCTGGACCTAGTCAAACGCAGAAACAGGAAAGATAGTTTAGCACCACTTAGCTCTTGGTTATTTCTTCATCAAAGTTATCCTACAATAAAGAGAAACAATGAACAACGATCTACCTCTTTGAAGAAAGATTTTTAAAAACTACTCTTGAAGAACTCAGAGCAGTATATAAGCTAGCAATCTGAATAACATTAGAAGTCTTGCTGACACCCAAGAAAACAGAATCGTCCTTTTCTATCCAGTTTAATGTCAACTCTGTATGTTACTAACATTGAAATCACGTGTCTAGTCTCCATCCAACTCAGAATGCTAAAAAACCATGAAATCTACTCACCTCATAAGATTCATTAGGTAAAATAGAACAGATCTTTTTTGGAGTAGTTGGTGTTAGACTTGTAGCTGAACTTGAGCCACTAACTGGAGTAACTGTACTGTATGTAGAAGTTCCTGTAGTGGTGACTGCGGTAGATGTTGCAGTTGGCCCAGAGGTACTAGTTGAGCCAGGGGGAAGAGTTTTGAAGGTGGTGGAGGTGGTGGTTGCAGAGCTTATGGTAGAACTGCTAGAGGTGGTCCCTGAAGTGGTGGTAAAGGTTTGTGTTGGAGTAGTACCAGAGGTGGTGACCGAAACAGGGCTGGTTGATACTGATGGCACAGATACAGTACTGCTAGGAGTAGACTCCAGGGAGGATGGTCCTGAAGTTGTGGTGATAGTGATGGCAGATGATGTGCCTGGAGTACTAAGAGTGGAGAGTGTGTGGCCTGAAGTGGTGGTTTTGGGGGTTGTTGTTGTTGTTGTTTCAGTGACTTCAGAAGTGGTGGTTGTAAGTGGGGTTGTTGATACTGAAGCTGTTGTTTCAGGAGTGCTGCCTGGTCCTGAGGTTGTGGTGCTGACAGGAGTGGTAGGTGATCCTGTTGGAGGGCT